>WNGS01037103.1:0-10831 GCA_020271785.1 Procambarus virginalis | reverse complement strand
CGGATCGACATCCTCCAAATTGTTTAGTATTTTAAAGGTTTTGATGAGATCAGCCCTGAAATGCCTGGTTTGCAGTGTTGTTAGCTGTGTGGCCCTCAACCGTTCCTGATACGAGAGATGACTTAGCTCTGGGATGATTTTTGTCGCCCGGTGTTGCACCTTCTCGAGAGCAGCTATGTCTATCAGAAGATGAGGTCTCCATGCCTGGATGCAATAATCCAGGGGGGGCGCACCAGACTTATACAACTGAACGACTACTTTCTTTTCCTTGAAGGTAAAGGTACGCTGGATTATTCCCAGGGCTTGGTTCCCTTTTATTATACTGCCACTCTCACTTGTTGTGCAATTTTTAGTGAATGATGGATTCAGATACAAGGTCATTTTCTTCATCAAACTGTTGTAAGGTAGTGCTATCGATTTGGTAGTTGTGATGTAGAGTGTTGTGCCCCACATGCAAGGTCTTGCATTTATTGACATTAAAAGCATTTGCCAGTCATCTGACAATTTGTGGAGTTCGTGTCGATCTCTTTGTAAGGTCTCAATATCACTCTCACTTCCCACTTTACCACAGATCTTAGTGGCATCTGCAAATTTTATGACGTGGTTTGTAATATTCTCATCTATTTTATTGATGTATATAACAAAAAGGGTTGGCCCCAAAATGGACCGCTGTGGCACCCGACTTAACACATTCCCCAAGTCAGATTCATTCCCATTTAGCACGACCCTTTGTTATCTATGTTTTAACCATTGTTTTATCCATTCCCATATTCTCCCATTTATTCCACGTGCCGGTAATTTAGTTGCCAGTCTCTCATGTGGTAAAGTCCATGTAAGCTACATCTACCGGAAGTCCATTGTCTGAATAGACCGGTTACTGTTTCTAGAAGTGTGAGCAGGTTAGTAAGGCAGGACCAACTTTTACCAAACCCATGATGCGTTGATTTTACAATATTGTTTTCAGTGAGATGTTGTATGATTCCCTCCTTAGGATTCTCTCCGTGAGCTTACAGATGTATTACATACACCACACAAATAAAATAAAACATTCAGAATATAAGAATTTCTTAGAATATTTTGTTTTGTTTTATTATTAATAAAATATATGAAATGCAAATAAAGTCCAGATTTTTCTGCGGATCACTGGTCTAGAGCGTGCGTCTTGGAATACCCAGCACACAGGTTCGAATCCTCATCACGATTACCGTGTCATGTGTTACGTCATAAAGCAAGCGTTGCCAGTGAAGCAGTGACGCATAATTAGTGACACACTTGTTGGGAAGTTGTCCTGAGAGCTGAGGCGCTTGTTGAGGTGTCCCACGCCCACACAGGGTGTACAGTACCCAGTGTCCCCCGCCACACAGGGTGTACAGTACCCAGTGTCCCCGCCACACAGGGTGTACAGTACCCAGTGTCCCCCGCCACACAGGGTGTACAGTACCCAGTGTCCCCCGCCACACAGGGTGTACAGTACCCCCAGTGTCCCCCGCCACACAGGGTGTACAGTACCCAGTGTCCCCCGCCACACAGGGTGTACAGTACACAGTGTCCCCCGCCACACAGGGTGTACAGTACCCCAGTGTCCCCCGCCACACAGGGTGTACAGTACCCAGTGTCCCCCGCCACACAGGGTGTACAGTACCCAGTGTCCCCCGCCACACAGGGTGTACAGTACCCAGTGTCCCCCGCCACACAGGGTGTACAGTACCCAGTGTCCCCCGCCACACAGGGTGTACAGTACCCCAGTGTCCCCCGCCACACAGGGTGTACAGTACCCCCAGTGTCCCCCGCCACACAGGGTGTACAGTACCCAGTGTCCCCCGCCACACAGGGTGTACAGTACCCAGTGTCCCCCGCCACACAGGGTGTACAGTACCCAGTGTCCCCCGCCACACAGGGTGTACAGTACCCCAGTGTCCCCCGCCACACAGGGTGTACAGTACCCAGTGTCCCCCGCCACACAGGGTGTACAGTACCCCAGTGTCCCCCGCCACACAGGGTGTACAGTACCCAGTGTCCCCCGCCACACAGGGTGTACAGTACCCAGTGTCCCCCGCCACACAGGGTGTACAGTACCCCCAGTGTCCCCCGCCACACAGGGTGTACAGTACCCCCAGTGTCCCCCGCCACACAGGGTGTACAGTACACAGTGTCCCCCGCCACACAGGGTGTACAGTACACAGTGTCCCCGCCACACAGGGTGTACAGTACCCAGTGTCCCCCGCCACACAGGGTGTACAGTACCCCCAGTGTCCCCCGCCACACAGGGTGTACAGAACACAGTGTCCCCGCCACACAGGGTGTACAGTACACAGTGTCCCCCGCCACACAGGGGTACAGTACACAGTGTCCCCCGCCACACAGGGTGTACAGTACCCAGTGTCCCCCGCCACACAGGGTGTACAGTACACAGTGTCCCCGCCACACAGGGTGTACAGTACACAGTGTCCCCCGCCACACAGGGTGTACAGTACACAGTGTCCCCCGCCACACAGGGTGTACAGTACACAGTGTCCCCCGCCACACAGGGTGTACAGTACACAGTGTCCCCCGCCACACAGGGTGTACAGTACACAGTGTCCCCCGCCACACAGGGTGTACAGTACCAGTGTCCCCGCCACACAGGGTGTACAGTACACAGTGTCCCCCGCCACACAGGGTGTACAGTACACAGTGTCCCCCGCCACACAGGGTGTACAGTACACAGTGTCCCCCGCCACACAGGGTGTACAGTACACAGTGTCCCCCGCCACACAGGGTGTACAGTACACAGTGTCCCCCGCCACACAGGGTGTACAGTACACAGTGTCCCCCGCCACACAGGGTGTACAGTACACAGTGTCCCCCGCCACACAGGGTGTACAGTACCCAGTGTCCCCCGCCACACAGGGTGTACAGTACCAGTGTCCCCCGCCACACAGGGTGTACAGTACACAGTGTCCCCCGCCACACAGGGTGTACAGTACACAGTGTCCCCCGCCACACAGGGTGTACAGTACACAGTGTCCCCCGCCACACAGGGTGTACAGTACACAGTGTCCCCCGCCACACAGGGTGTACAGTACCCAGTGTCCCCCGCCACACAGGGTGTACAGTACACAGTGTCCCCCGCCACACAGGGTGTACAGTACACAGTGTCCCCCGCCACACAGGGTGTACAGTACACAGTGTCCCCCGCCACACAGGGTGTACAGTACACAGTGTCCCCCGCCACACAGGGTGTACAGTACCCAGTGTCCCCCGCCACACAGGGTGTACAGTACCCCCAGTGTCCCCCGCCACACAGGGTGTACAGTACACAGTGTCCCCCGCCACACAGGGTGTACAGTACACAGTGTCCCCCGCCACACAGGGTGTACAGTACACAGTGTCCCCCGCCACACAGGGTGTACAGTACACAGTGTCCCCCGCCACACAGGGTGTACAGTACACAGTGTCCCCCGCCACACAGGGTGTACAGTACACAGTGTCCCACGCCACACAGGGTGTACAGTACCCAGTGTCCCCCGCCACACAGGGTGTACAGTACCCCCAGTGTCCCCCGCCACACAGGGTGTACAGTACCCATGGTCATATGGACTGGGTATAAGTGTGTTGTGCCAAACCAGAGCTCTTGACAGTGGTGTCTGTGTGACAGACCAGTTCCTTCATGGTACAAGCAATTTAATCCCTTAACGTGGGAAGCAAAAGGGTAAACGTCGGTGTGTATTGTCTCATCTTTGATGATCAGCTTGAGGGGTGAGCTGCCACACCGTGTGTCTAGAGACACAAGGCTGAGCTCCCGCGCTGCCTCCGAGCGATACGCCAGAAACCGTCATCTACATATTCGTCACCTGTTGAGCCGGGGGCGGGTGTCGCCCGAGGCACCAACACCGTCGGCAGTGTGCAGCCTTGCGAACGAAGGAGCAATAAATCGTCAGTAGAGGATCCTTGTGTTACTAATATGTTTTGGTTATCTTGAGGTTATCTTGAGATGATTTTGGGGCTTTAGTGTCCCCGCGGCCCGGTCCTCGACCAGGCCTCCACCCCCAGGAAGCAGCCCGTGACAGCTGACTAACACCCAGGTACCTATTTACTGCTAGGTAACAGGGGCATATTGTGAAAGAAACTCTGCCCATTGTTTCTCGCCGGCGCCCGGGATCGAACCCAGAACCACAGGATCAAAGTCCAGCGTGCTGTCCGCTCGGCCGACTGGCTC
Source organism: Procambarus virginalis (assembly GCA_020271785.1). Lineage (NCBI taxonomy): Eukaryota > Metazoa > Arthropoda > Malacostraca > Decapoda > Cambaridae > Procambarus > Procambarus virginalis. The sequence goes on along the minus strand of WNGS01037103.1, from coordinate 6,633 downwards.
CAGTATAATGGTGATCAGTATAATCACACAATCTCGGATCAGAGTATACCTCACAACGAACTGTCTCTGTGTCAGGATCCATTGACATTGTAGATGGGTTAAACTGTCACCTGAGTGAGGAGGGATGGTACTGGACACTTGAAGGCCTGTCACGGCACTTGTGGATGACAGCTGCGCGCGCGCGTGCGTATGTAACACATGTCACTTTAGGATTGTTACCATCCAGTCCAGTAACAGTGTCTTGGTGACACAGGTTGTGTTGTATCATTAGGTTGTGTACTTATGGATGTCTTAGTGACACGTAGGTAAGTGGTGTACTTTAGGAATATCTTAGTGACACGTAGGTAAGTGGTGTCCGTTAGGGATGTCTTAGTGACACGTAGGTAAGTGGTGTACTTTAGGAATGTCTTAGTGACACGTAGGTAAGTGGTGTACTTTAGGAATGTCTTAGTGACACGTAGATAAGTGGTGTACTTAAGGGATGTCTTAGTGACACGTAGGTAAGTGGTGTACTTTAGGAATGTCTTAGTGACACGTAGGTAAGTGGTGTACTTTAGGAATGTCTTAGTGACACGTAGGTAAGTGGTGTACTTAAGGGATGTCTTAGTGACACGTAAGTAAGTGGTGTACTTAAGGGATGTCTTAGTGACACGTAAGTAAGTGGTGTACTTAAGGGATGTCTTAGTGACACGTAGGTAAGTGGTGTACTTAAGGGATGTCTTAGTGACACGTAGGTAAGTGGTGTACTTTAGGAATGTCTTAGTGACACGTAAGTAAGTGGTGTACTTTAGGAATGTCTTAGTGACACGTATAAGTAGGCCATTTTGTTGTGTCTAAGTGACACCTGTACATTACTTTGTTATTGTTGCTCTGTCTGATAACAAAATAACAAGTGTATAATTATTTATAATTATTTATAATCATTGGCGTGTTAATATAATTAATTATCTTAGACTTACTGCCTTAGTTACTGTGATTAACGTAAGTTAAATTTGCTCATTAATTATTGATTGACTGCTTAGTGACAGTGATTAACGTAAAGTAACTGAGTGTTAATTACAGTGTTAACGTTAATCATGGCATGTTGTCTTGGTGAAATTGATTAACGTAAATTAATTGTGTTAATTAAAGTGTTAAAGTTCTTACTTGTGTTAGATTGTCTTAGTGACATAGTGTTAATTGTACTATTAACCTGTGTCTATTGAAATGTTGTTGTTTGATACTGCAAGTGTAGAGTGCAGTAATTGCCGGTGTTCACAAAGTGTTGAGTTAGTTCACTAGTGTTTATGACCCGTCCAGAGGTGGAGGCTGTGGTCTCATTATCACCTCTCCTAGTGCTGGGAACGGATCTCCTGCTGCAACAAGGTGTTTCTACCTGTTGATGTGACACTCTACATTAACGTAACGTAACGTAACTTATGTCATTGTGTATTAGTAAGTTTGTTGAATAAATTTATGTTGCTATTACACGTGCCTTTAGGTCATTCCTCATTCTGAAGTACTGCCCCAATACTTTGCTCTGACCCTTTTTATTTGCTACTTGTGTTAATTGGGTTGGCTCAGGGTATCAAGGGCCTCATAGCCTCAATCACTGAATATATATTCAGTGTGAGGACCCGTCCGTTATCTTCTATATTGCTTCAAGCAGTTGAAGAACGAGCGACCCAAGTGAGGGAGGATGCCAGTACTGGTGGCGGGAGTGGAGTGTTGTCCAGACTCACACACCTCACGCACCTCTCCACCCACGGTACACGGACCTCAGCGCTGGCTCTCACACAGGGCTGGTTTGTTGTCATTGTCTGCAAAGTGACCTCTTGTAGTGTGACCACCACTGGCGTTGAAGTTGTTGCATGCAATTACAGGCTGTTGTAAGAAGCAACAATAAGCAAGAAACCCGCCCCTACCCTCACCGTGTTTTATCGTGTATATGCGTGCCGTATATGTTCTCTGTAGTCCCTCTATTTCAGAGATCTCTCCTGCTCAGAAGAGAAAAGTGAGTACCGACTAATGCTCAAGACGTGACAGTACCAGTCATTTAAATAGTGTTAACATTGCGATGGGAGCCCTGGATTTGAACGATCTCATAATCCTCTTATTTTCCTGGCTGCTGCCGCTATATTTCTTATTATGTTCACTAAATGTCAGGTAATCAGACATCATAATTCCCTGACCTTTTACATGTTCTATGATTGTGTCTTCTACTCTGTATTTCGTTTGTAAGTTTTACTTTTACCATGTCTAAGTACCTGGAACGTAATGCTGTTAAACATGTCACTTTCAGTTGCCCAATCATAGACTATTAACACCGGCTAGTAGTTTTTCAGTGTCTTACAGCAGTAATTTTCATGCTGATTTTTGTGTCATCTGCAAAATATGACATTTGTATTTTTATCTGTATCTAATATGATAGTGGGGAAAAGGAGTGATGCACGGACTGTGAGCTGAAGTACATACCTTTTAACTGTGCTTGAACTCCATTTTATTTTGATGATTGTTACTCTTTGCGTTCGGTATGACAGAAAACTGAATATCCATCGTCCTACTTTACCTTTTAGACCTACTGACCTCATTTTGTGGGATATCACTCCAAGGTCACATTTAGCAAATGCCTTTGCAAAGTCGGTGTATACAACATCTGCATTTTGTTTTTATTCGATTGCGTCAGTGATTTTGTTACAGCTTTGCTCCCTCCCTTGTGCAGAGGAGCTATATCTGCTGATTTCAAGCGCTTCTGGTATATCCCCCGTGTCCAAGCCCTTCCTCCATACTATACTGAGTGTCTGTGCTATTGGCACTTTGTATTTCTTTATAAATATTGAATTCCATGAGTCTGGCCCCGGTGCTGAGTGTATGGGCATGTTGTCAATTTATCTTTCAAAATTTGAAGAGTTCATGTTTGTATTAGTCATATTTTTCAGGGGTTTGGATATCATGCATAAAGAACCTATCCAGATCTATCACTTTCAAGCTGTATATTAGGGTGCTAAACATGTCCTCATACTGTTAGCTTGGATTTCACAAATTTCTTTGTTATCCTCTGTGACATCCTTCACTTGTAAGTATAGGTCCAATTATGACGGAGATTTTTTATTTTGATTTCGTAAGTGTGAAGAAATATTTTGGAGATTTCTTGTATGGCTTTCTGTTCTCAGTGTATTTTTTTAATCTGATATCATTGTTTCAGTGCTCAGTGCTCAGGATTAGAACTACTGTTCTATTTCTTCAATTTTCGTGTTTAATTTATTCTTTCTCGGTAGGTTGGTACTCGTATCTGCATAAGCGTTTTAGCTATTTAACTGAAATTATAATCAAAATATAATTACTGACAGGTGAGAATGCAAATAATATGATAATTTTGATAATAATTGAGAAGTGATTCACACACACACACTGATGATCGGAGTACTGCCCCAAGCCGCGGCTCACAGCCATGGGTTCCACATTGTGTTATTACGGTATATAACTGCTACCAATTACCATTGTGTTATGACATACAGTACCTTGTAGCCTGGTTAGGCTACAGAGTAACAACAAACCTATGGTGAGTGAAGTTGAGTAAACATAACAAGGGCGCCGGGCGCTGGCAGACATTACATTATGGAGTCGGGCTCGGCGCCGGAGTCGGGCCAAGAGAAACAAAACAAGAAATGTGGTATGCCACATTTAAATGAAATATAAATGTGGTATATGTAAATAAGGGATCTCTGGAAGAACAAATGGAACATGCAAATACGATCACTCTATATCAAGACTACTCCCAACACTACCGTTACTCCCAACACTACCGCCACTCCCAACACTACCGTCACTCCCAACACTACCGTCACTCCCAACACTACCGTCACTCCCAACACTACCGTTACTCCCAACACTACCGTCACTCCCAACACTACCGTCACTCCCAACACTACCGTCACTCCCAACACTACCGTCACTCCCAACACTACCGTCACTCCCAACACTACCGTCACTCCCAACACTACCGTCACTCCCAACACTACCGTCACTCCCAACACTACCGTTACTCCCAACACTACCGTTACTCCCAACAGTACCGTTACTCCCAACACTACCGTCACTCCCAACACTACCGTCACTCCCAACACTACCGTTACTCCCAACACTACCGTCACTCCCAACACTACCGTCACTCCCAACACTACCGTTACTCCCAACACTACCGTCACTCCCAACACTACCGTCACTCCCAACACTACGGTTACTCCCAACACTACCGTCACTCCCAACACTACCGTTACTCCCAACACTACCGTCACTCCCAACACTACCGTTACTCCCAACAGTACCGTTACTCCCAACAGTACCGTTACTCCCAACACTACCGTTACTCCCAACACTACCGTCACTCCCAACACTACCGTTACTCCCAACACTACCGTCACTCCCAACACTACCGTCACTCCCAACACTACCGTTACTCCCAACACTACCGTTACTCCCAACAGTACCGTTACTCCCAACAGTACCGTTACTCCCAACACTACCGTTACTCCCAACACTACCGTCACTCCCAACACTACCGTCACTCCCAACACTACCGTTACTCCCAACCTTTACCGTCACTCCCAACACTACCGTTACTCCCAACACTACCGTCACTCCCAACACTACCGTCACTCCCAACACTACCGTCACCCGCAGTATTATCCAGCTCGTGAGTATAATTAAAAGTGGCAGGCTGCGTCCGTAGACCTTCCCACCCTCGCCCTCAACCCTCACAATAATCCTGAGCACTCCAGGTGCAAACTTTGTGAGCAGGAACTTGCTTAGCTAAATGAATTGTGGAGGTCAGTCCCTGAGCCCATTATGTGCCTCTGTAACCCTTTCCACTACCGCCCATAAGATGGGTATGGGGTGCATAATAAATGAACTAAACTAAAAAGGAACTGCGGCATGATCTCCCACACTACATCACCGAACACCCTGTTATTAGACCTTTCAGACCCGATGGCATGAGGTACCTGGAGCTTTGCAATTACTTTATTCACTCTCGTATTCTTGAAGATATCCTCACAGTGTACCCAAAATTTGCCAGTGCAGGTTAGTGAACATATGGCCCTGTATGACTAACCATCCTGCGAGATGGGGACTTTTAGTATTACATAGCTAGTACTTGGCACACTTTGTACTGCCTTTCCAATAGTTTAGGTTAGTTGTACATATGACGAGGTACCTTAGTATGAGTATCAGCGAGGACGGGATCTTGCATACACGCACTGATCAATGTACTGCGTATTAAAAATAGTTTTGTTCTCATTCATATATTAATATATTTCATACTAAATAGGAGAATAAGTGACGCGACACACATCTTCTTAACATTCTTTTCTTAGTTTTAACTAAAATTCATGGTATTTCCAATACTTCTCGTATTCATCATCAGATAAAAACGTTTCTTCAAATCAACCCAAAAAACAAAGAACTCCGACTGGACCCAATTACTTACTATAAGATAAGATAAGTGATGCTAGTGACAAAAAAAAGAACCACACACATCAAGTGTAAATTCTTCAAAGTACAGTTTGATGACCTTCAACCTTGATACCTAAAGCTAATTAGAAATTACAATTATAACAAACATTAAAAAAAAAGCTTTACAAAGACAAAACATTTCAAACAACTTGTAAATTATCAGTTGAGTTCCTTGTTAGAAACATAAATATTACACAATACTGAATACCAAATATTATACTATATGTGTTAATTAAACAAATGTAACTAAGAAACTAGTCGTCACTCAAAATAAGTACCAAGGACACAAATCAGAAGCAACTTCAACATATATGTAATGAAACCTACATACTGTAAGTGGAAACAAAAGGTTCACTGTGAATTACACAGTATACAACTGAACAGCTGAACCATTATTATATAGCAGAGGCCGTACCTCCTTCATATAAAACACTATTATCATCAAATCCAATTCGTGCATGAGTCAAGATTTTATAATCGGAATCATGCAAAAATAATTTCATCTCGTTACAATGGCTTACAGCTACTCAAGCCACTATTTTCTGAGATTAGCAATCTTGGGGTGTGTCAAACCCACTGTGTACTCCTGGGGTGTGTCAGACCTACTGTGTACTCCTGGAGTGTGTCAGACCTACTGTGTACTCCTGGGGTGTGTCAGACCTACTGTGTACTCCTGGGGTGCGTCAGACCTAGTGTGTACTCCTGGGGTGTGTCAGACCTACTGTGTACTCCTGGGGTGTGTCAGACCTACTGTGTACTCCTGGAGTGTGTCAGACCTACTGTGTACTCCTGGAGTGTGTCAGACCTACTGTGTACTCCTGGGGTATGTCAGACCTACTGTGTACTCCTGGGGTGTGTCAGACCTACTGTGTACTCCTGGGGTGTGTCAGACCTACTGTGTACTCCTGGGGTGTGTCAGACCTACTGTGTACTCCTGGGGTGCGTCAGACCTACTGTGTACTCCTGGGGTGCGTCAGACCTACTGTGTACTCCTGGGGTGTGTCAGACCTACTGTGTACTCCTGGGTGCGTCAGACCTACTGTGTACTCCTGGGTGTGTCAGACCTAGTGTGTACTCCTGGGGTGTGTCAGACCTACTGTGTACTCCTGGGGTGTTCAGACCTACTGTGTACTCCTGGAG
>WNGS01037098.1:0-12927 GCA_020271785.1 Procambarus virginalis | reverse complement strand
CAAAGATTCTCAAAATGTTCTCAAAGATTACTAAAAATGATTGAATTAGACTAGACTACAGTAAATTGGCAATCTTAACCTTGTATCTGTTTCCACCAATGTTGTTCAGTAAATGCTTCAACATATCAGCTTGATATGCAAATATATACACATATATCCATATACAGTATATACACATACATATATAATACAAAAATTATCAAATTTACTTACTTAATATTACATTGCAAATATTCAAGTTTTGAAGACACTTTTCTTCTTGCACCACAAAGCAAAGGGCTCTATCTTCTTCATCATTCATCTCACTGTGTCATTACAATTTGCACCTCCCAACTACCTTGAGGTGCTTCCTTGAGGTGCTTCCGGGGCTTAGCGTCCCCGCGGGCCCGGTCGTCAACCAGGCCTCCACGTCGACTGTCCTCGACTAAGACAGCATTTGTACCTGTTACAATAATGCAAAACTTTAAGGCAATAGAGTATAATGTATGTCTTTCAATCTCAACATTAGATTTTATAACTTTCTAATGTAATAAATACCACTAAACTATTTTTCTTTTTAAACTGTTAGAAAAAATCAATTAGATAATTAAAAAGAAAAAAAAAGATTACATGGATAGTAAAATCGGATTTCTAACTACAATTTATATAGATGTGATAGAGAAACTAGATCAAATGGAGGAGTAGGTCTGTATATTAAACAGCACCTGATATGCACAGAGCTACTAAGCAATGTTAAGAGTCACATGCTAATCATTCAGGCAATAAACTCATGAATGTTTAAAATGTGGGAAAAAAGATTCAGTCAACCTGCTCATATTAAGGTCACATGATGGTGCATTTGGGTTTAAACCGTATGAGTATCCAGAATGTGGGAAAAGATTTAGTCAACTTTTCATGTGAAGAACTCACATGATCGTGCATACAGGTACAACCTTATGAAGGTCCAGAGCGTGGGAATGGATTTGGTCAACTGGGACATACGAATAATTATTTTCGTCCTTTTCCGTTACTAGTATTTTTTTTAATTTCTTACAATACACCTATTAACATTTTTAAATTTTTATACAAAATTACCAAATTAAATTTATCTGCAATTAAAAAATCTGTCCAAAGCCCTATGGGTGTTAATTTTGCTTTACAATAATTTAAAAATATCAATGCTTTGTACTCAGCCTAATGTACCTTTAGTATATAATATATATATATATATATAATATATATATATAATATATATATATATATTATATAATAATAATATATATATATATATATATATATATGTCGTACCAGTAGCCAGAACGCACTGTCAGCCTACTATGCAGGCCCGATTTGCCTAATAGGCCAAGTTTTCATGAATTAATTGTTTTTCGACTACCTAACCTACCTAACCTAACCTAACCTAACCTAACTTTTCGGCTACCTAACCTAACCTAACCTATAAAGATAGGTTAGGTTAGGTTAGTAGGGTTGGTTAGGTTTGGTCATATATCTACGTTAATTTTAACTCCAATAAAAAAAATGACCTCATACGTAATGAATGGGTAGCTTATCTTTTCATAAGAAAAAAATTGAGAAAATTTATTAATTCAGGAAAACTTGGCTTATTAGGCAAATCGGGCCTTGCATAGTAGGCCAAAAAGTGAGTCTGGCTACTAGGTACGACATATATATATATGTATATATATATATATATATTAATATAATTAATATATATATAATATATATATATAATGGTGTACAGTATAAGCACCCATAGTAAGTAAGTGTACAGTAAAGTAAGTAAGTAAAGTATAGTAAGTGTACAGTAAAGCACCCATAGGGCTTTCAGTGCTTCAGTCTCAGTGCCCGCCACCCACCCCCCCAGGCGGGGGGAGGGGGGAGTGAGGGGGAGGCTCTCGAGCTGCCTACAGTGGTGGTTGTGGAAAGTTAGTGCGTTCATAAGCAAATCGGTGAGTGTAGTGTTAAAAACAAAGTCACTAGTGATTCCCCGAGTGTTGATAGTGGTAACAAGTGTGACGGCGGCCTCCTCGCATGCCCCCCCTCCACCACCCCCGCCCGCCATCTTTCCCCTCCCCGCTACCTGCGCCCGACCCAGCCAGCCCGCCCATCAACACACAGCCTACCCACAGCCTACTATATATATTATATATATTATATATATTATATATATATATATATATATAATATATATATATATATATATACATATTATTGCTTTATTTGAACTTTGTTACAAAAAAGGAGTTACATATAGGTTACTATATAGATATATATATATATATATATATATATATATATATATATATATATATATATATTATATATATATATATATATATATATATATATATATATATGTTATTAAATATGACCGAAAAAGTAAGATTAATAATTCTAACACGAATTTTCTCAATTTTCCTTATGTTTGTTTTTACTGATGACGGTAAATGAAAAATCAATTCTCCAAAATTCATTCTTTATTTCTTAGTCTGACGCGACACTTGAACGCGTTTCGTAATAACTAATTACATTTTCAAAGACTTTTAGTTTTCACACACAACTATAACCTGAAAGCACTAAACAGTTCTTTACTATGCTATGATTTAAACAGCTTTCATCTTTCATTTTATACCCGCGTTTTGGGTGAGGTGATATGTTACAACAGTTTTAATGAGGTGAACAAAACTTTCAACAAAGGACAGAACACGAAAACAATGGATATTAACTGGATATTAACTGGGTAAATTGAAGGTATGAATGGAAGTAACTGCGGAAGGGCCTATTGGCCCATATTTCTTGATGCTTCTATATTGGAGCGGGGTCTTGAAGTGGGTAGAATATAGTTGTGCATTAATTGACTGTTGATTGCTGGTGTTGACTTCTTGATGTGTAGTGCCTCGCAGATGTCAAGCCGCCTGCTATCGCTGTACCTATCGATGATTTCTGTGTTATTTGTTAAGATTTCTCTGGTGATGGTTTGGTTGTGGGAAAAGAGTATATGTTCCTTAATGGAGCCCTGTTGCTTATGCATCGTTAAACGTCTGGAAAGAGATGTTGTTGTCTTGCCTATATACTGAGTTTTTTGGGGCTTACAGTCCCCAAGTGGACATTTAAAGGCATAGACGACGTTTGTCTCTTTTAGGGCGTTCTGCTCCGTGTCTGGAGAGTTTTTCATTAGTAGGCTGGCTGTTTTTTTGGTTTTATAGTAAATCGTTAGTTGTATCTTCTGATTTTTGTCTGTAGGGATAACATTTCTATTAACAATATCTTTCAGGACCCTTTCCTCCATTTTATGAGCGGTGGAGAAGAAGTTCCTGTAAAAGAGTCTAATAGGGGGTATAGGTGTTCTATTAGTTGTTTCTTCAGAGGTTGCATGGCGTTTTACTTTCCTTCTTATGATGTCTTCAATGAAACCATTGGAGAAGCCGTTGTTGACGAGGACCTGCCTTACCCTACAGAGTTCTTCGTCGACTTGCTTCCATTCTGAGCTGTGGCTGAGAGCACGGTCGACATAAGCGTTAACAACACTCCTCTTGTACCTATCTGGGCAGTCACTGTTGGCATTTAGGCACATTCCTATGTTTGTTTCCTTAGTGTAGACTGCAGTGTGGAAACCTCCGCTCCTTTCCATGACTGTTACATCTAGAAAGGGCAGCTTCCCATCCTTCTCCATCTCGTAAGTGAAACGTAACACAGAATTCTGCTCAAACGCTTCTTTCAGCTCCTGCAGATGTCTGACATCAGGTACCTGTGTAAAAATGTCGTCAACATATGTTGACGACATTTTTACTAAAAGTCTTTGAAAATGTAATTAGTTATTACGAAACGCGTTCAAGTGTCGCGTCAGACTAAGAAATAAAGAATGAATTTTGGAGAATTGATTTTTCATTTACCGTCATCAGTAAAAACAAACATAAGGAAAATTGAGAAAATTCGTGTTAGAATTATTAATCTTACTTTTTCGGTCATATTTAATAACATATGTCTACAGGAAAGACTGCTACCAAAATATACTAATATATATATATATATATACTAATATATAATATATATATATATATATATATATATATATATATATATATATATATATATATATATATATATATATTTTTTTTTTTTTTTTTTTTATACCTAGAAGGGGTACCACCTCTGGTGCAAGTGTAGGGACCCATAGCCTCGGAGAAGAAAATAAAGAGTACTCAGAGAAGACCTTGTGGATCCTCACTGAACACTTTGATATTTTCTTCTCCTACCACCCCTATTCTTTTGGTATGTGTGTATATTTATCTAACTTTATTTGAAAATGTCATTACACAAAAAAGTTACAGTATTGATTACATGCAGGGTACAAGCCTGCTTGTCACAAGTTGAAAAGCTCCTCCAGCTCCTCAGATGGCGGGCAGGAACCATGGATGCAGTGAGCATTTCCTCTCTGGATTGCCACACTGAGGCGCTGAAAAAGAAAACTGGCAGCTCTAGGGTCTCTAGTTGTTTCGATTAGCTTAGACCCCAACTCCTTCAAAAAGCTAGCAGCACTTTTACCCCAGGCACCAAGTGTCTCTGAGGCAATGGGGACAAAATTGTAGTGGTGCTCAAGGTCTCTGTATTTACGTGACTTGGCCGCTTCCCGGTGATTGGCAGCTCCTCCTGCTTGAGTAGCACTGAAGTCAACATAGGTATTGGCTAAAGTTGAGACGCAAGTGTAGTCCCACACCAACTGTCTACCATTCTTCCAGGGGTTCACCGTGATTCCATCTGGGCGACCGACAGGCTCATTAGAGTTGTGGGACATTAGGTACCGGGGCTCTCTCTCTGCTGGACAGCCGGCTGTGGTAAGGCTTCTCTTAATAATGTCATTGACCTCGCCGTGTCTTGCATGCCATCCTCCTGTCCTTTGGCAGAGAAGGCCATGCCGTCCGTACCTGTCGGCCTCTGCCTCGCCGCAAATACACCTGTATTCGGTGTGGATTGGGGCAGCGAGACGGAGAGCCACGGCAATTCGGAGGGCCTGCGGTGTGAGACGAGTGCCGGTTGCTGACATTGGGATTGCTAATAGGAAATCACCTGCATGGGGAGCTGCTACTGCTCTAAGTCGGGCAGTGTCATGTGGTGTTGTCGCAGCTTCTAGCAAAGTCGCAGCTTCTTGGTCGGCAATGGGGCGATCCCAGCTGGATTGCTTATGGGCTTCAGAAGGCAGTGGTTGGGGTGCTGGTCCTGCGAGAGAGACCCATTTGGTTGTGCAGTCTGTGAAGCTGGGATCATGTACCCCTGCCTGTTGAACTAGGTGCTCAGGTAGGATTTCCTTCACCAAGTTGTCAGACCCCACTGAAGAGGACAGGAACGCTGGTACAGCAATTTGTGTTGCTGTGCGCACGCCAAGGCCCCCGAGTCTGACAGGAAGGGAGGCCTGTTTCCACTGCGAGTTGCTGAGGGAAAGATTGAGGGCTTTTTCTAGTGTTGATTTCAGCAAGCTGTCGTACTCTTCTAATTTAATATTGTTGAAAGATGGCGAACATCTTAGAAAGTAGGTCAGCCTGGGGAGGGACAAGCATCTGGTGATGAGGTAAAGTGCACCATGAGCATCGATGTCTTCAATCCTCTCGTTCATTCTCTTCAGGTCAGTGATCTTCTTACCAAGGACCTCGTCGATGGCATTCCTTCCAAGAGGAGCACCTAGGAGTGTGCTGTCCTCAGGGTTGGTTGTATGAATGTCAGGCAAAACAACCTTTATTTGCTCTATTATGTGCTGGTTGGTGGAGGTTATTTCGCACTTGGAAGGGTTCAGGGTGAGTCCTAGACTTGCTCCTTGCTCCTGAATTATTCTTATGTCGTCCAAGAGTGCGTCTGAAGAGCCGGCTAGAGTACCATCGTCTAAGAACCAAATGTTGAGCTCACTGGACAGGTTATCGGTGACTTCCTTGATGACTAGGCAGAAAAGAAAAGGAGCAAGGGGATATATATATATATATATATATATATATATATATATATATATATATATATATATATATATATATATATATATATATATATATATAACTGAAAACTCACACCCCAGAATAGTCCTGGGGACCATTCAGGCTTGTTTGCATATATATATATATATATATATATATATATATATATATATATATATATATATATATATATATATATATATATATATATATATATATATATATATATATATATATATATATATATATATATATATATATATATATATATATATATATATATATATATAAAAATGCTCATAGAATGCTACATACGGTTGCTAAACATTTCAAGTGCACTGAATGTGGGGAAAAGATTCAGAAAGAGCAGAGTGGCCTGCGGGCCGCTCCAAGCAACAGCCTGGTGGACCAACCACCACCAGGCCCAAAGCCAAAAGTGGTCTACTGGGACCAGGGATTAAATGCTACCAGCTAGGACAAAGGAAGTTTAGGACTACAGTGTATAGCAAAATATAGTTAAATGTATTAAATTAAATTTATGTAATGTATAATTTTTAATTAATGTTCATTTATAATTTATGTAATGTACAAAATTATTTAATGTACCATAACAAATATTTATTTATTTTTATTTATTTACTTATTTATATACAAGAAGGTACATTGGGTTTGTGAGAATACATAGTATAGTATTTACAATCTTATAAACCACTAGCTCTGACTGATTACATTGACAGCTTGATTGGTAATTTAAACAAGAATAATAGGCACCATACAGAAGATTGGTAGCACATATAAGAAGCCCACCACACACTACAACCATCACCACACATTACAACCACAACCACACACTACCACCACAACCACACACTACAACCCCCTCCACACACTACCACCACAACCACACACTACCACCACAACCACACACTACCACCACAACCACACACTACCATCACAACCACACACTACCACCACAACCACACACTACTACCACAACCACATACTACCAACACCACCACACACTACCACCACAACCACACACTACCACCACAACCACACACTACCACCACAACCACACACTACCACCACAACCACACACTACCACCACAACCACACACTACCAACACCACCACACACTACCACCACAACCACACACTACCACCACAACCACACACTACCACCACAACCACACACTACCACCAAAACCACACACTACCACCACAACCACACACTACCACCACAACCACACACTACCACCACAACCACACACTACCACCACAACCACACACTACCAACACCACCACACACTACAATCACCACCACACACTACAACCCCCTCCACACACTACCACCACAACCACACACTACCACCACAACCACACACTACCACCACAACCACACACTACCACCACAACCACACACTACCACCACAACCACACACTACCAACACCACCACACACTACAATCACCACCACACACTACAACCCCTCCACACACTACCACAACAACCACACACTACCACCACAACCACACACTACCACCACAACCACACACTACCAACACCACCACACACTACAATCACCACCACACACTACAACCCCCTCCACACACTACCACCACAACCACACACTACCACCACAACCACACACTACCACCACAACCACACACTACCACCACAACCACACACTACCATAACAACCACACACTACCACCACAACCACACACTACCAACACCACCACACACTACAATCACCACTACACACTACAATCACCACCACACACTAACAACCAATATTACACATTACAACCACCACCACCATAAACTATAGACCAATATCAAAGCTATACCCATACTATCAAAACAGTCTCCAACACCGGACCACGCCATCACATTTAAACCACCACCAACCCCACAAATACGTCAACATCACCCAGCATTACACCGTCTAACATACTCTGTCAGATGTAACAACTAAATTTGTGAATTCAAGATCAATTCTATTGTATAACACAGTGTTAGTACGAGAAAAACTTTACTTACATTCGAAGCCGTGTTTTAAAATGGCGGGGATCTTGTTGTACTGACGCTCCACACTGAGTGTTCGTTTGCGTATGATGAATGTGTGACAATTTACTACAACAATTATTTAATTATTCTTATTCTTTATTTTACTATTTTTAGGGTACATGAAATTTCCAACTTATTTGTACACAATAATATAATTGCAATGTCATACCCTTATATATTATGCAAAATACAATGCCATGAACGAAGTCAAAGTCAAGTCGAAGTCAAAGTCATTGGCCGAACGTATTAGTCATTTTTTTTCTAACAAACGATAGGGAATAACAAAACCACATAGTATATAAGTATACATATTTATTTATTTATTTATTTATTTATTTATTTATTTATTTATTTATTTATTTATTTATATTTATATACAAGAAGGTACATTGGGTTTGTGAGAATACATTGAATAGTACAGTATTACAGTCTTGTAAAGCCACTAGTACGCACAGCGTTTCGTAAGCTAACAGATAACCTTAAGTAGGTAATTTCTGTCAGAATTGATAAATGATAACAAATACATTGCAAGAGAAAAATGAGATGAGAGAGCTTAGTAAGTATATTAAAGCACATTGTTATATTAAAGCTCTGATCGATTACATTGACAGCTTGATTGGTAATTTAAACAAGATTAATAGACACCATACAGCAGATTGACAGCACATATAAGACATCAATGATCACAATGGTAAAGATGTTCAGGTTGGGTACATGAAGATTGGGAGACTGGGTAGCAATAGATACAGATAAACAAGATTAATAAACACCATACAGCAGATTGGCAGCACCTTTTAGAAGACAGCAATTATCACAATGGTAAAGATGTTCAAATTGGGAACATAAAGGTTGGGAGATTGGGTAGCAATAGATACAGTGCAATTTTAAGGCAAAAGGTGAAAAACTATGAAGATGAAATTAGGTACTTTTAGTATTGATTTTGAATGATGTAAAAGTTGGACAGCTTTTCAATTCAATAGGGAGTGAGTTCCATAAACTGGGTCCCTTTATTTGCATAGAGTGTTTACACAGATTAAGTTTAACTCTGAGGTGACCAAATTGTATTTTTACTCTTTTTCTGCCATGTCCCCCCCCCCTTTTTTCCATTTTTTCTTATTTTTTCTCAACACAATTTATACTTTAATTATGCGGATCAGTACATCACCTGGAGTCCTGTTTGCCTAACACTTCTGCAATGTGGGACATAAAACGATGTCCTCAAAAAATATTTGTATAAAATTCAATTTTAATCCGATTTACTTTGGGTTTGTTTCAAACTGCGCGCTGTGAGGTTCTCTTTCTCACCACTAGACTGTATGGTACAATAAGTTCATGAGAGGTGTGGACCACTTCGATCAAATGCTATTACCATTTTACCAGGAAAACTCACAAGTGGAAAAAAAAGATAACGTTTATTTCCTGCAATGGCATTGCATAATGCCTTTGTTTTGTACAAATACAACACAACTGATCTAAAAAAGCTAACATTGCTACAGTTCCACGAGGTGGTAATTTGGGCCCTATTGTGCTGGGACCCGGAAGATTGGCCTCAAACAGCAACAGTATCTCAACACTTGCGGCACGCTCCAGACACAAATGGTGACACAGGTCCTGCCTATGCTGACGCCATGCAAACTCCCGTACCATCTGGTGTGAGGCGCCTTTGTTCACTTCAACACCTCAAGTTGAAGCAGCAACCGAATCAGAACCCAAGTTGTCTGGCACACTGCCATTTGACGAGACGGTTTTGTCAGATGACTCTGACTCTGACTCAAATGTTGAACCTCCAGCGATTCCGTTGATTCTGAAAATCGCATGAACTACAAATTGAAACGAGTATTTTGATACCAGAATGAACACTGTATCACAAAAACTGCCGTAAGTAGACTCGAACCTTCATAGATTTTTTTTTGAGTGTAGGTGTGTCTGCATGAGTGTCCCAAACGGGTTGCAGGTGGGTGACTTTAGCCGTTTATACTGTAATGCTTCCCCCCCATATCATGTATTATATGCATATGTCTATTTAGGGAATTTTATTCCGATCAATGTACAACCAAAATAACTGTGTGCAACAAGTATAAACTTGACAAAATAACAACAGTAAAAAACATTTCGTGTGTGTTTGACGCTCACTGATATGTTCCAGCGTTGTTTATATTTGGCGCTATTCTAACTTACACTTTGTTGATCTTTTTTACCTACGGGCTCATAGAACATTCTATTGCGAACACATTGGCACAAAAATGAATGACGTACATAGAATAATAATGTCAGGACAGTGAAATAATTATAAACTTTCAAAGCCTGTATCGCGCATAGTGTCGTCGGGTCACCGATACTGGGTAACAGTTCCGCCACTTCCCACACTCTTGCGGGTGGGCCGCGACCATTATTCTACGTTTATATTCATATCACCGTGTTGGGAATTTCATTGCGAGTCCATTGATACCAAAATTAACGCTGTAGAACAAGTGTGGAAGTGATAACAATCCCAAGAGTAAAAACATTTTGTTGCTGTTGGGTGCTCACGGCGAGTCATCTATGTAGTTATTTATTTGGTGCTGGTCTCCCTGTACCTTTCGTGACCTTTTTTTACTGATGCTTTTCTAGAGAATGTTATTGTAAACCTGTGGTACCAAAATGAAATACGTAGCTCGAGAACTAAGGTCAGGAGAGTAAAAAGAGTATACAACATTTTCGTTTTGACGCTTAAGTGACATCCCTTCGTCATCCCTTCACCTTCTAGTGTGTGGTCTGGTCAACATACTTTAGCCAGGTTATTGTGACTCATCGCCTGCATAGAAACTGTAATGTGGTTGATCTCGAACCCATTGATAATGTGACGACTTATACTGAATTTTGTAACTATATCATCAGATTGTAACCAGCTTAGCTAATGTATTGTGGGGTTTCAGTCCCTAAGCCCATACATGTGCCTCTGTAACCATTTAGGTTACAAGGCAAAAACATAAGAACAAAGGTAACTGCAGAAGGCCTATTGGCCCATACCAGGCAGCTCCTATCTATAACCACCCAATCCTACTAATATACATGTCTAACCCGCGCTTAAAACAATCGAGGCAGCCCACCTCCACTACTATGAAGTTCGAAAATAATTCCTCCACCACTATGAAGTTGAAAAAGAAGAAAACTCTGAAGTTCGTATAGCAGGTTAAGCAAAGGCAAATCCTAAAGGTCTTTTTCAGTTATATCGAACAAAGGTTAGGGAAAGGATAGGTCCATTAAAGACCGAGACAGATCATATATTGGATTTCCGATTTTTATATTTTTGATATTTGATTTTGTATCATCGGCAAATTTGCAAATGCTGCTACTCAAACTTAATCTAAAATATTTATATTTATTATAAACAACAGAGGTCCCAGTCCAGAGGCTTGAGGCACTTCACTTACAACATTTTCCACTCTTATAACCACCCAAGCCCACTCATATACATGTCGAACCCACGTTGAAACAATCAATGGACTCCACCACGTTTGGCGGTAATTTGTTCCCAAAATCAACAACCCTGTTACCGAACCAGTATTTTCCCAGGTCTTTCCTAAATCTAAACTTATGCAAATTTATACCCATTATTTCGTCTGGTGCTGATACTTTTAATATCCCATTTGTTATGTCCATCATCAAACTTGTAAAGAAGAGACCCGAGGCACCCCCCCGCGTCAAACGCTTTTTTACGTTCCTCACTCTACGCTGTATTTTCAGCCTTAAATACGCCAGATGATGTAGACCACCACCCGCAGGCAGCTAAGTACGTGGAGTCCAAGCATGTCATAGCACAATCAAAGTAACCAACCCAAATCGACTCATTCAGACACAAACTAAATTCAAAACAATCCTCTCTGTGTGAGTACCAGTGCACCACCGCGCTGCCTGCCGCAAGTTTCCACCACAACAAATACTCCAGTCATCCTATACCTATCATGTCTCCCAGGAACAAGGACTGTACTGGTAAATAAGATCAACAAAGCCCTAACAAGGCATCCATCCCGACAAATAGTGCCAGTCAACGTGTTTCTCCCTCTGGTAGCTCTGGGGTCTGTGGCGGCGGTGCCTCCCTCCCCTCCACCCCATTGAGCCAGGGAGGGTTGTCCTCTCAACCCTCCCCTGCTGGCACTCTGCATCACTGTTTACGAGATTAAGCGTGCTTCTGGTCCCTCACCGGAGTTCCTTAACTGGGCTGATAACCAATGGTTCAAAAAGTTGTGCTCAGTCCTTGAGGCTCAAAATACGATCATCTTGAGTCTTCAATCCGAAAATCAGGCAAACTGTTCGAACCGCCAGCGACAACAGCAAGAAATAACCCTCCTCCAGGATGATATTAGAAACTTAAGGGCTAGCCGTGATCAACTCCAGCATGACTTGAATGGTCTCCGTGAGGAAAACACTCGTCTGAAATCTGATGAAACCATAAAAAACAAGAGGAAGCTCTCAGCAAAATGACTGCAAGTATCAATACTTTATCCGCCCAACGTTCCGTCACCCAGGATGAACAAGAACAGCAAAAGCTGCTTGATTCTGTAGTTGTGTCGTCCAAAGCTATTCCAATTGAACGCGAAGGTGAAAAGTGTACTGAAATTGTTCATAATCTCTTAAAACAAGAATTGCAGGTCAATCTAGAAAAAACTAACATTATTGCTGCCTACAGAGTAGGCAAAACTAACCCATCTGGACACAACCAGCGCAAAATTCGACTGAAATTGGCCTCCCAGTCCACTAAATCTCATCTTGTCCAAACAGCTGCGTCCCAAAAAAAGGGAATTTACATAAACGAGTGCTTGACTAGAAAAAGACAGCACCTCCTCTACCGCCTGCGTCAAATCCGTCATCAAAACCCAGAAGCGATTCATCAGTGCTTCGTTAGAGATGGCTTGATTA
>WNGS01037097.1:0-19843 GCA_020271785.1 Procambarus virginalis | reverse complement strand
AGCCGCACGTTCAGGCTGTCGATGGCCGGGAATACGCGGGCTGTTCCAGCACCAGATGTTGAAGTCGGTCATGGTGTTGACCTTGGGCGTCCCTGCTGCCGGGCTCGACGTCGAAGGGCATTGAGGGCAGGAAGCAGAAATCGCGGTCCCACGGCCTGATGTGGGGGTGCCGGGCCGTCGGATGGGTGATCCACATACCCCATCATGCCCATCGCCATCTGAACCATCTCGTCCCGCGTGCGGGTGGTACATGAAAGCTGCCCGGGCGGCGCGCTTCGAACTCGTAGACGTAGTTCTTGCCCATGGGGGGGATCTGCTTTTGTCGTCAGGCACGCCGACGCCGTCCATGCCGTTGGGCAGGGCGGACCGTGCCAGTGGATGTTGGTGTGCTCGGGCAGTCCTGTGGTCACGAAGATGCGCATCCCGGTCGCCCCTCGACCACCTCGATGGTCGGGGCCTGGACTCTGGCCGTTGTAAGCCCACAATGTTGACCTTGAACCGGGGCGAGACCTCGCGCACCACCGGCTCGGCCACCAGGTGGAACTCCTTGTACGCCGTTGTTCAGGCGCCAGGGCAGGGTCCAGCCGTTGAGCGTGACACCGGGTTGTAGGCCGGCCGGTGGTCGGCAGCACGGGCGGTCGCGGTGTCGACCGAGGTCTGGATCACCGGCTCGGGCAGGCCCGCCAGCGCGGAGCGGCACACCGCCCAGGCCGGCACCCCCCCCCGAAGCCGCGGCCGCCGGCAAAAAAACTGTCGTCGGTTGGTCGCTGTTCATCGTGCGTGTTCCGTCCGGTGTTCAATGCCCGCCGGTCCTGAGGCGCTTGCGACGCTTCCGAAACAGCGACGAAACCAGTTTGTCGGGCCGCCCACGCCCTGCAGTGCCCCCACTGCAGGTCGGGCCTCGGCCAGCCAGAAGTCGCGCCTACGGCACCGACCTTGTCCACGGCAGGCCTGCACCTGGTTTCGGGTCTGGTCCGCACAGTTCCCACACCGCTATGCAGCATGCCGTTGTAGGTGCAGCACCGTCTCTGCGGTGTGATGCGTTCACGCTCCTGGAACACCGCGCGGCTGTCCAGCGCAGGCGTGGGCGCTCTGGTAGGCCTGAATGACTAGGCCTTCGACAGTCGCCTGGTTGCGCAGGCGCCGGCCTCGGGCAACTGCCCTTGAGCAGCGTGCGCGCTGGCGCCAGTTCGGTGGCAGGCCACCGCCTGGGCCGCACATCGGGCAGCTGATCGGGCAAGGCCAGCGTGGGCCGCGATGCCGGTCAACCCCAGTGTCCGGATCAGCTGGACTGGGCCTGTGGCGTCATCGTAGCGGGCCCGCTGAAGGTCCAATGCGGGCCGTGGCCTCCGCCAGTTGCACCGGTGACCGCGCAACCGGCTCCAGTTGCCCACGCTGACCATGCGCTGGCCCAGCTCATTGGCCCGACTGCGCCGCCTCCAGGCTGGTTTGCCGCAGCCGCACGACCCGCGTGCGCCGCCACCGCTCGATCCAGGCCTTTGCGCGCCACTGCCGCCACCTCCAGCAGCTCACCCACGTCGTCGACGCGCCGCTGCAGGCTGGGGTCCAGCGCCATCAGGTTGCCGGTGGCGATGCGCTGGCACGTTGTCGCTACCCAGACGGCTCTGCGCGCGAACCAGTTCGCGGTGCCCGAGCCAGGCGCGCCGCACCGCCGCTTCGGCGGTGTTGACCGCCCCTCCCTTGGGCTGGGGTGGCGCTGGCTGGCCCGATGGCCGGTTGGGCCGGTTCCCACCGGAGGACTCGACGTGCCCCCGCTGGAAGGCCCCCACGGCGTCGTTGCCGCGCGCCAGTCGTTGTCCTGGCTGGCCGGTGCCGTCTGGCGGACAGCACCATGGCGCCGTCCAGCGCGCCGGCCGGCCAGCAGCCGACCCGTGGCCCGGAGAAAGATCGGACGTTTCACGACATGCCTCCTGTGGATGCGTATCAAGTGGGGCGGATGTGCCGTCGGAATCCCATCAGAGACCTGTCGGGCGCATTACAATCTGTCATCTTGCAAACCGCACGACCGCTGCCCGGGCAACACTGGGTAACCACGGAGGCACTGCGATGAAGATTTCTGACTTGTGAAGACGAGCCCAAGGCCGGGGCCTAGCTTGAGGCAAGGCCTGCGCGAGGCCGGCTATGGGTGGATCTGGTCGGCCGGGGGGGGGGACGGCGTCCGACGGCCTGCCCCTCGTGGCTGCAAGGCGATCACTACCTGCCTGTATCCCTGGACGTGATGTTTGCCGGGGGGCAGAGATGGCGGCAGGTCTGGAAGGCCTGCGGGAGCGGGACTGCTAGGATAGCCCGGTGCTGTGTTCCTGACCGCGCGCGACCAGGTGGAGGACCGCGTCACAGGTCTGGAACTTGTGGCCGACGACTACGTCCGTCAAACCTGTTTTACGTTTGCCGCACTGTGCCTGCCCGGGTGCGCACACATCCTGCGACGGGGACCGCACGGGCCCTGAAGCGACCACCTTGCAGGTGGCAGACCCTTGGAACTGCGTACTGGTGCGGCGGCGCGTGACCCGCTCGGGCCAGCGCATCGACCTGACCCCAAGAGTTCCGGCCTGCTGGAGCTGCTGATGCGCCGCCATGGCGAAGTCCTGCCCCGCTCCCTGATCGCTTCCCAGGCTGGGATGTGAATTTCGACAGCGGACACCAACGTGATCGGAGGTCGCCATGCGGGGCTGCGGGCCAAGGTGGACGAGCCGTTTGACCGCGCCTCATCCAGAAGCCGGTTGCGCGGCATGGTGCTATGTGCTGGAAGTGCCGTGAGGCCACGCGACCGATGATCGGTCCGGCTTGTCGCTGACCGCTCGCCTGACCGCAGCTCTACACGCTGGGTCTCGACCGTGCCGTGCTGATCGGGCCGTGTCCCTGGTGATGTGGGCCACGGACCGGCACTTTTGTCGAACTGGACCGGGGGCTTCATGCAGGACCAGATCGGGACTGATGCCGAAGATGGTCGGCCGGAGTCGCCATCGCCGCAGCAGCGGATTCACGGACTGAGAGGAGCTGCAGGGCAGCCACCATGGGCTCTCTACATCGATCTGCGCACGGGCGACTTCCAGGTGTATGGATCGGACCGGCTGTCGTCACCCCGATGGGCTGCCGGCCTCCGTCACGGCCAGGGCTGCCGCTGGACTGGACCCAAGGCGGTTCGGACGCATTTGCCCGGGGCCTGTTCGGCGCTGATCGAGGCGCCCGACGCAGACGGCGCCGCCGCGCGCGGGTGGTCTCCTTTTCAGCTCAGGATCGCGCTGGACACGCGCACCACCACACGCATTTCTCTTCAAGCGCTGGAGCAAGACCCTGAGCAGCGTACCTGCTGGGGTGCCAGCGCGCTCCAGCGCCCCTGGCCCGGGCTGGTGGGCGGCGCGGCGTGGCCTGGCGCCGCTGCCACCATGAGGGAGGCGGGCAATGACGGTGACCGCCCACAAGCTGGACCAGCGCAGTGCCGGTCCAGGCCCGTGCCGGCGTGAGTTCGCCGAGGCTGGCCCGGAGACCTGAAACACCCTGCTCGAGCTGGCGGCAGACCGACCTCGCCCGGCTGCAGTATTTGTCCAGCGACCTCGCCCACCACGAGCTGCGCACCCCTGTGAACAACCTGCGGACTCAGACCCAGGTCTCCGCTGGCGCAGCGAATGTGGATGTCGAGCGCCTACCCAGGACATCCTCTGCCTCCAACGCGGAGGAACTCCAGGCGCTGGCGGCGCATGGTGTCCGACATGCTTGTTCCTGCCAAGACCGGACAACAGGCCTCGAACTGCCCCACCGCGAGTGCACATTGCGCTCCGCGCAGGGAGGTGGAGGCCTGTTCGACTTCTACGATGCGGTGGCCGATGTGAAAACAGATCCCGCCTGCGGGTGAAGCGGGTGAAGCCACCGTCTTCGGCGACCGTCCTGATGATCCGGCGCGCGCTCAGCAACCTGGTGTCGAATGCGCCTGCGACAACTCACCGTCCGGCGCAGACAGACGTTCAAGTTCAGGTCGCCATTCGGGCCGACGGCCGGGGGCGCCTGGCTTTGTGTCAGCAACCAGGGTGCCACCATCAGCGCCCGACGATCCTGCCAGCGCCTGTGCGACCGCTTTACCGGGTCGCCAAGTCGCGCAGCCACCCGGGACACCGACTGGCACCGCGCTCTGGGCCTGTCGCTCACTCCCGGGGCCATCATGGCGGGCCCACGGCGTGTCCGTTTCCGTGACGTCGGCCCCAGGGGCAAACTGCCTTCTGCCTTCACTTTGGCACCCCGCCTGCCGGCACTGAAACAGGACCATCGGGCTCTGGCGCCGGCGATCGTCTTCTGACTTTCGCACGGCAAAGAAAATGCCGCCGGAGGCGGCTTTTTCCAGAAGACCTTGCCGAATCAGCGGATCACGGCCAGTTCCGAGCGCTTGCCACACCCTTGTAGGTGTAGAGCGTCAGGGCGCCGTTCTTGATGTCGCCCTTCTCGTCGAAGGCGATCTGACGGTGCACACCCTTGTTAGTTGGGTGGCCTTCAGCTTGGCAGGGTACTTGACCCGGGTCGGAGGAGTCGGCGGCCTTCATGGCCTCGACCATCCCCACCATCACCGAGGTCGTACACGTACGGGGCGTACACCTGGACGTCGCGTTGGACTGGCCTGAAGTCGGCCTTGACTTCTCCATGCCGGCCTTGGCTTCGCCCTCGACACCGGCCAGCTTCCGCAGCAGTAGACCTGCTCTGTCGGACCATGCCGTCACCGGCCAGATTCCACCAGCCGACGAGACACGAATGCCGTCCGCCGCCCATGAAGTCTGGCCTTGATGCCCCAGCTGACTTCATCTGCTTGAGCCTCGGACCCGCCACAGCGTCTCCATAGCCGTCCGAAAGACACGATGTCGGGCTTCTTGGCCTTGAGCGTGGTCAGGATGGGCGTTGAAGGCGGTGGCCTGTCGTTGGTGAACGCGCCCGCGATCTGCCCCGGCCAGCGGTCACGCCCTTTTCGTCTGTGGAACTCGTCAGCCACGCCCTGGCACATAGGCCGTGGCGGTCGTCGATGACGGCGATGTTCTTGCCCTTGAGGGTTGCCACGGCGTACTTTGCCGGAGGGTGCCGCCCAGGTGCACGGTCATCGGCCACCACGCGGAAAGGCGCCCGCGTAACCCTGACGGGTGGTACTTGGGGTTGGTTGGCCGAGGGCGAGATCTGTGGATGCCGGCGTCGTTGTGAGATCTGCGAAGCCGGAATGGTGGTGCCGGAGTTCAGGTGACCCCCGATCACGCCGTTGACCTTGCGTCGACCAGCTTCTGGCCGCCGCGGTGCCCTGCTTGGTGATCGGCACAGCGTCCGTCCTTCGGCACAGGCAGCTCGAACTTTGGCGGGCTTGCCACCGGATGGTGAAGGTTGGCGGCGTTCAATTGCTCCCCTGATTCGCCATGCGGGCGCCGTTCTCATTGTCCTTCTGCCGAGGGGGCGATGGCGCCGCTGGTAGGACCGACGTGACCGTATCTTGATGACGCCGTTCCGTCGCAGGCGCTGGTGCAGGAGCGGACGGCGGCTCGGAGCAGGCCGCCGGAGCGGGCTGCGGGGGGCAGCCTCTTCTTTTTGGCCTACAAGCGGCCAGGGCAAACAGCTGCGGAGATGACGGCCAGTTTCGGGTTCAGTTGCATCGATATCCTCGGGAAAGGGACAATTTTTGAAATGCGGAGGGAAATTAGCTTGCTCTCCCAACCCATCCATAAAGATACTCCAAATCTACCGGGATTTCGCCATTTGCGGTTGGGTGGAGTGGCATGTTCAAGGGTTTGCCCCCGATTACCATAACCGCAACGCATGCCCCACTTAGGGCTGCGCATGCAGCCTCAGACCTCGGCAGCGCGGGGCCGCAGAGATCGAACGGGACCGTGGTTCAGTCCCGTGGCCCCCCGGTACAGCTTCCAACCGCTGGCGGCCCTGAATCCGGTCGGGCCACCCATCGGTCGGCCACCACGATTTTCGATCACCCTGGCGACCGCATGGAGGGTCGGCATGCGCCGGAAGACCTGTTCACCAGCACCTCGGCCGTCTCCGGCGAATCGGTGTCGAGCAGGATCGGGGAGCGCTGACGGACCCGGATTCCGGTGAACGACGGCGTGGCGTGGGGTCTAGGGGGAACTCACCCCTGCCCCCTCAGCCACAGGCTGCGGTCCAGCCGCCTCGATTGGTCCGGCGTCCGCCAGCACGCTCACCCGTGCGCCCTTGAGATAGGCATTTCGCAGGGAGCCGGGCCAGGCAGTAGGCGGCGGTGGTCAGGCCACGTTCAGTTATGGAAGGCGACTGTCGGTCATTGTGAGTCCGGCTGGCACGTGAACCGGCACGTCCAGCCGCGTGCGCCTGTGGGGACCGGGGTGCGCGGCGTTCGGCGCGGGCCTTGGGCACAGGCTGCGCCCGCCCGATCGGCAGGTACTGCACCAGCAGCGGCACCGGGCGCCCGGTGGAACCCTTGGCGGCCCCCGCTCTCCAGGGCCGGTGCCGCGACCGGATTGGCCAATGTGGGCCCCAGGCCCTGGTCACCGACAAACTTCTGCAGGAACTTGGCGGCATGTGACCGCGCCCAGCAGCATCGGTCCGGCGACGTTGCCCATGTCGGCGAAGTTGGAACTTCAGACCTTCGGCGTATTCGGTGTCGTCCAGCGGCAGGCGCCAGCACGGGTCCAGCGCGGCTCGCCGGCGGCCTGCCAGCGCTTCAGCCAGCTCGTTGTGTGTTGGCGAACAGGCCGTGAGGCGCACGCCCGCCGAGCGCGATCACGCAGGCGCCGGTCAGGGTCGCGACTGTCGATCACGCAGCGGGGCTTGAAAGCGGGCCGCGTAGGGTCGCCGTCGCCAAAGGATCACGCCGGCCCTCGGCGTGGGTGTTGAGGATCGATGGTCTGGCCGCTCATTGCTGGTGACCCACATCCGCCCGGCTTGATCGCCAGGAGGCCGGTCGGGCATGTTTCTCGCAGGTCTGGGATCAGCCCCCACCACGTTGATCTCGGGCTGCAGCTTCGGCCAGCGCCAGGCGAAGTTACCCAGCACGCTTGCCAGCCCCCCCCATGTCGAACTTCATTTCGTCCATGTCGGCCGCCGGCTTGATGGAAATGCCCGCCGGTTGTCGAAGGTGATGCCCTTGCCGACCAGCACCGCCGGCGCGCTGCCCTTGGGCCCGCCCTGGTACTGCATCACGATGAAGCGCAGCGGCTGGGCCGAGCCCTGCGCACCGCCAGGAAAGCCCCCATGCCCAGCGCGGCCACTTCCCTTGGGCCCCAGCACCTCTGTCTTGATTCCGGGGCTTGCGACCGAGTTTGCGGGCCACGTCGGCCAGTTGGCTGGGGGTGGCGTTGGTTGGCGGGGCGTGGTGGCCCATTCCCGCGCCAGTTCCGTGCCGGCAACCAGCGCCTGGCCCATGCGGAAGCCGGCGCGCGCCAGCCGGCACGTCCGCCACCACGCCCAGCAGCACCTGCCTGGATCTCCGGCACCTTGGGCCGACGGCTTGGCTGGTCACGTAGGTGTAGGTGGTTCGGACAAAGCGGCTCATGGCGGGGCGCCACGGCCGCCGCCCCGTCGGGCAAGCAGGGACCGCAGCACACCGTAGTTTCTTGACGCCGGACGCCCTGGCAGTGGCCACGCCGGCCATCACGGCCTTGCGCACGGCGGCATCGG
Organism: Procambarus virginalis; assembly: GCA_020271785.1. NCBI lineage: Eukaryota > Metazoa > Arthropoda > Malacostraca > Decapoda > Cambaridae > Procambarus > Procambarus virginalis. The sequence goes on along the minus strand of WNGS01037097.1, from coordinate 12,196 downwards.
CCACCCTCTCGCCGGCCCGCACCAGAACGAGGCGCGGGACTTCACCTCGTCGCGCGAGTAGATGAACCAGGCATTTGGCCACCCCGGCCTTCCAGTGTCGCCGCGGCGCACCACGTCCCGGACGAGTGTTCGCTCAGGGGATCCTTGCCTACCAGCGCCTTTGCACCGCTGTCGGGCACCAGACCGACCAGGGCGTCCCGGGCACGACTGGGCGGCCTGGGCGGGCAAAAGTGATTTGAGTTCAAAGTCCATAATTGCGTTTTTCCTCGATTGATTCGAATGTATTCCATTCCTCCATCCTGACCGAGCGGCCCCGGAGCTTCGGCAGCCACCCTTGGTGGTGCTGTTCAACCATCGTGCTGACGGTTGCTGCTGATCCGCACGCTGGGGCTGGCCTCGGCGCGGCAGCGATCACCCCGAGGAGGTGATGCTGGTGCTGGGCTACACCGTGTCTGGGCTACCACACAGACCATCCTGACCCTGGCCATGTTTCATCGCCATCGTCTCCCACCCTCTCGCGCATGTACCGCGACAGCGAGATGATCATCCTGGCTGGCCAGCGGGCGCTTCGATGGGCGGATTTCATCAGTCCGGTCATGCGCTTTGCCTGGACGGTCATGCTGGTGATCGTCATGCTGGTGCTGTTCGTCTGGCACTGGGCCAACCAGCAGACGGCTCGAGCTGCGTTATCCCGGTTCGAGAACCGCAGGCGACCTGCAGCGGATCGCGCCGGGCCAGTTTTTTTCCCCAAGGATCCTCCAGCGGCCGGCGCGTATTCTTCATCGACAAAGACCCACCGCCGAGGGCACCGAGGGCCGGAACGGTCTTCATCTCCAGCATCGAGAAAAACGGCACCGAGGACCGTCACCTCCGCCGCCTCCGGCCAGATCGAGTTGGCAGGGCGACCGGCAGAGTACCTGATGCTCAACCGCGGCCAGCGGCTGGAAAACGACCCCGGCGACCGGTCCGCCATCAAGGTGAGCCAGTTCGAGAAATACGGGCCCAGATCGGCGATGTGCATCCACGCTCCTGGGCGGCCAGATGGCGCTCAAAGCGGCGCGCAGCCTGTCGCTGCTGCGTGAAGCCGACGCCCCCGCCAACCTCGGCGAGCTGGCTGGCGGATCGGGGTCGCCCTGCCGGCCTTCAACCTGGTGCTGCTGGGCGTGGCGACCCGGTCAGCAAACCCGCGCGCGGTCGCAGCGGCAACCTGAATGTTCACGCTGTTTTGCCTTCATCGTGTACTTGTCAACATGCTCAACATCGGCAGCGCTGGTCAGTGCCGGCCAGGTCACTGGCTGGGCTGACGCTGCTGCCTGCAGGGGGATCGGTGTTGGCCATGAGCGCCCTGTGGCTGGCCAAGCGCCACCACAACATGCATTGGCGCAACGGCTCAGGCGCCCAGGACGCTGGACGGACCGTCGGGGGCAGGCGGGCGCGGCATGAAGACCATCCGGCCGTCTGATATCTACAGGCGAGGGCTGATTGCCACCGGCTTTGTGCTGATGCGCCTTCCTGTCGCTGTTCTTCTTCTTCGACTTCGTCGAGGAAAACTGGGCTCCATCTGCACGCCGTTACTCGCGCTGGATCCGACAGTTCATCTACAGCCTGCGCCATGGCCCTGCTGTCGTCGGTACTGATGATGCCCAGCCGGAGTCTACGAGTGTGCTGCCCAGGTGCTGCGGTGCTGATGCAGGATGTCGGTACGCGGATAGGTATGGCCCGACCTGGGGCCCAGAAGCTCCGAATACACGATATCCTTGTCGCACCCTCGAGGCGGCCTAGGGGCTTAGGGAGACGGGGTGGAAGAAGTCTGCGTGCTGCAGCGTCGATGGCCGCGCTGGCTAGACTTCATGTTAGCGTCGTAGGGGGATTGCTGAGTGACTGACTTTCTGGTGGGTGACTATGTGGCGCCGATCGCCGGAACAAGGACCGCCCCGTTGCTCAAGGCCCGCTACCAGGGCACGCTGATCATGGCCAGACGGGGGCATGGCTCACGGAGAAGCAGGGCCTACAGCAATTTTTCGGTCTCAACGTGGGCTCGCCTCTCGCCCACCGGAGAAATCGGTGAGGTTCAGGATCTTCGAGTTGCGACAACCAGGGTCCTGCGGGTCTCGACCCTGCAGGCCGAGCGCGGCCAGATCGAGACCCGACAACTCCTGGACCCTGAAGGACGTGACACGGCGGAGTTCGACGTGGACCGGACAGCAGTCGGCAAGATCGTGCGCAGCAGCACCAGAGCTTACCCCTGGCCCAGCGCCATTTCGGCCGAAATGGTGTGCGGTGGCGCTGCTCAAGCCCGACCGCATGCGCAACCACCAGTGACCTGTACGCCTATAGTCCAGGCATCATGGAGGCCAATGGCACAGACCGCGCAGCGTCCTACAGAAATACGAGATTACATGGAGCAAGGTTGTTCTACCCGACATGTCACATGTGCTGGTGATGGTAGAGTGCTAGGCCACATAGCCCTTCGCCTACTTCCCATTTCCGGGCTGGCGTCATCACCGGGCTATGTGTTTGGCGGGAGTGATGATCGGCCATCAGCCTTCTTCCTGCTCAACAACGTGTTCGGCCCTACAGCGGCAACCTCAACCATTGGCGCCCATGGCTGGCGGCGGCCGGCGCCCGCCGACTCATCTACTCCTTTTTCTCGGCTGGGCGCCTTTGGCTGGCTCGTCGCTCAGAGCCGTTAGCTGAAAAACCCCCACGCTCTCTTCGTTCGCTTGCCCCCTCGAGGGGGTGCGTCAAGCGGCGTGCCTTAGGGCGGCCGGGCGCCCTCTGACATGAAACAACCCCCCAAACTCTCTTCGTTCGCTGCCCCCCGAGGGGGTGCGTAGTGGGCTTCGGGCGGCCGGGCGCCCTCTGGACATGCTGGGCGTCCATCGCGTTTTGCCTCAGGCGGGTCTGGCGACCCCTTGTGGCGAGGCCCGGTCCGAATCAGGTGGCCAGCAGATTCGGCTGCCGCCGATCCGCAGACACGGGTGGTCCTGCGGCCTACACTCAGAACTGAGCGAGCCCGATTGTCGACGGCGGGCGCCGCACTGATCACCCAGGGCAGTGACCCACCATCCGGGGTGCCGGCCGCTGTTCTTCGGCCATGGGCAAGCATCCCGCGCAAGACCTGCCGAGTGCGCTCGACCAGATGTCACGGGAACACACCCGGCGGTGCGGCTTCGAGCGCACTTCCACCGCCGGCGAAGACCCCCGTTTCACCGCCTTAGGCTGGCACAGATTCGCGCTGGAGACCCGTTTCATGAACCTGCAACCAGTTCCGAGTCGTCAGGAAGCGGTGCGGGGCCCCCTCTGCCACGAAACCCACTGAACCTGACCGAGGCCGCACAAAGGCGCCTGCACACCTCGCACCGGGTGTGTCCAAGGGACATCATCGAATGGAGCGAAGATGCTCCGCAATCGAGATCTTTGCCCCCACGGCAAGCGCCGCCAAACCATCACCGAACCCGGCGCTCCAGGTGCCTCAAAAGCATCGAGGTGATCCTGCGTGAGGGTCAACAACATCTCAAGGCATATTGGAGCAACCAGTACGGGCCGCCAGCGACACAGGCACGACTCTCGATCAAGTCATGCCACCCACACACCCACGTGCGCGCTATGTGCTGCCCGGGGCCGGTGGCCAGGCTGCGACAGGCCCTACCCCAAGGTGCGGTCAGCCTGCAATCAGGGATCGCCTGACACCAGGTGGCCCGCCATGCTGATGGAAGAGGTTGCGGATCGGCGTGGCCACCATCCCCTGAACCAACTACCCGGACCTGGTCATCACTGCCCTGTTACGAATTGGCGCACGTGCTGGATAGTTGCCCGCATGACCACCCGCTAGGTCCGGCATCGCGAAGCCATCACAGCTGGATAGATCTCGCCTCACGTGCCGCTGGATCACCTACACCACCAGCTTCACCGGCCCGCACCCGGATCGACAGGCAGCTTTGCGCTGCGCCACCTGCGGCAAACAAGCGTGCCTCGAAGCGATTCGACTCGGACGTCATCAAGACTACCGTGCAAGCTCGCCAATGGGGTGTGGGCATCGTGGCCGAAAATGGCGATGCAGGGCGAGAACGCCACGTCCCGCATCTTGTCGCGCGTCCCGGGCGCCCAGCTGTTCGGCCACAACCGGCCCGCGTTGCGCCTTCAATGCGCGGGCAGCTACCTGCGCCAGTTTGTCTTGCGCTTTGCCGAATCTGATGAGCGAGCGGCTCTACCAAGCGACCTGATCCTGCGCGCGAGTGGCCGGCAACGACCGAGGAATACGACATCTGACGCACACCATGGACACCGTCCACCCAGCACCGCACCCCCGACTGACCTCCCGTCCCCAGGTCGGCACCACCATCCTTCAGCGTCATGTCGGCGCTGGCCGCCGAGGTCGGCGCGGTCAACCTCGGGCACAGGGATTCCCGGACTTCAGACTGCGACCCGGCCCTGGTCGACGCCGTGACCCGCGCCATGCAGGCCGGCCACAACCAGTACCCGCGCCGATGCCTGGCGCTGCCGGCGCTGTCGCCAGGCCATGGCGGACAAGATGCAGGCCTCTACGGCCTGCGCTGTGACCCCAACACACAGACCACGTCACCGCTCGGCGCGAACCCAGGCCATCCTGACCGCCATCCTGGCCGTCGTGCACCCGGGCGACGAGGTCATCGTGCTCGAACCCTGCTACGACAGGCTACGTGCCCAACATCGAGCTGGCGGGCGGCAAGGTGGTTCGCGTACCGCTGGTGCCGGGACAGCTTGCCGCCCCGACCTATCGACGGACCATCGCCCGCCATCGATCACGGCGCGCACCCGGGCCGCTGATCATCAACAGCCCGCACAACCCCAGCGGCCAGGTCTGGAGCGAGGCCGACATGCCGCCGGCTCGACGAGCTGCCTGGCCCCCACCGACGTGCTGCTGATCAGCGACGAGGTCTAACGAACACATGGTGTTCGATGGCCAGCCGCACCAGAGCGCCGCCCCGCTTCCCCGGTCTGGCCGCGCGTGCCTTCATCATCAGCAGCTTCGGCAAGAACCTACCACGTCACCGTGCTGGAAGGTCGGCAACCGTGGTCGCGCCGGCGCCGCTGACGGCTGAATTCCGCAAGGTGCACCAGTTCAACGTCTTCACCGTCAACACGCCGATGCAGCACTCGCTGGCGGCCTACATGGCCGATCCCGCGCCCTACCTGCGGCTGAGCACCTTCTACCACGCAAGCGCGACCTGTTCCGCAAAGGCCTGGCGCAGACCCGTTTCTGCCTGCTGCCCGGCCAGGGCACCTACTTCCAGTGCGTGGGCATCCGAAAACCTCGCGCGGCTCCGAGGAACGCGATCTGCCGAGGCCGAGTTCTGCCAGTGGCCTCACGCGGGAGATCGGTGTGGCGGCGATTCCGCTCTCGGCTTTCTATGGCAACGGCTTTGACCAGAAGGTGGTGCGCTTCTGTTTCGCGAAGAAAGACGAGACGCTGAAGGCGGCCATCGAAAGACTGGCCAGGCTGTAACACCCCAGCCGGGTCCTTGGCGCCAAAGACCGGTGGCCCCGCTGGCACCGCTGGCGCCTGTCCGCGGAGCGTCGGCCCTCGCGCGGATCAGGTCATGCCGACGGCGCAGCACGCTGGGCGCTACAGGTCCAGCACCAGTTCGGCGCCGGCCACCTTGGGGCGAGAACAGCAAAGGATGACTTTGTGCTGGCGCTCCTTGTTGCTCAGCACATGGTCCCGGTGTTCCATCTCGCCGGAGGCCGTGGCGTCGTAGGCGGTGGCACAGACACCGCACAGGCCGTCGCTGCATTTGACCGGAATGGAAATCCCGATCTCGGCCAGCACCTCGGTGGCGTTGCGTTCGGCCGCCACCGCCACGCTGCGCCCTGAGCGCGCGAGCTTGATCGTGAAGGCCTGGTTCACCCAGGCCTCGGTGTCGGGCACCTGGAAATACTCCCGGTGCAGGGCTTCCGGCGGCCAGGCCTTGGCGTTCGCAGCGGCAAACACACCATCCATGTAACGCGCCGAACCGCAGGTGTAGAGCTGCATGCCTACGCCATGGGTGGGAATCAAGCGCTCCAGATCGACCCTGCCGCCCTCGTCCTTGCTGTGCAGGGTCACGTGTTGCTCCCACGGCGCGGTCGCGAGGTCATTCAGGAAACCGGCCGTCCGCCGGCTTCCAATGCTGTAGTGGAGCTCGAACGGCCTGCCCAGCGCGTGCAGCCGGTGCGCCATCGCGATCATCGGCGTGATGCCGATGCCGCCGGCCAGCAACAGGGTGTGGCTGGCGGACTCGACCAGCGGGAAGTGGTTCGACGGCCGCCCGATGAAGACCTTGCGTCCTTCGCGGAATACGCGGTGCATCAGAGCGGACCCACCCCGACCGGTTCCGCCCTGGGCCGGCCCCGGCTCATCGAGCACGCCCAGAACGTATTTGCTGCTGTCCGCCGGATCGCCCGCCAGGCTGTAGGCCCGCTGGTATTCGGGAGCGATGACCACATCGATGTGGGCCCCGGCCTCGAACGCCGGCAACGGCCGACCATCGAGCGACGCAAACTCGAACTTCGCCACACCCTGGGCCATCTCTTCCCGGCGCACCAGTTGCACCGGGAACACCGGCGGTTCACCGACCAGGGGCTGAGGCCCTGGCGCCAGGCCCTCGGTCTCTCCGAGCGCCAGACGGGCCCGGTATTGATCCGGCGTGAGCAGGTTGCGGTAGCGCTCGATGCCTTCTTCCCGGTTGGCGGGAAAGACCACGGGAAACGGCGGTGGCATCTTGTCGGCGGGGTACACCGCCAGCGATTGCTCCTCGTAGCGCAGCTTCAGGTCCTTCTGCAGCGTGCGTCGGTTGGTCTGACCCGCCTGCACGTATCCGCCCGTGCCGCGATCGAGTTCGATGTTCCACCACCAGGTCTTGACCGGGTTGATGTCGCCCCGATCCAGGTGGTCATCGAGCCGGGCCAGCCAGGGAGACACCGCGGGCAGCTTCATCGCCACCTGGCGCCACAGGCTGTCGGCCAGAAGCCCTTCGAGGTTCCAGGGACAGGTCTTCATGCAGCGCCCGCACATCGCGCCCGCCGCATTGGTGATGCGGTAACGCGAACACTTTTCGGCGTCGCTCTTCCAGATCTCGTAGCCGTTGTACATCAGCTTGGGCCCGGCCGTGATGGCGCCCGAGGGGCATTCGCGCGCGCACTTGTTGCAGCCTTCGCAGAAGCGCTGCAGGCCGAAATTGATCGGCCGATCGGCGCTCATCGGCAGGTCCGTGGTCACGGTGCCGCTTTTCAGCCGGGGGCCCAGGAAGGATTGAGGATCACCTCACCAATGCGGCTGACCTCACCCAGGCCGGAGAGCAGCAACAAGGGTGGCTGCAACACATCGCCATCGAGCACGGTGTGCACCCGAGCGCTGTAGCCCAGGCGGCGCACCTGCTCGGCCACCACCCCGCCCAGCAGGGAAAAGCGCAGATAGGCCCGCATGCTCTGCGCGACAGCGATCCAGTCGTCCCCGCTGGCGCCATCCATGGTTTCGTGGCCCTGGTCGATCAACAGATTGACTGCATTGGCGTGGTAGGCCGGCAGCGGATTTCCGCCCGCATCGTGGGAGTAGTAGGCCCAGGTCGGCACCGGGCACAGTCCCACCGCGTCAGCCCCCAGGAAATACGAGGCGCCCTTGAGGTTGTCGGCGTTGCGCTTCGGATCCCTGGTGGTGGCAGACACCGGACCCCGTGCGTCGCCGAACTGGAGCAGCAGCAAGGCCCCCAGTGCCCGGCGCGCGCAGGCGCCGATGGGGCTCTTCATCACGTAGTACGCGTTCTTCGCGTTCTCCTGCACCGATTTGCCCAGGTCACCGAACAGCGCGCGGGCAAAAAAATCGGCCCGCTTGGGAAAGCGCGGCACGCGTTCATGGTCGATGAAGGTGGTCGGCTGGTCCTGGCGATCGATGGTCTCAAACGGATATGCCCCGTCCTTGAAATCACGGTCTCCGAACGGCTCCCGGTTGCCGCTGCTTTTCAGACTGCCTTTGCCCAGCCACCAGGACGGGCCATGGCTGCGCCGCCGGTCTTGCACATTCGCCAGCGGTTGATCTGCGGTCATCACGAAATTGGTGGTCACTGCGGCCAGGCCGTAACGATGACCAACATAGGGACTGGATCCGTCCGGCAACACCAGGCCCGAGGCCACGGCCAGCCGCAGCAGGTCGACATCGCTGCAGCTGGCGCTGTGTGCCCGCGCTTCAAAGCCCAACATGCGCAGGTAGGTCGACAGAAGCACCGCTGTCTGTGACGACAACAGCGCCGCCCGGTGGGCCTGCGCGCCGCCGATCCAGTCGGTGCCCAGCTCGTCAGGGCGCGGATCGCGGGGGAACTCCACCAGGATCACCAGGGCGTGGCTGTGCCCCTCCACCGGGCCGTGCACGGTGCGCGCCGACGCCAGCACGTCGGCCAGAATCATGTCCATGCCGGCAGCGAAGCTGGTCGGCTGGTTGCGCGCCAGCTCTTCCCCCAGCGCCTGCACCATCGGGTTGCGCACCGGGGTGCCGAGCAAAGCCGCCGCCGGCACGGCACAGGCCGCCATCATCGACGCATCAAAATAGTAGCCGGCGGCCTTGAGGTGTTGCGCGCGCTCGACCGGGTCGCTGGTCACCTCACCCAACTGCCCATTGAGCGGACCGTCGCGCACCAGGTCGAACATCGCGGCATGTCGCGACATGGCGTTCACCAGCGATTCGGGGTCGTCCGTTTCGTAGCGCAGGGCCTCCATTTCAGGCAGGAGGCTCAAATCCGGCATGGCGTCGGACCGCCGCAAGCGTTCCAGCGGATAGGGGCCCAGGTGAACAGGTCGGTCCCGGTAAGAAAAGAGGCGCATCGAAGGGGGTCTTCCTGGGGCAAGTGATTGGGGGACCCGACGGTACGGGTTTTCAGGATTCACGGAAAGTGAACTAATCGTTATATTGATCGCTTCAATCAATCACTTAGTGCCCATGACACTCCAGCAGTTGCGCGCCTTTCTGGCCGTGGTCGAAGAAGGCAGTTTCCGTGGTGCCGCGCGCCGCATGTTGATCTCCCAGGCCGGCCTCACCACCGCCATTCAGGCGCTGGAGCGCTCGCTCGGTCAGACGCTGCTGCAGCGTTCGCTGCGCGGTGTCGGCCTGACGCCAGCCGGGCAGCGCCTGTTGCCACGGGCCGAACTGATCGCCCGGGAGGCCCACCGCGCGGAGCAGGAAGCGACCCAGGCGGACGATGAAGCCGGTGAGTTGCATGTGGGCGTGGGGCCGACCCCCACGGCGCTGCTGATGCCCCGGGTCGTGCCCGACTTTCGCCAGCGCTTCCCCAAAGTGAGTTTGCGCCTCATGTCGGGCTTGCACGAACGCATCCGCCCGGCCCTTCAACAAGGGCTGCTGGACGTTGCGCTGGTCGCCTTGCCCGACGGCGCCGAGTGGCCGGGGATGTCGCGCACGCGCTTGTTTCGCAGCCTGCTCACGGTGGTCGGGCGCCAGGGACATCCGCTGGCGGGTACCGAGCACCTGGCCCAGCTGCAACAAGCGCAGTGGATTCTGATGGGCAGCCCGGGTGGCCCTGGCGGCACGGCCATCCGCTTTTTTGCCGAACAGGGGCTTGAAGCGCCGCAGGTGGCGGCCACCTGCGAGACCTTCACCGAGGTGGCCGCACTGCTCAGCGGCACCGACTGGCTGGCCTTGCTTCCACAGGGCGTCGTTGAACGGGGCTTGCTGGGCCTGCCGGTGGTCACCCTGCCCCTGAAGGAGAGCCCGCCCAGCTACACCACGTTCCTGTTGCGTCCGGACCACCCGACGCCGACGGCCGCCGCCAGCGCGTTTGCCTCGATGTGTGTGTCTGGGCGCGCCTGATTGCCGCCAGCGAACCGAGTGTGGCGGTGTGATCGCTCCGCGCAAAGGCCCGAGGGTCAGCCGTTCAGCTGACCCCAGGCTTGTCCAGCCGTTTGACGCTCACCGGTTGGGGTGTGCGCAGTTCCTGCGCAAAGAAGCTCACGCGCAGCTCTTCCAGCAGCCATCTCACTTCCTGCAGCCGCGCGTCCTGCACGCCCTTGCGCTCGGCCACCAGGCGCCAGAAGCGCTGGTCCTGCGGGCGCAGCTCGGCGAATTTGGCGGCGTCGCGCGCGGGATCGCCGCGCAGCTTGTCCAGCCGCAGCTGCACCGCCTTGAGGTAACGCGGGAAGTGCTGCAGCTGCGCGTAGGGCGTGGCGCACAGGAAATGCTTGGGCACCAGGCGCTGCAGCTGCTGCTGCACGTCGGTCGCCACGTCGGCCGGCGGCCGGCTGTCCTTGAGCTTGCGGACCGCGGCCGCGTACTCGGTCAGGATCACGCCGGCCTGGCGCGCGATCTCGTTGGCGATCAGGGTCAGGCGCCCTCTTCCTTCGTCGACGCGGGCCTTGAACGCGGCCCCGTCGGTGGGCAGTGGATCGGTCAGGAAGGCGCGGTCCAGCGCCAGGTCCAGGATCTGGTTCCTGAGCTCGTCCAGCGTGCCGCCACCGCCGCCACCGTCGGTCTTGCCGACGTTCATGTAGGCCACGCCCATGGCCTGCAGGCCGGGCAGGTTCTTCTCCAGGTACTTCAGCGCGTCCTTGATCTGCAGCGCGAACAGGCGGCGCAGGCCGGCGCGGTGGCGCGACTGCGCGAGCTCGGGCTCATCGAAGACCTCAATGCGCACCGCGTCGCCATCGTCGATGAGCGCCGGAAAACCGATCAGGGCCTGGCCGCCCTTGCGGATCTCCATCAGTTCCGGCAATTCGCCGAAGTCCCAGCGGGTGTGGCGCTGGTCGGCGGTGGCGGCCGGCGACGGCGGTGTTGCAGGCTTGTTCGGCGCCGCGACGCGGCGTGCGCCGTCGGCGGTCGCTGGCGGCGCCGCGGGCGCCGGTGCGGAAGGCGATGCGCCGGCGATGTCCTTGAGCTTGAGCGAGGCCAGCGCCTGGAAGGCGCCGCGCGCCTGGCTGCCCAACTCGGCCTTGAGTGCGCCGAGGTTGCGGCCCTGGCCAAGCTGGCGGCCGTGTTCGTCGACCACGCGCAGGTGCATGAAGTGGTGCGCAGGCAGCATGTCGACCTTGATGTCGTTGCGTTGTACCGGCAGTTGCGTCGCGTCGCGCACCAGTTTCAGCAGCGCGTCCATCAGGCTGCCGCCGCCGAACACCTCGGACTGGCACAGCGCCTCGGTCATTTTTTCGGCCGTGGCCGGCAGAGGCACCAGGCGCGAACGCGGCCGCTGGTGCAGGGTCTTGAGCAGGGCCTGCACCTTGTCCTTGAGCATGCCGGGCACCAGCCAGTCGCAGCGGTCTTCGCTGACCTGGTTCAACGCGAAGATCGGCACCGTCACGCTCACCCCGTCGCGCGGGTCGCCCGGCTCGTGCAGGTAGGCCACGGCACAGTCCACACCGCCCAGGCGCAGCGTCTTCGGGAAGGCCTGGGTGGTGATGCCCGCGGCCTCGTGCCGCATCAGCTCTTCGCGGGTGAGGAACAAGTGTTCGGGTTCTCGCGTGCGGCATCGCGGTACCAGCGCTCGAAAGCCGCGCCGTTGCTCACGTCGACCGGCAGTTGCTGGTCGTAGAAGGCGTAGATCAGCTCATCGTCCACCAGCACGTCCTGGCGCCGCGCCTTGTGCTCCAGTTCCTGCACCTCGCGCACGGTGCGGCGGTTGGCGGCCAGGAACGGCAGCTTGCTGTCCCAGGTGTCTTCGTGCAAGTGGCCGACCAGGGCCTCGCGGATGAAGATCTCGCGCGCGCCGGCCGGATCGACCTTGCTGTAGTCCACCCGCCGCTGGTGGTAGACCACCAGGCCGTACAGCGTGGCGCGCTCCAGCGCCGAGACGCGGGCGGCCTTCTTCTCCCAGTGCGGGTCCAGCATCTGCTTCTTGAGCAGGTGTTCCCCCACCTGTTCCAGCCACTGCGGCTCGATGTTGGCGATGCCGCGGCCGAACAGGCGCGCGGTCTCCACCAGTTCGGCGCAGACGATCCAGCGGCCCGGCTTCTTGCTCAGGTTGGCACCCGGGTGGCGGTGGAACTTGATGCCGCGCGCCCCCAGGTACCAGTCCTCGGTCTCGTTTTTCTGGCCGATGTTGCCCAGCAGGCCGGCGAGCAGGACAGGTGTGCAGCTGCTCATACGACGCCGGCGCGGTGTTGATGTACCACTTGTGCTCGGCCACCACGGTGTGCAGCTGCGAATGGATGTCGCGCCATTCGCGCACCCGGCGCACATTGG
>WNGS01037078.1:0-14168 GCA_020271785.1 Procambarus virginalis | reverse complement strand
CATGTCCACGCGAACCCACTTCGAGATGGCCTGACAGAGCGCAGGAGAAGAGGCCTGCCTCGCCAACCCCTAACGTCCTGAAGGAGGAGGGGGGCCACTCAACGCCACCGCAAGCCACACGAAACGACCCAAAATGCCACAAACCGTGGTCAGGCATGAGCTAACAGGGAGAGCCTTCCCTTCATCGCCCCATCAATGGGACGAACAGCAAAAGGCCCAACGCGTCTTAAGAGAACCAAGGTGGCACACAGATCAATCACTGCGCCGACTAGAAATAAGATGGTTCCAAAGACTCCGCTGTTACTGAATCTGACATCACTGGCCTACCACAACGGGAGGAACCCCAAGTCTTGCACGACCACTCCGGGAACGCTTCCCATGGGCCCCCCAGTGAACCTACAAGTCTGACATAGGACGTCAACTATAAGAAGCTGCATGCAGATGCTGCATGCAGATACTGCACAACCACAGACTCTTCAAACAGCAGTCCAGTCTCCTCCATTTGACTAGGTCAAATGGAGGAGTAGGTCTGTATATTAAAGAGGACCTGGTATGCACAGAACTACTAAACTCGACTAATGAGGTGGTAGAGGTACATGGAATTAAGGTAGAGAAACTGAACCTAATTATTATACTAATATATAAACTGCCAGATACAACAGTTGAGGAATTCACAGAGCAGATGCACAAAATAGAGAACATACTTGATAACCTAGCAAACCCAGCTCCAGATATTATCTTCCTTGGAGATTTCAATTACCGAGTCTAAGATGGAGAATGGCAAACACAAATATCATAGCAGGGAATGACCCGGGAAATATCCAACCACTGGTCAGAGAACTTTTAAGATTCTGTGACAAATTCTCGCTCAATCAACAGATTACAGATCCAACTAAGAATGAAAACACACTAGACTTGTTATTCACAAACAATGAAGAACTAATCAGAGACATCACAATCTCAGATACTTCATACTCAGACCATAAGCACATTGAAGTGCGAACTAGCATAAATAACGGTAGTAGGTCAAAGAGACCCAACAAGTGAGAAGGAATATTCAATCAATTCAATTTCAACAATAAGAGGATCAACTAGGAAAAAATAAATGTAGACCTTGCAACCATTCAATAAGAGACGGTCTTAAGCGACAAAACTCCCACACAGGGAATAGCTCAACTGACAGCTGAAGCTTACAAGGTCTGCTTGAAGCACGTGCCTATGAGGAGGGGCAGAAAGAGGACCACTCTAGAAAGAGAACGCAGACGACTGTACAGAAGGAAAAAAATAACGGAAATGCTTCGGCAGGCACAACTATCACAAGCAAGGAAAATAAGCCTAAGCAGGGAGATCAAAGAAATAGAACAAACGTTGAAGCGATCATATGAGTCTGAGGAAATGGAATTGGAACAGAAAGTTATACAAGAGATAAGGAAAATCCGAAATATTTTTTCACATACGCAAAATCAAAATAAAAACCTTGACCAGTATTCGACCGTTAATTACAAATGAAGGTACGTACACAGAGGACGACAAAGAGATTAGTGAAATTCTAAGAAGCCAGTATGAGGCTATGTTTAGCACACCAATAAACAACATGAAAATTGATGACCCAGACAGCTTCTTTATGAATGACATTCAAGCTGCAGATAATATAACGGATATTACCACAAACTCGGAAGACTTTGAAAGAGAAATTGACAATATGCCTATGCACTCAGCTCCTGGGCCTGACTCATGGAATTCAATATTCATAAAGAAATGTAAAGTACCAGCAGCGAGAGCACTCAGCGTAATATGGAGAAAGAGCCTGGATACAGGGGAGATACCAGCAGCACTTAAATCTGAAGATATAGCTCCGTTGCACAAGGGGGGGAGTAAAGCCTTGGCAAAAAATTTAGACCAGTTGCACTAACATCACACATAATAAAAGTGTTTGAAAGAGTGATTAGGAATCAAATTTCTAGTTTTATGGAAAACAATGAATTGCACAACCCAGGACAACATGGATTTAGAGCGGGAAGATCCTGTCTGTCACAGTTACTCAACCACTATGACAAAATCACAGAAGCCCTAGAAGAAAAGCAAAATGCAGATGTTGTATACACAGACTTTCCAAAGGCGTTGACAAATGTGACCATGGGGTGATAGCCGACAAAATGAGGTCAATGGGAATAACTGGAAAAGTAGGACGCTGGATACTCACTTTCCTGTCGAACAGAACACAAAGAGTAACAGTCAGATAAAATTGAGTCCAAGCGATGTTAAAAGCTCTGTACCTCAAGGTACAGTCCTTGCACCACTACTGTTCCTTATTCTCATATCTAATATAGACAAAAATACACATCACAGCTTCGTGTCGTCCTTGCAGATGACAAAAAATCAGCATGAAAAATTACCTCTGCTGAAGACATTGAAAAACTACAGCAGATGTCACAAAGTTTTCGATTGGGCAGCAGAAAATAACATGATGTTTAACCCTTAAAGTTCGCATCATGTCATATGACGTGTTGGGCGTTGTTCCAGTCAACTGCGCATCACGTCATATGATGTGTTGGAGTACTACGCACGATTTAAACGGCCCGCGGATACACGGGTTCACCACACCTTCACCAGGGCTCTTGTTAACAGACGCCATTTTTAAAAAAAATTGTGGGCCAAACTCCCAGGTGTTATTGGCCTCAGTATTGAGTGAGCAACCAAGCCTGACGCACGCAGCATGGGCTAACAGCATTGCTGTTCAGCTTGTGACCACAGCATCGCCTAAAATGCCAAAATATACTTGTTCATGCTATTATGTAGCGATATTATTACAGAAGACCCCTGACTGTGATAAAACTGACCAGGGTTCTGATAATAGCAGGATTGTGGTGATATTTGGCACTGTGCGCCATGGAGGGAGGAGTAATGCTGTGGGAGGGAGGGTGGTGGCGATGTTTTCTGTCTGTGTGGCCACCTTTTATTGACTGCACTCAGCATACCAGCTTAGTGGTTCGCTATAGTGAACACAAATGTAGATATTATATATAACGTGTGTATAGAGGGTATAAACAGCAAGAGAAGGTTTGGAGCCGCCATTTTGGTGAGGGCGGTGGCGTCGTCTGCACGACGCCATCGTGCAGACGACGGTGTTGTTTACTGGTTACCACGATGGTCTTTGGGCACCATACCAGTTTATTTGTACAATATGGAATAAAACAGTTAGATATTTTTTATAATGTGTGTATATAGCGTAATAAACCACACAGTTTGTTGGAGGAGAAATATTTAGTGCATCTGGCCTTGAGGGTGGCAGCCAATAACACCACACAGTATTGTTGGAGGAGAAAATATTAGTGCATCTGGCCTTGAGGGTGGCAGCCATCAGCTGACTGTGTTAGGTCCTATGTCTTTGTGCCTTTACTCACCATTCAAGCTTAGATGTACAGTTATGGTGAACAAAACATGTAGATACTTATATATAACGTCCTATATATAGTGAATTATAGCAAAAACAGTATGTGGGAGGAGAATGTGGGCGAGTCAATGACTGGAGGGAGGGCGGAGTGGCTGGTGTACACACGGCGGTCCTCCTCGTTACTTTTTGACTCATAATACTACTTAGTGGTTCATTATATGGCACAAAACATGCAGATACTTATATTAACCTATGCTTATAGTGTAATAACCGACAAGTATTTGTTCACTGATTGATGAACATAATGAATCACAATAATGCACACCATATTTTGAGTACAGCGATGATTCACTCATTTTATTATATAAATATACCACTAACAACTTATTGAATAAATATTACAGAAAAAAAACCAGCGTTGAATGTAATGAAACGCCATTTTCTGGGTGAGCCCCGGAGGCTCCCTGGAGCTTATCGGGCTAATGTATGTTATGTTAGACCGGGACACTAGCTATGGAGTTCAGACCTACCAGGGACCAGCGCCAGAACCTGGCCCCTTCAGAGAGGTTTCAGGGAGCAATGGCCCTGGAAAACCCCATATGGTTGGGGGTTTTCCTTATCTGCCATCGACCGGGGTTAGGCACCCAGAAAGGTAGGCGTAACAAAACAAACCCCACATGGTAGAAAACTACAACAAACCGAACAGAGAGGTAGAAAAACTCCCTACAATCACAAGGAAAACAATCAAACAATCACTTTACTGCCGCGCCGGTTGTCCGCGCAGCCCTCCCCTCCCCGGGAGGGGGAGGGGGGGCCCCGGACCTCACCGCGCCGGCTGCCGTCAGTTCGGAAACTAGGCTTCAACCAACGCGAAAAATCCGCCGACCGGACGGGAGGGAGGGTAGCCAGGGAGCCTCCGGGCTCACCCAGAAAATGGCGTTTCATTACATTCAACGCTGGTTTTCTGTGGGGAGCCCCTACGGCTCCCTGGAGCTAATTACCCAAAGAGAAGGAAAAAAGGGGACGTACCCGGGAGGCGGCGGCCACAAACTCCTCAACGCGAAGTCGAGACAACTGGCTGCAACCTGCGACCCAAAGCAACACAAGAACGCCGAGGAGCACGGACGTTCACCAAATAACGGGCGGCCAGGACCCTGTTCGATTCCAAAAACCACGCGCCCGAATATGTGCCCAAGACATATTACCAACACAGCAGCCAAAGCCGCAAACTTCCTAACGGCATGGGCACGAGGATAGACCGCAGGCTGGCTAGATTTAATAACCCTGCAGACAACCTGGGAGACCCGAACCCTGGAACAGGGAACGAGGGAAACTGGATCAACCCAAAGCGCATCCCCAGCCATACCGGCCGAAGCGCGCAAGCAACGGCGAAGTGCCGCAACTGGACACAACACATGATGCACCCCCGGCCGAACCAACCAAGCATCAATGACCCACGGACCCCTCCGGAAAGCAGCCGTCTCGTTCTTCGCCAGAAAAGAAGGCGAAGGCTGCAAACGGACAAACCTACCCCCAGGACCAAAAGAGCAGAAACCCCTGCGCCGGAGGAGGGCATGAAGCTCCCCTACCCGGCCCCCAGAGGCCAACGCCAACAAAAACAAAGCCTGGGAAAATAATCAGGAACCGAAGGGGCCACCACAAACCGAGGAGAGGAAAGATAGAAGAGCACCCGGTCCAAGGACCAGGACGGCTCAGGAGGCGCATGAGCAGGCCGGAGGTGAAACATAGCACAGGAAAGCTTACTAAACGGGGCGGATGTAACGTCGACCCCGAAAGCTAGCTCGAGCAGCTCCGCCAGCGCCGCACGAGACGAGGCGACAGTATCAGGCATCAATCGACCGTCCTGAACAAGCCAAGAAAGAAAGGACAAAACCTGATCCGAAAGAAAGACAACCTACAAAGAGCCAGAAAATGGCGAAAAGAACGCCAGGAAATCCATACTGTCGCCGAAACGAAGCTCTCAGGTGGGACACCATCAACGAAGCCACCTGATCACCATAGAATTGGTGATACACCCGCGTCAAAAACCCCAGACGCGAAGAGCAGAGGAGAAGGTCGAACCAGCCCCGTACCAGAGCGGACCGACCTGCTGAAAGAGGCGGAGCCGCGGTAAACGTCCCGGGTTCGGGCACCGAGTCAACAGCACCGGAAACCAAAGCCGGGCCGGCCACCAATGGGCCACAAGGAGTACTCTCCCTGGGAATGTCTCCAAATGAACCAGAACCCGAAGCAACAGCTGGACCGGAGGGAAGAGGTACAGGGAACCCCCTTTAGACCAGTCCCGCCGAAAGGCATCCACCGCGAACGCTGCGCAGTCGGGGAAGGCGTCACATCGGGAGACGCCGAGACCACACCGACGCGAAGAGGTCCACATCTGGGAGACCGTACGTCTGGCAGATCCAACGAACGAGTCGTCGTCGACCGTCCACCCCGTGGAGAGGGGAGCGAGACAGACCGTCCGCCAGAACGTTGGACACTCCCCGGACGTGAACCACACGGAGAGCCAAACCCCGGGAATCCAGCAGACGAGCCACTCGCAGGGACCAATCCCAAGAGCTAAGGACTGAAGAGAACCCCCGCGGTTCAGGCAAGGAACCACTGGAGTACAGTCCAAACGGAGGTAAAGGGCGATCCCCGAGCGACCCGAATCCTCCGAAGCGCGAACCAGACAGCTGCGAACTCCCGAACCGTGCTGTGAGCCCGATGGAAGGACGAACCCCACCGTCCCTGGCCTGCCTGGTGAGCACTGGTCACAAAGCCCCAGCCAAGAGACGACGCGTCCGTGAACACAACGAGCGAGGGCTCGGGAAGGTGCCAAGGCACCGAACCCTGAAAAACCCCGAAGAGGAAGCCGGTGACGCAGCAACCGACAAAAGACCCCCGGAGGGAGAACCCAACGATCGCGAGAGAGGCGGAAAGGAAATCCCCGAAGGAACCAAAACAGACGCCGCAGCCAAACCCGACCCGGCGGGTAGACTAGCACGGCGAAGTTCAGACTCCCGCACAACCGCTCAAGCAACCGCTGAGCAACCCGAGACCGTCTCATGCACCGCCGAAGGCGGGACCACAGCTGCAGGAACACGTCTGGAGGGAAAGAATGAGTGGCCCAATAGCCCTAAACAAGGACCAGGCCCGAACCCGGGATGGAAACATATGGAAAAACCTCCCGATCACCAGGACACCAAACCCGGCGATCTGGAAGGAACCACACCCCTGGCGAGCAGACATGCGGACTGACTGGGAGCCCACACCAGCCAGACGTCGAGGTAGGCCATACACCGAATCTCAGACACAGACAGGGAACCAAGATCCGGGAAAGATGCAAAAATTTCAAAGTGCTCAGCACAAAATAGGGCAGGCAACAAAAGCAGCCAGCCGGAAGCCCCACCACCAACCGTGCCAGACCCAGAAAAACCTGGGAGGAACGCGCCAAGAGGTGACCTGGAGGTCCAGGGCCACCATCCAGGCACCCGGCCCCCAACAGAAGCCGGACCCCAGAAGGAAGGGACGGACCGACCACGTCCAACGTACCCACGAAGATGACACGACGAAACGCAGGGGAAGAAGCCCCCCCCGCCAGCTCTGAACCCCCCAAAAGGGGAGAAGCCGTCACCGATGCCACCAGAGGCCGGAAGACGACGCAAAGCGCCCAACAGCAGGACCATGCGAGAGGCAATAGAGCAAGCTGCTCCCCCAGCACCCCGCCAACAGAGAAAAAAAAAAAAATATATAAATAAAAGTACACATACACATTATGCATATACATATACACAAACAAGATATGACATGTATACAATGCATGCACACACACACACAGCGTACACATGCACAAGCATACACCCAGGCATTAGGAAGCAATGTGGCGGAGGCTGACTCCCTACACAGTTTATAGTGTAGGGATGATAGAGCCCAACAGGCTCAGGAACCTGTACACCTGTCGAACGACGGTTGAGAGGTGGGACCAAAGAGCTAAAGCTCAACCCCCGCAAGCACAACGAGGCGAGTACATACAATGTAAATGTAAAGTACAAGTTGCCGACCAGTGGGCAGAGCACCACACCGGCTAGGCAAAGAAGGCACTAAACTGCATCAAAAGGCCCACCTCGACAGCAAAACCCCAAAGGCCCAGCACAACAACATGTGCCTAGACCCAAAAAGAGCAGTCTGCAAGCCAGGAAGACCCCGGAACCCCAGAAGGCAGAACCAGGTCACATGAGGAAACAAAGCCCCCTGAACCCACAAAAAGGGGCCCAAGAGGAAGAAACCTCTGGAACGAAACCAAAGAACCCAAAGGAACCCAGAATCGAACCAGGGGGAAGCCAAACCACCACAATTGCCGGCGGAGAACACCACAAAAGGCAAGCGCAGCCCCCCTACAGAACCCTCTGGGAAACAGTCAGAACAGACCGAAAACCGAGGGACAAGGTGTGGGAGCAAGCCTAACAGCCAGAAACACTGAGCCCAAACCCATGGGCCCAGAAGCCCGGTGGAAATAAACACCCAAAGGAACAATAACGGGCAGAAAAACCAGAAAAGCAAAAAAAAAAAAAAAACGGCAACAGGAGAAGAAAACCCCCTGAAAAAAGGTGAAAAACTCACCCCAGACGCTCGCTCGCACACCCAGGCGTATGTAAACAAACCGCAACGCCGCCCTGGTGGCCACGCCGGGAAACAGGCAGACGAAAATGGCCGCCAGCAGGGGCTGTGCTGGACGCTAAGAGACAAAACACGCCAGCAAAAGTGGGAAGCAAGCAGACTGGATGGGCTAAAAACTCCGCCCAAAAGCAGAAAAACCCCGGCAGGGGCAAACCGCCCCAGAACTGCTAGCAGGCATCCCCCACAGCCCCGGGAACCAGCAACAGAGGCCCCGGGGCAGAGCCGTCCTCCAAGCCCTCCGCCCTTAAAGAAAAGAAAGAGTCCATGGGAAAGGCAGCAAGAAACGGGCCGCTGGTAAGCCCCAGAAGCCTTGGCTGGAGGAACAGGCTCTAAAACCTCCGTCCCCCAACCCGAATGGGGCAGCCCCCGAAAACCGCCCGAGCCTCTGCCCCAACTAAACCCCGCCCCGACCCCGAAACCCGCAGACAGTCCGGAACCGGGAACAGGGAGGGAGGAGGGCGAACAGCACCGAACCAAAACGGGGCGGCCTCGGGGCATCCGAGTGGGAAACCAACCTAGCATGTTGCAGCAACCTAACCTAGCTTGCAACACGGATGCCGCCTGTACTCTGAATAGCAATAACATCAGGAGTACTGGAGAACAAGCAGAGAAACTCTCTCGCAAGACTCCGGGTCAAGGTGTCAGGGACCCAACAGGCAGCATGACGGAGGTAAATGGCGACTGTCACCTAGAGACAAAGGCACAGCAACCAACGATCCCGTACAAGACGGGTTGGTACCCGGAAGACACATGCAATGGTCTCCCGAGCCCAGACAGGGGTTTCCAGGGCCCGTAGGTTAGCAACTACGGGAAGCCCGGGCAAGGTGTTGCTAACCGGTTAAGAAACCCGAAAACAAGGGTAAAGATTAATACTGAAAACCCCCGGGACGTGTACAAGCACGGGGGCCTAGCAGAGGGCTGCCAAACACTACTAGTGGAACTATAGCCACACTATGCAGACCCCCACCAGGCAAGAAAATAAAACAAAAGAAAAACCCCGCAAAAGTACACCGTCCCCAGAGGCAACAGGAACCGGCCGCCGCGTAGGTGGCAGGCAGTGCAACACCTTGGCGCCCTAACCAGCACAACACCAACTCCCTACCCAAGGCCAAACAAGGGCCCCAAGCCCCAGCTGGCCCCAAGGGCGAGGCAAATGCCGAGCAGCAAGAACCCCTACGGGAGCGGTTCCCGAACGCCCCAGAGAAGATAACCCTGACACGCAAGGGCAGTACTCACAGGGCGCCTAGGGAAGGGAACCCCTAGACTCATGCAGCCCCGGCACTGATGAAATACTCCTGGCCACCGCAAACCACAAAAACAGCAGAGAACGCCACACGAGGCAAACACCGCCAAGGAATTGAGGCCAGAGAAGCGTGTATCCCGGTTGACACTAGCTTACGAACTGACGGCAGCCGGCGCGGTGAGGTCCGGGGCCCCCCCTCCCCCTCCCGGGGAGGGGAGGGCTGCGCGGACAACCGGCGCGGCAGTAAAGCGATTGTTTGATTGTTTTCCTTGTGATTGTAGGGAGTTTTTTCTACCTCTCTGTTTGGTTTGTTGTAGTTTTCTACCATGTGGGGTTTGTTTTGTTACGCCTACCTTTCTGGGTGCCTAACCCCGGTCGATGGCAGATAAGGAAAACCCCCAACCATATGGGGTTTTCCAGGGCCATTGCTCCCTGAAACCTCTCTGAAGGGGCCAGGTTCTGGCGCTGGTCCCTGGTAGGTCTGAACTCCATAGCTAGTGTCCCGGTCTAACATAACATACATTAGCCCGATAAGCTCCAGGGAGCCGTAGGGGCTCCCCACAGAAAAGGTGGTGGCACAGCTATATATTACCGAGATACATTTATCTGCAACAGTATTATTAGTGCAGAGATGACTACTGTGAATATACTTTTGCTCAGTTTACAATTAAATCCCTTAAATCCTCATTGACTATTGGAGCCATCTATAGATTTCCCAATACTAACATAGCTTCTTTCTCAGACAACCTAAGTAATCTTATTATAAACAACAATCTCAACAAAAACCACATCATTCTGGGAGGAGATTTTAATATTGACCTGGGTCAACAAAATTGCTCTCAAGTTGACTATTTCCTTAACAGCATGAACTCCTGTATGCTAATCCCCACAATCACCAAACCTACCCGAGTCACTCAAACATCAGCCACTACCTTGGACCACATATGGACAAACATAACAGCTCCCCTTGTATCTGGTATAATCTACGACAGAACAACTGACCACTATCCTACCTTTCTCATAGCGAACATGGACATAACACCACCAAAAAGCAAGAAACTTTCATTTAGGCTACACAGTGAATCAGCTTTGGGCAATCTTACAGATGCATTTCACAATATTAATGGGATTCTGAATTCAATAATACCAGGAT
Source organism: Procambarus virginalis (assembly GCA_020271785.1). Classification (NCBI taxonomy): domain Eukaryota; kingdom Metazoa; phylum Arthropoda; class Malacostraca; order Decapoda; family Cambaridae; genus Procambarus; species Procambarus virginalis. The sequence continues at coordinate 3,701 of WNGS01037078.1, read as the reverse complement.
AGAAATTCATTAGCTAACCTCTTCCTCTCCAAAACTCTAAGCCTCTACAACCTTCATTGTCCCCTTCTTACCAAGCAAGTAACTGACAAAAGATTAAACAATCCATGGCTCACAAGCGGCATTCTCAATTCAATCAACAAGAAACATGAATATGAAAAGAAACTTAGGATTGGCCTAGTTTCAAAGGAAGTAGCTAAAAGGTACTCATCAATGCTTACCAGTATCATAAGAAGGCAAAACTTGCATATTATGTGAATAGATTCAATGAAGCAAAAGGCAACATGAAAAGCACTTGGAAAACCATCTCTAGTATCCTAGGAACTAAACAACACTCACATAACCAATAAAACTCTACAAGGATGGGGATATACCGTCAACTGATTTAGAAATGGCAAATGAATTTAATAGTTTCTTTTCATCGGTTTGCTAATCTTGCCAGTAAAATCCCACAGACTCAGACACATATTAACACATATCTCTCAGGCAGCTATCCAAACTCTCTTCCCTTTCACCAATCAGCCGGAAGATGTTGTGTCCATCATACACTCTCTAAAAACAAAGGCAGGGAACACCAGTGAAATTCCGTCCATTGTATACAAGAGAGCCTCCCATGCCCTTGCCCCCCCCATAGCCCTACTGTTCAACAAATCTATAGAGTGTCCCACCTTCCCTGATATCCTCCTTTAAAAAACGCAAGAGTAACGCCAGTCCATAAGGAGGCAATCCGGCTGGACAAACAATTATAGGGGACCAATTCAAAATCTACCCATTTCTCATTCCAAAATATTTGAAAAACATATTAAAACACAGCTTATTCCACCTTGTTAAAATTTGACATACTCATCCCCTGCCAGTTTGGTTTCCGGTCCCAAAAGAGCACAATGATGCAATCATTAGTCTCCTTGGTGGAGTATCTACTCAGCCCTTGACAAAAATGAGTTCCGGATTGGACTCTTCATTGACCAAAGAAAAACCTTGATACTGTTAACACAACTACCTCTGCTTAACCCTTCCACTGCTCAGGGGTCCTGGAGACATTTTACCCCACTGTGCGCAAGAAAAAACAAATTCCAAAATTTTTTTCGTCTTTCTAAACACGTTAATTTGTGTCCACTGAGCACGGGAAAAAAAATAGCAAAAAATAGTTATGTCACATATTTTGGGCGGCAATTGGGACCGAGGAAGTCTGGAAAAATTTGGGCGTTGACAGAGCGGTCTTCAGGCCCGGTCAGCGTCACCCGCGCGGACAGATGGGAGTTGCCAAAAGATATTATTCCCTAATTGTTTCAATGTATCTCTGAATGATTTTTTCTATTTTTTTTTGCAGTAATAATATTAATAGTTGTGTAATTGTTAAAATATTATATAATAAAAGTGGTGAAAAATCGCCCTTATACTCAAAAAGATGGTGTGCATTATTAGTGATTCAATTATTATGTTCATAAAACAATAAACAAACAGTTTTGCGCTATTACACTCTATACACAGGTTATATATAGTATCCTTGCATTATTTTGGCACCCCTTAACGAACCATAAGTTGGTATTGAGAGTCGAAAAAAGGCCAACGATGAGTTACCGCCACACACCAGCCAAGACATCGCTGCCACTCCTCAACACACGCACTAAAATTTCTCCCCAATATTACCATTTGTGGTGTTATTACACTATATACAGCGTTATATTATAAAGTCTGTATTATTATTGTTCACCACAAACTGTACAGCTAAGCTGATATTAGTATTTCAGGCACTAAGGGGTTCGTTCGCATGAACAGATGGGCGGCTGACGTCTCCCTCACTCATTCAAGGTTCCACACCCACCCACTAAACTTTCTCCCCCACAATACTGTTTGCTGATATTACACTCTATACACAGGTTTATATATAAGTATTTTGCATATTTTGGTCACAATAACGAACCACCACTAAAAGTTGGTATGAGAGTCGAAGAAAGGAGCAACGAAGCGTTAACCCCAACCACACCAGCCAGCCACCGCTGCAACTCCATCAACCACCACGCAACTAAAAACTTTCTCCCCAAACAATACCATTTGTGTGTTATTAAACTATATACAGGGGACGTTATAAATTAAGTATGTATATATTTTGTTCACCACAACCTTGTACAGCTAAGTGATATAGTTAGTTCCAGGCACCCAAAGAGGTCGTCGGTAATACACAGCTGGCAGGCTGGGCGGCTCCCTCACTCATTCAAGGTCACCACACACTAAACTTTCCCCCAACATACTGTTCGTGTTATTACCTATATTACACATATATATATAAATTTCTACATGTTTTATGCAACTGTAAAACTGACAACCTAAGCTTGTAAGTGCACCCAAGAGCATTTAGTGGCCCCCTCTACAACAGCTTGGGGAACAAATCGTGCAGACGTCACCTCCGTACACCAAAATGGGCTATCCCAGCATTCCTTTTGCTGTATACACTAATACAACACATTTATATAGATTACATTTGTGTTCACATTAGAGAACCACTGAGCTGGTATGGTGAATGAAAACACTAACAGGTGGCCACACAGTCAGTAAACGATGATGTCTTCCTCAGTCTCTCAGCATTACTACTCCCACAGCGCTAATTATTAAAACAATCATGCTATTATCAACAACCTGGTTATTTATATCACAGGCACGGGTCATCTGTAATATTATCATCACTAATAAATGAATAGCATATATTATGTATTTTGACATTTTTCGGTGATGGTGTGGTCACAAGCTTGACAGCAATGCTGATCGCTCGTGCTGCGTGCGCCAAGCCTTGGTGGCTTCCAACAAGTTTACGTGCCTCTCAAACCTGAGAAAATTGCCCACGATTTTTTTTTAAATTGCGTCGGTTTACAAAAGCCATTGAGAAGCCTCCATGTAAACCCTGTGTAGCCGCGGGCAATTTGAATCGGGAATGGCACCCTATGGGTATATATACGCCAAATGCGGCACCGTGGGACATTTTACTCAGGGCGTATATATACGCGAGGCGCAGTTTAAGGGTTAAACGCATACATTATTGGAATTCCGAAGGCCTTTGGCCCTGACTATCCCGATCCTTTAACTTAGTGAACAGACACCAATGGTGTAACCATCAATGATACAACTTCCTCCACTCTACCAATTATCGTTGGAGTGCCACAAGGCAGCCTCTAGGACCTATTCTATTTTTTATATATATCACTGCTTCTGGCTAACGTCTCCAAATATTCTTGAACCTATAATTGTTTGCTGACGATTACCTCCTTATTTATTAAAGGACCCCAACCCACCTACATAAATATGTTGTGAATAATGGGATAAAAAAACAGCGTGTAATGTAATGAAACGCCATTTTCTGGGGGGGTGAGACCCGAGGCTCCCTGGAGCTTTAACAGGCTGATATTGCTATGTTTTTTTTTTTTTTCAGACTTTGGCATCAGTCATGTTTGGAGTTCTTATGGGCCTACTGCGGACCATGAGCCATAATTTGGCCCCCTCAGAGAGGCAGGGAAGCAATGGCCTATAGAAACCACTGTGTGGTTAAGAAGCATTCTATGTCTGCCATCGACGGGTCAAGCATCCAGGAAAGGTAAGACATTCCAAAACAAACCCCTATTCTGTGTTAAAATTGCTAACTAAAGCCGAACAGTGGATAGAACTCAACAATAGGAAAAAAGAAAAGCAAACTAGTTATTGACGTCACACGG
>WNGS01037061.1:0-14012 GCA_020271785.1 Procambarus virginalis | reverse complement strand
TGGCTTACCTGTAAATCCTACACTCTTGTATTCTATGTATGTATGTATGTATGTATGTATGTATGATGTATGTATGTATGATGTATGTATGTATGTTATGTATGTATGTTGGATGTATGTACTCACCCTAATTGTGCTTGCGGGGGTTGAGCTTTGGCTCTTTGGTCCCGCCTCTCAACTGTCAATCAACTGGTGTACAGATTCCTGAGCCTATTGGGCTCTATCATATCTACACTTGAAACTGTGTATGGAGTCAGCCTCCACCACATCACACTATGTATGTTACATTACATGTGATAAGTACATTACATTACACATTATGTATGTATGTATGTATGTATGTGTATGTATTTGTATGTATGTATGTATGTATGTATGTATGTATGTATGTATGTATGTATGTATGTACTTTAGTTTTAAATAAAAATATTACTATTATTAATTATAGATACTGTTTCTTAAAAGGGTTTTCCCACGTTGCACCTGCAAGATACACACTTGAGGGTTGAAAGATGTTAATCCATTGTTCGACTGTTCACTTGAGACAGTTAGCAATCCCAGCTGTGTTCCTGGGATACAAGTGACCAGGATGAACAACCCAGCGGGTTTTTTCCTATTGGGGAGTGTTGTACATCGCTGCTATGGCGGTGTGTCCACTCACAGGATGAGTGAGTGCGCTGCCCAATACTGTCACTATGGTGTGCACTCCGGATGATGCTGCCCAAAACTGCACAGGTGTGTCATCAGATGAGTGGCGCTGCCCAATACTGTCCTACGTGTCCATCCGGATGGTGGCTGCATACTGCACTAGCGGTTCCACCAGGATGAGTGCGCTGCCCAATACTGTCACTATGGCGGTGTGTCCACTCACAGGATGAGTGCGCGCATGTCACATGTGTACCATCAAATGATGCGCTGCCAATCGACTATGGCGGTGTGTCCACTCACAGGATGAGTGCGCGCTAGCCTCGGGCCACTAAATGAGTGACGCTGCAATCTCACTATGGCGGTGTTCCAGATGGTGCCTCAACTTCACTATGGTGTGCATCAGGAGTGGCGCTGCCCAATACTGTCACTATGGTGGTGTACCGATGGGCCAATACTGTCACTAGGTGGGTGATCCGGAGTGGCGCTGCCCAATACTGTCACTATGGGGTTCCCCCGGATGATGGCTCCAAACTGCACAGGCGGGTACTCGGATGGTGGCGCTGCCCAATACTGTCACTATGGTGTCACAGGTGTGGCTCCAATCTCACATGGCGTGCACTCACGAGTGACGTGAATCTGTCACTGGCGTGTCCATACAGGAGTGGCGCCCATCTGTCACTATGGGGTGTGTCCACTCACAGGATGAGTGGTCGCTGCCCAATAAACTAGCCTTCAAGATGAAAATAAAAGAGTACCTACATTTGAATACTTATTGCATTATATTTAAAGATTCAGACACCATACTACAGCTGCATTCTTATATATTTGTAAATACATGCATTATACCACAGCTGTATATTATTTTTTTTTGTAGATGCCGGCTCTATACTACAGCTGATTACTTAAATTTATGTATACGGGCACCATACTCCTTCTGTTTACAACTTTTGAGATGTGGATGTCATCTATCAGCTAGCCAGTGCTATGTCTAACTAACCCGCTCAGCGTTTCGGAAGAATGTGAAAAAGTGTGAAAAAATGAAAAATCTTAAAACTAATTGAGATTAAATTCAAACGTGAATTGAAGTAGAGAAATATGGGGAAAATTGAAATTATTACATGGTGACTGGAAAAGCAGAAATTACAACACAACAATAGATAGTAATTTTCACAGAATAAACAAGAATAATTATTTTTTACTAAATTTGTACACTGCAGATAACAGCAACAGTATGTTCAATAACACCAACACATAGCTAGACATTTAGGAAGTGCTAAAAGGGGCTTTCTTAGCTCAAATAATAATAATAAAATAATAACAATAACAATAAAGATGACTTGATTAGACGTTGAGATGTAAGTCTGGCCTTAATCACACACTCAGACCATGACAAAGCACTCAGGTAAGTGCGAAACACCTGGAGTAAATTCTTTACATAAATTTCACAAGTGTGGGTTTTTATGAGAAAATCCGTAGGAGTTGTGTGAGGTTGTTGTTGTTAAAGATTTAGCTACTCAGGACGAAGTGTCCATGTAGCACGGGCTATGGTGAGCCCGTAAACCTAAGTTGTGTGAGGATTTGAACCTGTCCGCTAGGTATTCCCACTCACAGTCAACTTGGCCAAGACGTGAAAATCAAATCAAATCAAATCAAACGTTTATTCAGGTAAAAGTACATTCATAGAGGATTAGTTACAAACATAATGTTGGATTTATAGATAGAGCTAGTACATACAATACCTAAAGCCACTAATACGCACAGCGTTTCGGGCAAGGTGAGGTGGGGAAAAACACTTAGACTAAAACTTAATAGTAATTGAGCTTAAAGTATAAATTGCGTTGAAAGAAAAAAAAAAAAGAAAAAAAAGGGGGGAACATGGTAGAAAATAGCCAATATACAACTTGGTCAACAAACAGCATTGTTTAAAAATAGTAAGACATGGGTTGACATTTAGAGGTAAGGTAGGTTACAGAGAGTTAATTAGGTAGTACTTAGTTTTCATCTTAAACTGGTTGTGTCCAGTTTCTCTTAAAGTGTCTAAGAGAAAAAGTGTTTTGTGTTTAGTGTGTAAAAAGTGTAAAGTGTTTCTCTTAAAAATTGTGTGAAAATCCTTGGTCCGGCTTCAGTGGAAGCCTCAGAAAACCCTCGTGTGTTCAGAAGAACAGGCTGCAATCCTTTTTTCATGTCTTGGCTTAGTTGACTTTGATACATAAATAATATTATACAGAGGTTTAATAATTGTTGCAGAGTATGTACAGACATTCAATAAGGCCACCATCTGCAAAGTGTTTCGGGCATAGCTTAAAAAATAGTTATATTGTGTAAAGGTTTGATGAGGCAGATACTTAGTAGTAAATAAGCAGCAAGCTAACATATATATATATCGTCCAAGATATTTAGCAAATTATACACAGTACAGCGTTTAAGGGAGCATATCGTAGAGGGAATAGGAGAAAATTAGCATGGGTTAAAGGGCAATACTTAAAATTAAATGATATGGTAACAGTGATGGATTGTTGAAAGATATATAAATATATTGACAATTATTCAGCAGACATTTATAAACAGTCGTTGTCTTAACAATACATTTTAAAATTGAAGACGAGATTTAGAAAAATGACAAGTTGTTTATGATAATTAAAAACAGCAGTATTTAGAAACAGTAATTAAGGATTAAAGTTCACAATATCAGCAAAACACAATTTGACATGTAAGATGAGGAAGGTTCGGAAAATGGTTACACCAACTGTATGAGGTACTTGTTAGTTTCTCTTTTAAACTGGGCGAGAAAAGTATATTTGTTAAAATCATATTAGCGAGATCATTCCACAGTTTAGGTTGATTTGCAGAGTGTTCCTACTTTGGTTAAAACCTTTCCAGACTGTAGAGCAAGGCGAGTCTATCTTAGCTGCATGCATAGAGTCCAGTACCATCAGGAACTTGAAGAGGCCGCGATTAAAGCGGGTAGGCCCAATGTGAGATGGACCGATAATTAAGGAGAAACGTCTCCTGGCTATGGAAGAGGTGAGGCTGGAAGGCAGACCAGAGAGGCCTGGAAGGTATTAACCAGAGCGCAAAAACGCTTTCCTATGCGAACTCTGAGTTCATTAAGAGTCAAAGGTGTAGGCACTACAACTTGCTACCAGAACATTAAAAATCATAGAAGAAGGAATAGTATTTTGTGATTCAAAGTCTGCTCTTCAAGCAATCGATAACTTCTCCTGGAAGATCGACAGTAAGAACCTCAAAGTAGCAATTATAATTAAATGACCTAATTGCTGCACAGAGTAAAGGGTTTCGAATCTCCTTTGTATGGATACCATCATACATAAATATAACCCATCATAATGACACACACATTGCAGCCAATTTAGCGTGTAACAAAGATTAAGTTGAATTAGACTTAAGTATCCTCATCTTTGCTGTCAAAACTATATTGTACCAAACACTCAGATCTGATAGGAGAGAAATTACTGACTCCCAACGACCTGAAAGCACCAGTAAAAAAGCTATGATTTGTTCATATCTGAAACCTATGTTTATAAGCAGCACAAAACGTCCACCAGACTGTACGACACAGTGGTTGCCAGGATCAGGTTGGGTTACCGTTACCTGTGGCAGGTGGCTAGCTACAGGTGACGGGTCTCCCAATCCTGAGCACTCCAGGTGCAAACTCTGTGAGCAGGAACTGGGACATGATCTCGCACACTACATCAATGAATGCCCAGTTATTAGACCTTTCAGACCAGTTGACATGAGGTACCTGGAGCTTTGCAATTACTTTATTCACTCGTGTTCTTGAGGATATCCTCATATTGCACCCAAAATTTACCAGTGCAGGCTACAGAACGTATGGCCCTGTATGACTAACCATCAGGGGAGATGGGGGACTTCAGTATCACTGCTACCTTATTCACTCGTGTGTTCATGATGATATCCTCATAATGCACCCAGAGTTTGCTAGTGCAGACTGCTTGTCGCATGCCTTTGTATAATTTACCATCCTGTGTGATGGGGATTTTTAGCACCACGTAGCTAGTTATTTGACACGCTGTACTTCCCTTCATATAGTCTAGGGTAGCTGTACAAATGCAGATGTACCTAATAAAAAAAAGTCACTCCTAGAGTAACAAAAATTATTTATATGAATAAAAAAATTAATTTATATATTTGTATTATTTTTGTTGCATTTGTGTCTAGTTTCAGACACGAGCATGTTACAGTTATGGCTTAAAGAGTTGAGTGCAATTAATAATAATACTAATTCATTGTGTCGGGGGACAGGAAGCCAGAGTGTATGCTTACACGTTAGGCTTTTATTGAGGTCCCCCCCCCCAAGGTCGAATTACAGTCGAAATCATTTATTTCTGTGAAGACTAAAAACCACACACCAGAAGATGACACGACGACGTTTCGGTCCGTCCTGGACCATTATCAAGTCAATTATGTCTCTTCATCTTTAGTCTTCATATCTTCAGCTACGTTATTGTGACTCATCGTCACAATAACGAAGTTGATTTTGTTGAACTAGGACAATTTTGAAGTTGATTTTGAACTAGGAAAATATATGCTCTCCGCAAGCGTCTCTAGTTTTGATAACCGGCAACCATGATAGCTTTTGATGGTAGTGAATTGCTCTACCATCACCTCTGCTTAGCATTTTAAAAGTACCGAATCACCTTCTGTGGTTGATTGTTCAATAAATCCCTGAACTATATGTCTAACACATCTCTAACCCTGTCCATGGAGGACAGAAGAAAATGTATATATGCTGCTTAGCATTGTAAATGTGTGGCCACGTCTGTGGTAGAAAATAATAATAATAATAATAAAACTCTGTGAGTAGGTCTACAAATGTGGACAACAGATTAGTTGGGTATGTTAAATAGTTGAGTAACGTCATCCTGCAACCATGGTATATTTAACATAACGAATGAAAATCTGTTGTTTAGTGCTTGCAGTAAGGATATCATCATAACGCTTATTTAGAGATCTTTCATTTAAGTTAATTAATAAAACATTATGTTGATTTGTTAAGAAATTGTCGGCAAGGTTAGCTGTATAATACTTACTGTGTGGATAGTCACAGAGACTAGGTAAGAGGTTACGTTCAGGGAAAGAAGGCGCGGCACCGCTCCAGTGCCTGGTAAGACCACTACGGGCTCACCATAGCCCGTGCTACTTGCCCTGCTCCTGTGCCGGGTAAGTTACGGGCTCACCATAACCCGTGCTACTAGGAACTTGTTCCGAGTAGCTGAATCTATAACAACAACAGGGAAAGAGGATAGGCACACACAGCGTCGCTCCTGTGCCAGGTAAGACCACTGCGGGCTCACCATAGCCCGTGCTACTTGGAACTTGTTCCGAGTAACTGAATCTATAACAACAACAGGGAATGAGGAGCGTTAGAGGTGGAACATTCCTAGATGACAGAGCCAGAGTGCTTGAGGGGATCCGGGTTCAGTGGAAGCCTCAGGAATTCTCGAGGGTGCAGTAGTACCCCCAGGTTGCAATCCTTTCTTCTCTTCTTCTTGATGGTAGGCGCAGTTTGGCTGAAGGGTTTGTCCTCCCGATGACTGCACGAGTACGAATGTTGGGAGGCGCGTTAATGTTGAGAATGACAAGGTTTCAAAAGTGTTCATTGTGTTCGTTGTGTTGTGGTGGAGACAGAGGAGCTGCGAGTAAACAGAGGCGTGTGTTAGAGGGAGACTTGCCCGTAATGCTGTGCGTATTAGTGGCTTTAGACATAGTATGTACTAGCTCTATCAATAAATCCAATATTTTGTTTGTAACTCATCTTGTATGTATGTACTTTTACCTGAATACGTATTTGTATTTGTACTTGTCACACTGTAGGGCGGGATGTTGTGTTTATGGCGTCTTTTGATCCTTGGTGCTGCTGCTACGCAGTGTTACCTGAATATACCTGAGGGGTATTAGTGGCCTCGACGAGGACAGGAAGCCGGCGGCTTGTCAAACGTTCCCCCTATTTGCCCGGATGATCTTTTCTATCTGTATTTTAAAATCCAGCAGAGTTTTGGCGTTTACGGCTTCGGCAGGAAGGCAGTTCCACGGGTTTACAACACTGGGTGAAAAAGCATCTCCTGTTTTCTGTTCTACATTGTGGCTTATGGAGCTCTTCGCTCGTGTTACATTTGACCTTCGAAGAAAGTGTCCGAATCGACATTTGCATATATCCAATCCAGGGGAACTATCTCTTGGTCCAGGGATTTCCTGAAAAGGAGTTTCAATGGTATGCATAGTGCATTCGCCAGTTCCTTTACGACTTTGGATTGAAATCCATCCACACCTGGGGATTTTGAGTCTTTTAGTTTGTCAGTGTTCTTGCTGACTGTGTCGCATGTAATGGATATATCCCTTAATTCATTCTCTTCACCTCCTTCAAACATTTGTCTGGGTGATGGGATATCGTTCAATCTTTCGGGTGTGAACACATATGTAAAGTATTCATTCAGAGTGCCCTTCTATCATCCAACATAACTTGGTTAGCCTCAACTTTTAGGGGTCCTACAGAGTCCTTTGTTTTGGTTTTACTACGTATTTATGCACAGAATGATTTTGCATCTTCCTTTATGTTTTGGGCAAGTTTTCTTTCGTAATTTCTTTTGGCTAATCTGATATCCTGGGTGGCTGAATTTAATGCCCTTTTATATATCACATAATCCATGATGTTCATCGTGAATTTATACCGTTTCCAGAGGTTTCGTTTAGTTAATAGCGCTCTTTTTACTACTTGTGTCATTCCCTTTTTTGTTTCCTTTCTTCTTTTTGGCGCATATCTTTGTACGAGTTCAGTAATTACCTTTTTTGAAGTTTCCATGGTGTTTCCAAGCCAAGATCACCTATCAGCTCCCTCCATGAAGTGTTTTGTAATTCCTCTCTCATTCCCTGATAGTTTCCTCGATGGTAAACTAGGTCATCAGAGTTTCTGTAATTGTATTCCATCTTAGAATATTGTGACCACACGATGGAGTGAGCTTGTCCCCTACTTGAATTAGAACGATCATATCCTCTTCTAATGTTAGCACAAGGTCCAGAATGCTGTTACCTCGAGTGAGCTCTACCACATGTTGTATGAGAAATGAGTCCTGGACCAAGTCTAGAAATATATCTCCTTCAGCTTGTGGTGTTAGATTTACTCACTCTTGTCTCGTGGCAAAAATCACCCCATTATAAGAGTTTGTGTTTGTGACGCCTCATTGATCACATTATGGAGATCAGTAACTTCCTCTGCTGTTGCTGTGTCAGCCCTGAATCATATACTCCCTCTACGTTACCATGTTGAGCTAGTATATCGCACCATACAGACCTGAGGATCCCATGGGGTTCAGTTCATCATTGGTGCTTGCATTCAGGTCCTCTTTCACATAAATCAATACACCACCTGCTCTTGTTGTTCTGTCCTTTTTGGACGGTGAATAATACCCTCCTGGGGAAGAGGAATTCCCCTTCAATAATGCCCTCTCGTCCTCCATGCTTCACTTATGCCAATGATGTCTTGAGTCTCGGCATATGCACACAATGCTTCAAGTTTATTCACCAGGTTTCTGGCATTAGTGTAGAAGCACCTTAAATTTCATTCGTTGTTCCTATTGGGATTAGTGATAGCTTCTAAATTCTATACATTAGTAAGCTGTTCGTTGTCCAGCGATGTGTAAATATTTCATTCAAAATGATCTGCTACCAGAAATTTTAGCCAAATATGCCCAGTTTGCTAACTGTAGGTAGTAACTGAGTGATTGTAACCTATCCACCGCTGCCCACTGGATGGGGGGCGGTGTGCAGGACAAACATATAAATTGTGACACTAGCTCTTCACATGTCAGTTGCTTAATTTAGAACCTGTACTTGAGGTCGATCTCGAACCCATTGTTGATGTGACGACTTATATTGAATTTTGTAACTAGCTCATCAAGATTGTAACTTGCCTAGCTAAATGAATTGTGGGGTTCAGTCCCTGAGCCCATTATGTGCCTCTGTGACCCTTTCCACTACCGCCCACAAGATGGGTATGGGGTGCATAATAAATGAACTAAACTAAACTGTCTCTCCGGTTTTGTGCCTGTTCGTCTTCTGAGATATATATAGGGTAAGTTGTTATCTGTGTTTGGCTGCCGGTGGCGCCAGCTAGGTATAAATGTGACACAGGTCAAATGTGGCCCAATTTGTTGGTCGACCATCTAGGGTAGTACTTGTAGCATGTTTATTTAGGTAAGTATATCTAGGGTAGTACTTGTAGCATGTTTATTAGGTAAGTACATCTAGGGTAGTACTTGTAGCATGTTTATTTAGGTAAGTATATCTAGGGTAGTACTTGTAGCATGTTTATTTAGGTAAGTATATCTAGGGTAGTACTTGTAGCATGTTTATTTAGGTAAGTACATCTAGGGTAGTACTTGTAGCATGTTTATTTAGGTAAGTATATCTAGGGTAGTACTTGTAGCATGTTTATTTAGGTAAGTACATCTAGGGCAGTATTTGTAGGATATTTATTTAGGTAAGTACATCTAGGGCAGTATTTGTAGGATATTTATTTTGGTAAGTACATCTAGGGTAGTACTTGTAGGATATTTATTTAGGTAAGTGCATCTAGGGTAGTACTTGTAGGATATTTATTTAGGTAAGTACATCTAGGGTAGTACTTGTAGGATATTTATTTAGGTAAGTACATCTAGGCGAGTACTAGACGTTAAAGTTAACAAATCGTATCGAATTATTACATGTTAAATCAGGGCAAATGGGGGAGGGGGGGGGAAGACCCTTCGACAAGCCGTCGGCTTCCTGTCCTCGTCGAGGCCACTAGAGAGACAGAGGCTATGAGGTAAATTCAGGTAAAATAAGAGAAAAAACGAGAGAAAGATAAGGTGTAGGTGGCAATGGCTGGGAGGGCGGCGCGTGGCAGGCAGTGACCGGCCGCTGTCTGCTGCTCTCACACCCTCCTGCTGCTGCTCCTGCTGCTCTCACACCCTCCTGCTGCTGCTCCTCCTGCTCTCACACCCTCCTGCTGCCTACGGTACACCATGGGTACGTTGGTACACGCCCGGGCAGCGCCTCTCACATCCTGTGTGTGCTGTGGAGAAGTATATGTCATAGGGAGATAGGTTCAGGTGTCGAGGGTCCGGAGCAGTGGGACTGTTTCTGGCCCGTGTTGGACCAGTGTGGCTGTGGTCCACGGGTCAGCTGTTGGACCAGTGTGGCTGTGGTCCACGGGTCAGCTGTTGGTCCAGTGTGGCTGTGGTCCACAGGTCAGCTGTTGGACCAGTGTGGCTGTGGTCCACAGGTCAGCTGTTGGACCAGTGTGGCTGTGGTCCACAGGTCAGCTGTTGGTCCAGTGTGGCTGTGGTCCACGGGTCAGCTGTTGGGCCAGTGTGGCTGTGGTCCACGGGTCAGCTGTTGGGCCAATGTGGGTGTGGTCCACAGGTCAGCTGTTGGTCCAGTGTGGCTGTGGTCCACGGGTCAGCTGTTGGACCAGTGTGGCTGTGGTCCACGGGTCAGCTGTTGGTCCAGTGTGGCTGTGGTCCACAGGTCAGCTGTTGGTCCAGTGTGGCTGTGGTCCACGGGTCAGCTGTTGGTCCAGTGTGGCTGTGGTCCACGGGTCAGCTGTTGGACCAGTGTGGCTGTGGTCCACAGGTCAGCTGTTGGGCCAGTGTGGCTGTGGTCCACAGGTCAGCTGTTGGTCCAGTGTGGCTGTGGTCCACGGGTCAGCTGTTGGGCCAGTGTGGCTGTGGTCCACAGGTCAGCTGTTGGACCAGTGGGGCTGTGGTCCACGGGTCAGGTGTTGGTCCAGTGTGGCTGTGGTCCACGGGTCAGCTGTTGGTCCAGTGTGGCTGTGGTCCACGGGTCAGCTGTTGGTCCAGTGTGGCTGTGGTACACGGGTCAGCTGTTGGACCAGTGTGGGTGTGGTCCACAGGTCAGCTGTTGGACCAGTGGGGCTGTGGTCCACAGGTCAGCTGTTGGACCAGTGGGGCTGTGGTCCACAGGTCAGCTGTTGGACCAGTGGGGCTGTGGTCCACAGGTCAGCTGTTGGTCCAGTGTGGCTGTGGTCCACGGGTCAGCTGTTGGTCCAGTGTGGGTGTGGTCCACAGGTCAGCTGTTGGACCAGTGGGCTGTGGTCCACAGGTCAGCTGTTGGACCAGTGGGCTGTGGTCCACGGGTCAGCTGTTGGACCAGTGGGGCTGTGGTCCACAGGTCAGCTGTTGGACCAGTGGGCTGTGGTCCACAGGTCAGCTGTTGGACCAGTGGGCTGTGGTCCACGGGTCAGCTGTTGGACCAGTGGGCTGTGGTCCACGGGTCAGCTGTTGGACCAGTGGGGCTGTGGTCCACAGGTCAGCTGTTGGACCAGTGGGCTGTGGTCCACAGGTCAGCTGTTGGAGCCTTACCTTGTACTGCTGTGATATTTTGATACCATATTCATTGAATATTAGGCTAGGGCTGTCCCATTAATGGGGAAGGGAAGCCTATTTAGCTTATCAAGGTCCCCCTTGGCTAGGCCAGTGACTGACCTTTCCTAGGATGCTACCCTCAACAGTTACCTGCTAGGTTATCTGTTACCTTGAATATGGTATTTAACGAAGATAAGTTCCAGCTCTTGCGCTAAGAAAAAAAATCAAAATATCAAAGCAGAAACCATGTACAAAATGCAGTCAAATCATAACAATGAATGAAAAAGGAATGTAAAGGATTTGGTTGTACTCATGTCGGAAGACCTTTCTTTTAAAGAACACAATAAAACAGCTGTCACAACTGCAAGAAAAATGACAGGTTGGATAACAAGAACCTTTCACACTAGCGATGCTTTACCGTTGATGATACTCTTCAAGACACAAGTGCTCTCTAGAGTGGAGTACTGCTGCACAATGACAGCCCCTTTCAAAGCTGGAGAAATTGCTGACCTGGAGAGTGTGCAGAGATCCTTTACTACTAGAATCCACTCAGTAAAACAGCTAAAGAATTGGGACCGAATGAAATGCCTAAATCTGTATTCTCTTGACTGCAGGTGGGAGAGATACATAATAATTTACACATGGAAAATATTAGAGGGTCTGGTCCCAAACCTGCACACAGAAATAACACCACATGAGACCAGGAGGCATGGCAGGATGTGCAGAATTCCCCCGTTGAAGAGCAGAGGTGCAATAGTTCTCTGAAAGAGAACTATCAACATCAGAGGCCCGAGATTGTTCAACACGCTTCCACTACATCTGAAGGGGCATAACTGGCCGACCCCTTGCAGTGGTTAAGAGAGAACTTGACAAGCACCTCCAAACGATACCTGATCAACCAGGCTGTGATTGATACGTCAGGCTGCAAGCAGCCGTGTCCAACAGCCTGGTTGACCAGTCAAGCAACCAGGAGGCCTGGTCAATGACCGGGCCGCGAGGATGCTAAGCCTCGAAAACACCTCAAGGCAAAGTAGGTGAGTAAATGCATCAGGTGCAAGGAAACATCCTGTCTAGGAATTGAACCTGGGACCATTTGGTTGTGTAATATGTAGCTAATCATGATTCCAATCACAAAGCAGTATGATTAATGCAAAATAAAATAAAATAAAAAACATTTAAGGACTCCTTGAAATTTCTCATTCTTGGAGTATCTTGAGGTTATCTTGAGATGATTTCGGGGCTTTTAGTGTCCCCGTGGCCCGGTCCTCGACCAGGCCTCCACCCCCAAGAAGCAGCCCGTGACAGCTGACTAACACCCAGGTACCTATTTTACTGCTAGGTAACAGGGGCATAGGGTGAAAGAAACTCTGCCCATTGTTTCTCGCCGGCGCCTGGGGATCGAACCCAGGACCACAAGTCCAGTGTGCTGTCCGCTCGGCCGACCGGCTCCCCTAATATTAACAATAAAAATTTCTAAACTTGGTCCATAGTGAGTTCCTTGAACGTGGCAACTCGTGTTTATCATTTGCTGAATGATGACACCTGCACTACTGTACTTGTGTATACTACATAAGGGTCTCTGTGGTCCAATTGGGTTCATTCTTAACTCGGAATTGGGAATCCAGGGATCAAATCCCAGATGGAACAGAAGTGGCTGCTCATGTTTCTTTTCACCTGATACCTCTGTTCACCTAGCAGTAAATCAGTACCCAGGAGTTAGCCAATTATTGTCGGGTTGCATTCTGGGAAAGGTCAGTAGTTTTACATTGGTGGGGGGGGAGAGACTGCAATATAAGCCTCATGTGTAGATACAGTAGAGTACAGTATATTTATACTGTACAGTGTCTGTCCCCGACAAAACTAATTAATGTCTGGTTTCAAGTTTTGAATCAAAAGATTGTAGTTTAATGATATACTGTACTGTATACTGTATATATTGCTCATATGCTTGACAGTCCAGACCTCATTTGTCACTTTTAGGTTTATTCTGCTAAAACCTTGTTTTCATTCAGAAGAATTTTAATTTTTCAAAAGTTTTAAATTAATACCATATGCACAAAATCTGGCACTATGTCATCCACAGTTGATATTTCTGTGCAGGCTATGCCATGATTGCTTTTAAAAAGGCTATTTCAATGTTTCCAGAGATAAACTAATTACTATTCAAGATATAAATTTATACTTGTTGGGCACTCGGATACCTAGCTGAGCAATTGGTAAAAATAAAAATAGTAGAAGTGTCTGGTCATCACCTAGTTGATTCATGGGTAGAAATTGGTGTAAATGACAGTTTTACATTGTTTATGATACTGTACCTACCTACCTACCTTGTGACTACTTTGTGGTGGCTACGAGGATCAACATCCCTGTGGCTCGTTATCAGACCAGACGTCCTGGTTGGTTGTCTGGTCAACCAGGCTGTTGGTCGCGGCTACATGCAGCCTGACGTATGAATCAGGGCCTGTACAACCTTGTATCGGTATTATTGATGCAAGCTTCATTATTTAAATAGCATTAAGACTCATACACACAGAAATCACAATGTGATATATCAAATGAACAAATCCCTAAGGGCCTTGATGAGAGTTCGAACCTATACCCTGGATGTTCCCAAACATGCTCTATTTAACTGTACCACAACATGGTAAAAGAATTGCAACCTGGAGTGCTGCTGTCCCTATGAGGATCCCGAGGCTTCCACTGAAGCCTAACCTGGAGCTACTGATCCTCGTGAGGGCAGTAGCACGCCAGGTTGCAATTCTTTTACCATGTTGTGGTACAGTTGACTAGAGCGCGTTTGGGAACATCCAAGGCATAGGTTTGAACCCTCAAGGCCCTTGAGGATTTGTTCATTAACTCATTTAATCCATATCTAAATTGCCAGATGAAGGATAAACTGTCAATAGGTTGAATAGATGAAGCTACCTGAAAGTATACTGGTCATCTCTTGATCGACTTTTA
>WNGS01037055.1:0-10128 GCA_020271785.1 Procambarus virginalis | reverse complement strand
AATATGACCAAAAAAGTAAGGTTAATAATTCTAACACGAATTTTCTCAATGTTTCCTATATTCTTTCCACTGTTGATGGTAACTGAAAAATCAATTCTCAAAGTTCATTTTTATTTCTAGTCTGACACGACACTTGAGCGCGTTTCGTAAAACTTATTACATTTTCAAAGACTTTAGTTTAAACACACACAACTATAACTGAACAGAGTTTAAACAGCTTTGACTTTTTTATACCTGCATTTGGGTGAGGTGATATGTTACAATAGTATTGGATGAGGTTTTGAGGATGAGGGCCTATTGGCCCATATTTCTTGATGCTTCTATATTGGAGTGGAGTCTTGAAGTGGGTAGAAATATAATTGTGCGTTAATTGGCTGTTGATTGCTGGTGTTGACTTCTTAATATGTAGTGCCTCGCAGATATCAAGCCGCCTGCTATCGCTCTATCTATCGATGATTTCCGTGTTTTTTGTTAAGACTTCTCTGGTGATGGTCTGGTTGTGGGAAGAGATTATATGTTCCTTGATAGAGCCCTGTTGCTTATGCATCGATAATCGCCTGGAAAGAGATGTTGTTGCCTGGCCTATATACAGAGTTCTTTGAGGCTTACAGTCCCCAAGTGGGCATTTGAAGGCATAGACGACATTGGTCTCTTTCAAAGCGTTCTGCTTTGTGTCTGGAGAGTTTCTCATGAGTAGGTTGGCAGTTTTCTTGGTTTTATAGTAAATCGTCAATTGTATCTTCTGATTTTTGTCTGTAGGGATAACGTTTCTATTAACAATATCTTTCAGGACCCTTTCCTCCGTTTTATGAGCCGTGGAAAAGAAGTTCCTGTAAAATAGTCTAATAAAATAGTCTAATATTAGACTTACTTTTTTAATTTTAAAAAGTAAGATTAATCTTACTTTTTCGGTCATATTTAATAATATATATATATATATATATATATATATATATATATATATATATATATATATATATATATATATATATATATATATATATATATATATATATATATATATATATATATTGTCGGGGTTTCACGGTGTTCTCGTTAGAGAAGGGTTAAAGCAAGGTCGACTGGATCTCCTTTCCAGGTGGTTGCTCCGACAATAACCCTTACTCACCGTCGTTCGGCGGGTCTTCCCTCGATCCTCTAGGCTCCACTGCTCGCCTCGGAGAGTACCCCAGTCGGTCTCACAACCGGCCTTTAAATTGCAAGATGAGTGGGGGCACAGATCGTTCCGTCAATCTGTGGCCTGCCCCGACACCGAACTCTTACACAGCCTTCAAGGTCGCCAACTGGTTTTCAGGTGTCCAGTAACACTGCAGTGGTCAAGTGTAATTGTGGCAAGAGCAAATTCCAGTAATATGGTATCAGGCAGGTCACTCTGCTTTACTTCATTACACGGTCACAAGATAAATGGAGGGGATGATATCAAACACCAAAGAGTTTTGGTATTTTACTTAAAAGACAACGAGAAATATATATGCATCAATGTATCAGGAATAATATATAACAATTGCTCCATTCATAGCATAATATTCTGGAGCGCAACAATATGGTAACACCGGCAGCGCCACCTGTCAGATGTCAGCTGACCGGGACCCTCGCGATCGTGGGAACAGACTAGTACTTGTTTTCTAATTCTGTCACGATCCCCATTTATTTAACTTTTTCCAAAACACTATTCAACATTCACATCCCGCCAAACACACACCGACACTACGACGTTGGTACAACGTTCGAACAAGTTTTATCACTTCCTAACCATTTATAACAACCAATATAGCAAGTTGTAACAACGTTCTAATACGTCATAAACACGTTAAGCCAAGATGTAACAACTTTATTACAAGTTGTAACAAGTGGAAAATAGAGACAGTTTTTGTTTGTGTTTCCAGGGATGGCTTACTTATGATTTCACTGGCCTCACGATCAACATCTTATTCACAATACTCTCACAGTGACTTTCCACCAAACCAAAAGATTACTCTATTCTTAATAATATTTACTGTGAATGCACTCGCTTGATCACTGAACTTTTCTTTATATTGTGACGGTGTTCCCACCCTTCTAATTCTCCCACGCCTGCTGTAAGAGTCATGTCCACTATTCCCGAGCGTTCTCTACATTGCAGGCATCAATTGAACATGTGTGGGAGAGAACAGTATTCTCGATGAGCCGAGAAATTTGCAAAAATATAGCATTTTGGCCTGTGGGATAGGCCCTTTAGGGAGCCAATATGGCGCTGGCGAGTCTGTTCTCCCGCCAAAACTGTGTGACGTCAGTGGCGCCAGATTGGTCACCGTCAGCGATGTGGCACTGGGAGCCAATGAAAACCAACTTTGGGAAAAGTGACGTCACATAGGCATGGCGGGTCCGGCCGTGTTGGCGCCGTGGCGATATCAGTCTTTCACGACACGTCCGAGAGGTAGGACGCGCGATCGGTCATCCTGTCAGAGTGACGGATTTACCGAACTCCGGTGGACGTAAGCGTCTCCAGTTGTTGGCACGCACTCTGTGAGGTCTTCCTGCAACCCAGATGTGGCTCAGATAAGGAATTGACAGAATATTGAGCAACAAGTGCTCAGGGGACAGGTGCGTTGCAAGAAGTGGGCCGGGCATCGACGTGTGTCGTCATTGGCGGTTCACCAGTATAAGAGACAGCTTAGTTGCCGGGCCACCCACCGTGAGTGAACCGGGTTGACAGCCTTGTCAACCAGGTTGAACGAGTGATCGACGATCCTGTCAAGTTTGACAGTAACCCCACCTTCGTGGAACCCTACGAGTCAACAGTTGGATGCAAGCACGTCGAGAAGTCTTCCCAAATACCTAGCGATATATCTAGACGACGAGGGAATTGACAGTGAAGTGAGCTTCAAGTGCTCTGAAGTCGGGTGCTGTGCGTGTGGAGTTTAAGCAGCATCGTCTGGGACGGCTGGTAACTTCACAGTGACTTCGTAGTGGTGAGAGGCAGTTACTCTGGGAGTACAGTGACAAGGACTAATTGGGAAACGTACGACGACCGCCGAGACGTAGGCTGGCTGCCGTAGTTGGGAGGAAAGTTGACGGCCAGGAGACCGACTTCAACCCTGCGACGTACTGTAGAGGAAGGAGCACGGACCTGCAGTGTACAGAAGCGGCGAGACGCGACATCCTAAGGCGTGGGGCTTGTGTTTCTGGATGGTGAACGAGGCGAGAGCCTGGACCAGGAGCTACAACCCAACTGTCATCCTAGGATAGGTGAAGTAGGTGTTTACAGTTACCCTCCCATTTCCCCTTTAGTTAGCTATATATTTTCTTGTCAGGATATTTCATATGTCGTGAGCAAGTCTCACTTGAGTTTAAGTCACAGAGAGCACAGTATGTGGTGAGCCTGCCTAGAGCGCTCACAGTATCAGATGTTGTAGTTGCCCAGCCACTTCTCTCGACGTTGAACGTCGCATCGTGGTCACCCCTAGGTGATTCGCAGAGTCAATAGCGTGCAACGGACTCAACACCACCGCTCTGCACCCGGCTGGCAATGCTACTTGGCCTCTCGTACCTAGAGAGGCTTTTCCGACCTCCATCCTTACAGGTTTACATTGTCTTACTAATGTGCCTTCTTGCCTGTTAAAGTGAGTAGCTTTCTCGGGACCAATACGACCTCCTTTGACCTTACAAATCAACTTGGGGAATTCTGCCTGCTGCACCTCCTCGAGACGAGTGCGATCCACCCCAGGAGAACTGGTGAGGGTCACCTGTACCTCACCTTCTGGGCTGCCTTCGCCCTCCACTCGCTCTCCGGGTTTCATGACGAGGTGATCATTTCCCAGGCCGTTGGTCGTCTCCTCGTCGGCCTTATCAGATCCACGCCCTCCTCGTCCGTCGCACTGCCTCGGAACTACGGCACATACAGGGAACGCCTCCATGGCGGTTCCTTTCTCGTCCCCATAGGCGTCGAACACTCCGCCTTTCTTCTCGAAGTGCTCCAAGCACTCCTCGTCCTTCACGAGGTTCGGTAAGACACGTCCTCCACACGCGTCATTTCCCAAAATGACCTGTGCCTCCCTCGTGGGCATCGTCGCACTGACCCCCACTACTAGGGTTTGACATCCATAAACCGAACTCAGGGTTACCTGGTGTAGGGGCATCTGCACTGGGCCTCCCACAGTGGTCACACTTGCCTCACCTACACAGGTAGTCTCGTGACAATCAGGGAAAAGGGTTCTGCTCACCAGGGTAAATTCCGCCCCAGTATCTCTCAGCATCATTACCGGGATGGGGTCTGCGTCCCCCACCCTTACAGTTCCCTCACGCACGAATGGGTTAGCCTCCTTCTTCCTACGTACGGGTCCATCCCGCAGTCCTTCGGCTAACTGGTCCTCTACCCGTACAAAAGCAACGTAACCCCGCTGCTTAGGACGTCTGCATTCGCGCGCCATGTGTCCTATTAACCCGCAGTTGAAACAGCGGATCCTTCTCCTTCCGCGGACTTCTCTTGCGCCTTCCAAAGACTCACGCTCAGCTTCTCCGGCCGTGACGATAACAAGATTTCTTGAGCTCTCCCTCGGTGACTTCTTCGGCGGTTCCACAGCACTCTTCTGTCCTCTGCTGTCTCCACTTGAGGGGTAGGACTTAGGATAACTCGGTCCTGTCCTCCAACCGTCCGACCTTCTATTACTCCTCCCATAGCTGGAGAATGCGGCCGGTCGGTGCTGTCCCTCTCGACGTGGACGTAACGCTTCTTCTAGCATGTCTGCTCGATCGGCTGCGGCTCTCGGGTCCTTGATGTCCGCTTCCTTTACTCTCACCCTAATCTCGGGAGAGAGCACGGACATGAATTTTTCCATGACCATTAGCCTCTTGATCTGTTCAGCCGACCTTGCTCCTTCCGACTCCAGCCATTTCAAGAATTTCCTTTCCATGTCCCTCGCCGTCTCCGCATACGATTTTCCTGGCGATCGGGTACATTCTCTGAACCTCTTCCTATAGCACTCCGGCGTCAGCTTGAACGAATGGAGCACGGCCCGTTTTACTGCATCATAGTTGGTACATTCCTGGAGGTCGAGCATGTTATAAGCTTCACGAGCTTCACCAGTGAGCCTTCCTTGAACTAGCTCCGCCCACTCTGCCCTCGGCCACTTCTTCAATGTAGCGACCCTTTCGAAATGCTCGAAGAAGCCCTCAGCCTCATTAGGCACGAAGACGGGCAAATCCCTCTCTCTCACTCGGCGGTCTTCCGGCTGTTGGGGTGGGGCAGTTGGAACTAGTCCCAGCTCAGCTCGCTTCAGCTCAATCTCCTTGTTAGCTTCAACCTCCTGCAGCTTCGTCCTAGCGTCTATCTCGCGCTCCTTCAGCTGTGCTTCTCGTTCTTCTCGTTGCTGCTGTGCCTCTCGTTCTTCTCTTTGCTGCTGTGCCTCTCGTTCTTCACATTGCTGCTGTGCCTCTCGTTCTTCCCTACGCAGCTGTGCTTCTCTCTCTGCTTCCTCGCGCCTCCGCTGTGCTTCTCTTTCTTCTCTGCGCAGCTGTGCTTCTCGCTCTGCTTCCTCGCGCTTCAGCTGTGCTTCTCTTTCTTCTCTGCGCAGCTGTGCTTCTCTTTCTGCTTCCTCGCGCTTCAGCTGTGCTTCTTGTTCGCGCTCTTCCTTGCGCAGTTGTGCTTCTATCTGCAGCTTCATTATTTCCAGCTTGACACTGCGCCTGCTGCCACTGGATCCCTGGCTGCTGCCACCGGTACTCAGGTTCTCTCCTCCACTGGCAGGTGTCTGTGGCCGCTCCTCTCCTAAGGCTTCATCACGTGCCTTGAGCTGTGCCATGATCTCAAGTCTTCTTTCTCCCACTTTGGAAGCTCTCAACTTGATCCCAAAGTGGTCGGCGATCGTCTGCAACTGTGCCTTGGTGCACTCCTCCAGTACTTGCTCGTCTCTCGTGTCTATAAACCTGGCTACTTTATCACCCTCCATCTTGTGACAATGAGTGAAAACTTGGGCCTGATATTTAATACCACAATTACCACCTTGATCTTGCTCGTGATCCTGGCAAGGTCGCCAATGTCGGGGTTTCACGGTGTTCTCGTTAGAGAAGGGTTAAAGCAAAGGTAGACTGGATCTCCTTTCCAGGTGGTTGCTCCGACAATAACCCTTACTCACCGTCGTTCGGCGGGTCTTCCCTCGATCCTCTAGGCTCCACTGCTCGCCTCGGAGAGTACCCCAGTCGGTCTCACAACCGGCCTTTAAATTGCAAGATGAGTGGGGGCACAGATCGTTCCCTCAATCTGTGGCCCGCCCCGACACCGAACTCTTACACAGCCTTCAAGGTCGCCAACTGGTTTTCAGGTGTCCAGTAACACTGCAGTGGTCAGGTGTAATTGTGGCAAGAGCAAATTCCAGTAATATGGTATCAGGCAGGTCACTCTGCTTTACTTCATTACACGGTCACAAGATAAATGGAGGGGATGATATCAAACACCAAAGAGTTTTGGTATTTTACTTAAAAGACAACGAGAAATATATATGCATCAATGTATCAGGAATAATATATGACAATTGCTCCATTCATAGCATAATATTCTGGAGCGCACCATATGGTAACACCGGCAGCGCCACCTGTCAGATGTCAGCTGACCGGGACCCTCGCGATCGTGGGAACAGACTAGTACTTGTTTTCTAATTCTGTCACGATCCCCGTTTATTTAACTTTTTCCAAAACACTATTCAACATTCACATGGCTTACTTATGATTTCACTGGCCTCACGATCAACATCTTATTCACAATACTCTCACAGTGACTTTCCACCGTACCAAAAGATTACTCTATTCTTAATAATATTTACTGTGAATGCACTCGCTTGATCACTGAACTTTTCTTTATATCTATACTTTCTCTCACAGAGATATCACTGGCAATCACTTCACGTATATGATATTATTCAGTACACAGTCATGTCATATATAAATCAGTAATCAATTTCAGGCATATATATATATATATATATATATATATATAAATCATGAAGATCAATACACAGGCATTTATATCAATAGATCATGGAGATCAACACACAGGCATTTATATCAATAGATCATAGAGATCAACACACAGGCATTTATATCAATAGATTATAGAGATCAACACACAGGCATTTATATCAATAAATCATGGAGATCAATACACAGGCATTTATATCAATAAATTCTAGGCTCATAGCCTAACACCAATATCTGGTTTACTACCAATATATATATAATAATAATCACAGGAAATTAATAATAGTCACAGTAAATTCTTTGATGAATCTTGGTGCTTGCACACACCCACACATAGATATATATGTAAACTGATACTGTGAGCGCTCTGGGCAGGCTCACCGCACACTGTGCTCTCTGTGACTTAAACTCAGGTGAGACTTGCTCACGACATATAAAATATCCTGACAAGAAAATATATAGCTAACTAAAGGGGAAATGGGAGGGTAACTGTAAACACCTACTTCACCTATCCTAGGATGACAGTTGGGTTGTAGCTCCTGGTCCAGGCTCTCGCCTCGTTCACCATCCAGAAACACAAGCCCCACGCCTTAGGATGTCGCGTCTCGCCGCTTCTGTACACTGCAGGTCCGTGCTCCTTCCTCTACAGTACGTCGCAGGGTTGAAGTCGGTCTCCTGGCCGTCAACTTTCCTCCCAACTACGGCAGCCAGCCTACGTCTCGGCGGTCGTCGCACGTTTCCCAATTAGTCCTTGTCACTGTACTCCCAGAGGAACTGCCTCTCACCACTACGAAGTCACTGTGAAGTTATCAGCCGTCCCAGACGATACTGCTTAAGCTCCACACGCACAGCACCCGACTTCAGAGCACTTGAAGCTCACTTCACTGTCAATTCCCTCGTCGTCTAGATATATCGCTAGGTATTTGGGAAGACTTCTCGATGTGCTTGCATCCAACTGTTGACTCGTAGGGTTCCACGAAGGTGGGGTTACTGTCAAACTTGACAGGATCGTCGATCACACGTTCAACCAAGTTAACAAGGTAGTCAACTCGGTTCACTCACGGTGGGTTGGCCCGGCCACTAAGCTGTCTCTTATACTGGTGAACTGCCAAGGACGTCACACGTCGATGCCCGGCCCACTTCTTGCAACGCACCTGTCCCTGAGCACTTGTTGCTCAATATTCTGTCAATTCCTTATCTGAGCCACATCTGGGTTGCAGGAAGACCTCACAGAGTGCGCGCTAACAACTGGAGACGCTTACATCCACCGGAGTTCGGTAAATCCGTCACTCTGACAGGACGACCGATCGCGCGTCCTACCTCTCGGACGTGTCGTGAAAGACTGATATCGCCACGGCACCAACACGGCCGGACCCCCCATGCCTATGTGACGTCACTTTTTCCAAAGTCGGTTTTCATTGGCTCCCAGTGCCACGTCGCTGACGGTGACCAATCTGGCGCCACTGACGTCACACAGTTTTGGCGGGAGAACAGACTCGCCAGCGCCATATTGGCTCCCTAAAGGGCCTATCCCACAGGCCAAAATACTATATTTTCGCAAATTTTTCGGCTCATCGAGAATACTGTTCTCTCCCACATATGTTCAATTGATGCCTGCAATACAGAGAACGCTCGGGAATAGTGGACATGACTCTTACAGCAGGCGTGGGAGAATTAGAAGCGGGGAACACCGTCACAATATATAAATATATATATATATATATATATATATATATATATATATATATATATATATATATATATATATATATATATATATATATATATATATATATATATATATATATATATATATATATATATATATATATATATATATATATATATATATATATATATATATATATATATATATTGTGACGGTGAAGTAGTGGAGAATGGTGTTCGGCAGTCTTCCACTGGCAGATGTCAAAGCCAGGTCACATATAAATAAGTTATTAAAAAAAAGGAAAAAAAAGAATGACTGCTTGTCTGATAATCTGTGGTAAGGTAAGGGAAGAGACACGAAACAAAATAAACAATGACATTTAATTATTCTAGAAAACAAATTTAAATAAAGCCAATACCTTGGCTGAATAACGTGACTGGATAACAAGTGAAAAAGAAATAACATAAAAGTAAATTACGTTAACCGGAGGGCAATATGGAACACAAGTGAAATATACAATAATCAATATGTAAGAATGGTGCTGGGAATATATGAGCAAGCAAACAACCGCTATTTGATCACACAAGGTGAGTCAACTAGATGTTATCAGCCAGAGCACAAGATATATTCTGATGGTGGTACTGCCAGTCGCCCCGACATTGCCTTGACGTGGAACGTGGTTGGTGCAGGGCTGGAGTGGCGTGTTCTCGAACGGCCAATGAGAATGCAGGAAGGCTGTCAATTCGGTAATTTGAGACTGCAGTGGAAGGGTCGGCGCGGAGATCAGGTGTGCAGAAGTGGGGGAAGGGGGAGTGCAGGTGCGTGTGGTGGTCTTGATATATACGTTTAAGCTACTGTAAAACGTATCTTGAATGTTGTGTGGAACGTGATGTATATAGGGAAGAGCAGGCTCAATCTCTGGGAAGAGATTATTGTCACAACTCTCCCCCGAAGCCTGCGGTTCTGGTGTAGTCACGTTCTCGGGAGGTAGAGTGGTAGGTGGAGTAGGTTCTACCTCAGTGACGCTGGAGAGGGCGTCTGATATGATGTAGTCAGACTCCTGGGTGTAGCAATCTCCAGGCTGAAATGATGCAGCTGATAAGCCCATTCTAGAAGTAGTCGATTGTTGAGTTGGGCTGGCTGTAGGAAGTGAAGATGGTTGTAGTCCATGTAGATGGTGGTGGACCGAGTACTTTGCAGGTATGGAGCAAAGTGTTGCCTGTTCAGGACGATGAGTAGCTCCTTGTTGTTCGTGGTGTCGTTAATGGTAGTTAGGACGTAGAGTCTCTTCGCCTTGTTGTACTAGGTCACCCCTGTTGCCGGTACCACTGGCGTCGATATGGAGGATGGGAGACTTGGTGATATCTGGCGAGGCGAGAGTAATATTAGAATATGATAAAGGAGCACAATTACTGTCTGAAAGTGATTGTGAATGTCAGTAAGGATTTCCGAATTAGAAAGCGCTGTCTCAGTGTCAGTGCTTTCGG
>WNGS01037041.1:0-10602 GCA_020271785.1 Procambarus virginalis | reverse complement strand
GTTCGGCGCTAACATATTAATAACGCAACCCAACCTAAAATGAAAGTGTTTATAAAAGTCATTTGGTTAAACGTACAAATATGTACTATTAGACCCATAAACCTTCAAGTTTTGAAGTATTTATTTTACAGAGTACGAGGATCAAACTTAAACATTCCTCGGCTTAGGATTGTACATGTATTATATTAGGATTAAGATTAGGCTTAAGTATTAGGCCTAGGATGTCTCGACGGGGTACGTTAGTTACATTTCCAACAACCCACACTGCCAGTTGTGCAAATTCATTAATAAAATACGGAAGGTTTTGGTAGTCCATCAGTACTTATTGGTGCGTTTGAGCGAGTACTTGCTATATGTACTATTATTTTAAATGGATGAGCTGTAATATTGTTAGAATATCATTTTTAAGTGTAATTTAACATTTTCACAAGTTTATTAATGTTAATATTTTCTTCCGAGTCTTCTAGAGGTTTCGGTTTCGGTTTTTGAGATTATCAATTTTCAATTAAAAATTTAACAAATATACAAATAATGTTGACCAAATCACACACTAGAAAGTGAAGGGACGACGACTTTTCGGTCCGTCCTGGACCATTCTCAAGTCGATTGTAACCCATCAACACCTGGACTTGAGAATGGTCCAGGACGGACCGAAAAGTCGTCGTCCCTTCACTTTCTAGTGTGTGGTTTGGTCAACATATTCAGCCACGTTATTGTGACTCCTCGTCTGCATACAAATAATATTGCCCATTGTTTAGAATCAAATTAAAACGGTAGCACACCATAAAGTAAGCCTTGGAAAATATGTACATCTACCATCCCACCCTTCGGCTGTAAACTGTAAGCTACAATCAGGGTTGAGCACCTCGTATCGTAAAAGAGTTTCCCAGTTACAACTGCATTACAGTTGTATTACATGAACATTGTAATGCTAACCCTTCAACACTAAACTACTATATTAACGATTATATATATGACTATAATTTGCATAGACCCATTACAAAACGCAATCCGTATTCGTATTTATAAATACTAACAGCATAAGTCAGGTCCTAAGCCGTCAACTTCGAGCAATTTCACAGCACCAGTCCGGTCCAAAGCCGTCAACTTTGGGTAATTTCACAGGACGTCAGGTCCTGAGCCGTCAACTTTGAATCCTGTCACCTCACCTGGTTGAACTGCGAAATGAATGCCAATATAATTTAGTGTAATAACAAACTAACAAATATTTTGCTGTAACCTTCGAATCCCATTATTAACCGTCTATTACACTTATGAACGTTGAAAGTTTACATCAAAGGGACTAATTACACGAAACGTAAAGAGTTAGTGAAAGGGATTTCTAATGGTTGTCCATTAATGCCTGATCGAATGTGTTTATAATGTGTATATATTTCCTGGACCATATTTGACTGCATGTATAAAATATTTATTTAAATTTCATATACAACACGATACATACACAGCAGTCAGCCTCTTACACTAGTACACACAAAACAGTCAACCCCATACACTGGAATATACACAACAGTCAACCCCCATACACTGGGACACACAAACTCCACAACTAAATGATCCTGTAAAAACAAACTAGTTACTGGTAACATAGTGTGTATTACAGCAGTGCTGTGGCTGGTAACAGCGTGTGTATTACAGCAGTGCTGTGGCTGATAACAGCGTGTGTATTACAGCAGTGCTGTGGCTGGTAACAGCGTGTGTATTACAGCAGTGCTGTGGCTGATAACAGCGTGTGTATTACAGCAGTGCTGTGGCTGATAACAGCGTGTGTATTACAGCAGTGCTGTGGCTGGTAACAGCGTGTATTACAGCAGTGCTGTGGCTGGTAACAGCGTGTATTACAGCAGTGCTGTGGCTGATAACAGCGTGTGTATTACAGCAGTGCTGTAGCTGGTAACAGCGTGTGTATTACAGCAGTGCTGTGGCTGGTAACAGCTTGTATTACAGCAGTGCTGTGGCTGGTAACAGCGTGTATTACAGCAGTGCTGTGGCTGGTAACAGCGTGTGTATTACAGCAGTGCTGTGGCTGGTAACAGCGTGTGTATTACAGCAGTGCTGTGGCTGGTAACAGCGTGTGTATTACAGCAGTGCTGTGGCTGGTAACAGCGTGTGTATTACAGCAGTGCTGTGGCTGTTAGCAACATATGTAACACTGCAAATATAAATTCAATAAACATGAGCAAAAAATAAAAATATAAAATGATATAAAATGTATTTTTTACCTGTACCGCCAGCAGTGTATCCGACCTAACCAGTATTTTGATCCCCTTCAAATTGCAGTAAAATTGAGGTAGACACCAACATGAACATTGAATATTATGTTTTATTAAGAAATGTAAACACAGAGAGAAGAAGCATGTGTTTTATAGTGAACTTTGGAGTCAGACGTTGACTAGCATATAAGTTTAAATTGTCGATATGCTTTAGGTAGTGCTCAGCGTCATCTGCTTTAAAAATATATATATGTATATATATATTAGCAAAGGTTGTTGATGCATGGGCGAGCAAAGCCATCAGAGGATTTCCCAGCGCTGGTGCCACGCTCATGTTATGTGGTACAGAGCTGTTGGGATATCACGCGTGGAAATCCTAATAAAATTGTAATATATATTCCTATAAACACAGTTTATATAGTGTTTAAAATATTAAAAATAGTTTTAAGTTATACAAAGAGGTAAGCCAAATCATATTAGACGAGTAACTTTGGTATAGACTTTCAACAGTTTTGGTAGAGGCGGGGGGAAAGGTTGTGGGGTTTTAGCTTCTCCCTTGCAACATTTTGCAGGCCGCGTCATGGACTCAGAGCCGCTGACATATTGCAAATATTAAAAAAAATTGTCCGGTGATGACAGTTTCAATTCCAGTTGACTGTGGGAGCAAGTTTTGCTGCTGTTTTTTATAGAAACATTGATTGTCATGGTTATTGATCTCCTAGTAATATTGTACTTCCTGCCTGGCTCCTGGTCAGGCTCCTACTGACCTGCCTGGCTCCTGGTCAGGCTCCTACTGGCCTGCCTGGCTCCTGGTCAGGCTCCTACTGGCCTGCCTGGCTCCTGGTCAGGCTCCTACTGACCTGCCTGGCTCCTGGTCAGGCTCCTACTGGCCTGCCTGGCTCCTGGTCAGGCTCCTACTGGCCTGCCTGGCTCCTGGTCAGGCTCCTACTGACCTGCCTGGCTCCTGGTCAGGCTCCTACTGGCCTGCCTGGCTCCTGGTCAGGCTC
Organism: Procambarus virginalis; assembly: GCA_020271785.1. Taxonomy (NCBI): domain Eukaryota; kingdom Metazoa; phylum Arthropoda; class Malacostraca; order Decapoda; family Cambaridae; genus Procambarus; species Procambarus virginalis. The sequence continues at coordinate 7,364 of WNGS01037041.1, read as the reverse complement.
CTACTGGCCTGCCTGGCTCCTGGTCAGGCTCCTACTGGCCTGCCTGGCTCCTGGTCAGGCTCCTACTGACCTGCCTGGCTCCTGGTCAGGCTCCTACTGACCTGCCTGGCTCCTGGTCAGGCTCCTACTGGCCTGCCTGGCTCCTGGTCAGGCTCCTACTGGCCTGCCTGGCTCCTGGTCAGACTCCTACTGACCTGCCTGGCTCCTGGTCAGGCTCCTACTGACCTGCCTGGCTCCTGGTCAGGCTCCTACTGACCTGCCTGGCTCCTGGTCAGGCTCCTACTGGCCTGCCTGGCTCCTGGTCAGACTCCTACTGACCTGCCTGGCTCCTGGTCAGGCTCCTACTGGCCTGCCTGGCTCCTGGTCAGACTCCTACTGACCTGCCTGGCTCCTGGTCAGGCTCCTACTGGCCTGCCTGGCTCCTGGTCAGACTCCTACTGACCTGCCTGGCTCCTGGTCAGGCTCCTACTGGCCTGCCTGGCTCCTGATCAGGCAATACTGGTAAATATATATATATATATATATATATATATATATATATATATATATATATATATATATATATATATATATATATATATATATATACATACAATTTCAGTTATTTCCTTCCAATTATTTCTGGCAGGAAATAATTGGCCTTCCAGAGGTAATCTCCTACATCGAATATAACAACCCGACTGCCTTTCAAAAATTATTAATATTTTACTGCTAGACCTCCGAGAGAAGAACGCAAGCTGATGAATTGAGGAAGGTGATAATTTTTAGAGATTTGGCTGTGACTAGCAGAGAACGCAGCACCAAAAATACTTGCAAACTAAAGTATATCATGTTAATAATACAGATTTCAACGAGTCTGGTGAAACTTAGCCGATCCATGTTAGTTAAGGATCAAGAGAAATGAAAAAAGGGAAGGCCTAACCATGAAGTTTTCCTCGGAGGAAAAGCAGAGGTTTTCCTCAGACGGAAGGCACAGGTTTCCATTTAAAGCAGTACAGGGTTTGTCTAGCTAGAACATGAGGCACAGATTGACTTTAGACTAGAAGCACAGCATTGACCTCAGACCGGAGACAGGGGACTGTTTCCAGGATACTCTTGCATGGAGAAGATATATACAAATGATGATGTAATTTAAAAGGACCATGTGACGACGCTCGAAGTTACCTAGTCAGTTATGACAACATTTTGAGAGTACTTGACAATACTTGGTCAGTTATGACAACATTTTGAGAGTACTTGACAATACTTGGTCAGTTATGACAACATTTTGAGAGTACTTGACAATACTTGGTCAGTTATAACCACACTGTACGTGCGCTCGTCAGTACCTGGGCAGTTGTTAGCACACTGTGAGGGCGCTCAATACCGCGACAGGTGTAACTACCAAAACAATTAATACTTAATGAACAGTGTGGTATCTAGAGATCGTAGGAGGCAACAGGGAGAGAAATATGGCGCGGGGTTCTTATCTCTCTTGGGGGAAATGATCGACAAGCGATATAAATTTCGTTGAACATACCGCCACTTTTCGTGCACCGGGACTGAGAACTCATATCTCGTTCTGACAGGTGATTGCATCTCACTCAATTTATTTCTGATTCTGACGAGAAAATTTAACTTGTTGAGTTGCCTCAATATAAATTGAGGTTAAAATATTTCACTGTCATAATATTTCGTTTGATATATAATTGCTTGCGTGAGGGGATGGGCGTATTCGAAGACATTAAAATTCATAAAAAAAAAGTTAATTAATATGTAAAATAATAACCAGTTTCACATAATGAGAAATATGGCGCCTGCCATCATCACATGTCGGCGTGTGTCGCATGATGTGAACGTCACCATTAGAACGTAAAATATCATTATACTCCAGCAGACAGTGGCAGCTGTGACATAGTGGTACATGTGACACAGAAGCTGCAACACATAGTGGTACATGTGACACAGACCTTGCAACACACAGTGGTACATGTGACACAGACCTTGCAACACATAGTGGTACATGTGACACAGACCTTGCAACACATAGTGGTACATGTGACACAGACCTTGCAACACACAGTGGTACATGTGACACAGACCTTGCAACACACAGTGGTACATGTGACACAGACCTTGCAACACACAGTGGTACATGTGACACAGACCTTGCAACACACAGTGGTACATGTGACACAGACCTTGCAACACATAGTAGTACATGTGACACAGACCTTGCAACACACAGTGGTACATGTGACACAGACCTTGCAACACATAGTGGTACATGTGACACAGACCTCGCAACACATAGTGGTACATGTCACACAGAAGCTGCAGCATGAATAAGTAAATACAACATCTCCCTTAACAACTGTGTAAAACAGTCCATAAACAACTGCATGCAGCATTTCTCTAGCAACTGTATGCAACGTTCTCTGTAAATATGCATGCAGCATTTATTCAATCGCTATATTCAGCATGCCCTGAGCAACTGTATGCAGCATTCCCTGTACCATCACGTTATCTAGTATATTCCAGAACAGTTACAGGCAGTACCCCATATAACTACTGGCCAGTTTACTTTGCACCCACTCACTGCAAAGTACTAAACAGGATAATCACGAGGAACTTGTTTAACAATCTGCAAAACTGCAAAACAATCTATAAAACAGGATGATACTATAATCAAGTTGCTCTCTGAAAATCTGGTGTTACTAATACGTTTTCATTTCTCACTGATAAGAAAGGTTTATTAAACTTGGAGAGAATCTGCTTCCATTAAAGTCTAGCGGATCCAAGCTGGTAACACATTCCTATGTAAGCAGAAATTCTATATTTGTATTTGCCTTTATTTGACACGGACCAACCTCACTCCCTCTGACACGGACCAACCTCACTCCCTCTGACACGGACCAACCTCACTCCCTCTGACACGGACCAACCTCACTCCCTCTGACACGGACCAACCTCACTCCCTCTGACACGGACCAACCTCACTCCCTCTGACACGGACCAACCTCACTCCCTCTGACACGGACCAACCTCACTCCCTCTGACACGGACCAACCTCACTCCCTCTGACACGGACCAACCTCACTCCCTCTGACACGGACCAACCTCACTCCCTCTTACACGGACCAACCTCACTCCCTCTGACACGGACCAACCTCACTCCCTCTGACACGGACCAACCTCACTCCCTCTAACAAGGACCCACCTACCTCACTCTAACAAGGACCCACCTACCTCACTCTAACATGGACCGACTTCCTTCCTTACCACTAACATGTCCCTTCCTCCCTCTGACATGAATCCACCTCCCTCCCATTGGACTCAGTTCCCTCCCTTCCCCTAATATGAACTCACTTTCCTACCTCAAACTCGGACCCACTTCCCTCCCCAGCTCGTCTTCCTAAGGTTCCCCAACGTCAAGAAACTGTCGTACCAAAGTAACCTTACCCTAACCTACCAGAGAACCCAAAACAAAAAACGAGACAGAATGTCAATTTCTCGAGCCGCTAGCACGATTTTCTAGAACGATAATTTTTGCCCTCAGGAAGAGTATACGTCAAAATGTGACGTTCTATGATGAGGACGGGTTGCTCTCTCATCCTCTAACACTTGTTTGTTGTTTGTTTGACTGTTCTTTAGGGTCTCTTGAAATCTATTAAAAATTTGTCACATGAATGATTATATCGTTAGTTTTCTCAATTATTGGTTATTACGAAGAAAACAGAATAATATTTGTCTGTTATTTGAATGGTAACGTTATAGTTAACCATGATTTTGTGTCTGTCTGTCTCAACTCAGGAATCAATAATGAAGTGTTCAGGTTGACCGCGGTGTTGACTGGTTGTGACTGTTCTTGTATATCAGGCTATACAAGAACAGTTCATGCCATCCTTCCCAACCTGTGGGAGAGCCTGGCATTCAGATAAATTTGCCCCTCCTTTTCTAGAACTTTATATATTTTTTGTAGAAGGTATTAAATCCTTGATAGAGGAGCTGCTGTTGTGGTTTGTAAGCGAATGTTCATACAGTTTTACATAGTTGTCGTTATTCAGGTTTATATATCTGATGTCGTACTGTGGGAGCAGTTTGCTTCCATTTAGGTGGATAGTTTTCTTGAATGTGTCGTTATGGCAATTTTTTGCTGAAGGTTTTGATATTCTTTGAAGGTGGCGTGCTTCTGGGTCCAAGCTCTTGAGATGATTATTTCAATGTTGCGAATTTCGAGTTAATGTGTCTTAGCGTCCCTCTGAAGGTGCATTAACTGTTTAATGTAGTTCTGAATACTTGTCATTTGTTGCGGCCTGGTCGTGGTCCCTGGCCTGGTCGTGGGTCCCAGCCTGGTCGTGGTCCCTGGCCTGGTCGTGGGACCCGGCCTGGTCGTGGGTCCCGGCCAGGTCGTGGGTCCCAGCCAGGTCGTGGTCCCTGGCCTGGTCGTGGGTCCCGGCCTGGTCGTGGGTCCCGGCCAGGTCGTGGTCCCTGGCCTGGTCGTGGGTCCCGGCCTGGTCGTGGGTCCCGTCCTGGTCGTGGTCCCTGGCCTGGTCGTCGGCCCCGACCGGGTCGTGGTCCCGTCCTGGTCGTGGGACCCGTCCTGGTCGTGGTCCCGGCCTGGTGGTCGGCCCCGGCCTGGTCGTGGGTCCCGTCGTGGTCCCGGCCTGGTGGTCGGCCCGGCCTGGTGGTCGGCCCCGGCCTGGTCGTGGGTCCCGTCCTGGTCGTGGTCCCGGCCTGGTCGTGGTCCCGGCCTGGTCGTGGGACCCGTCCTGGTCATGGTCCCGGCCTGGTGGTCGGCCCCGGCCTGGTGGTCGGCCCCGGCCTGGTCGTCGGCCCCGGCCTGGTGGTCGGCCCCGGCCTGGTCGTGGGTCCCGTCCTGGTCGTGGTCCCGGCCTGGTCGTCGGCCCCGACCTGGTCGTGGGCCCAGGCCGCAACAGGTCATATATGTGTCATGTACATTAGGACCCACGTATGCATACCACCACGTGTGCACGATATTTGTGCATTGTTATATTTTATTGCAAATATATAACAAAGTGAGCAGCAGAAGAGCACGATATTTATGTTGTTTTACTGAACGACCGGGCCGCGGGGGACGCTAAGCCCCGAAATCATCTCAAGATAACCTCAAGATAACCAATAGAGACAGGCATTAATAACTTATTCTTTTGTTTTTAAATTTGTCTTAGATTTTAGTTCACCAAAGAAAATTCTGAGCATAAAAACTTACGCAAAATTCAACACCATACTTAAATTGCAATTAATATGTATATGGAAACATGCGAGTGACGTATTGTATACAAGTGACCTTGTATTTGTCTGTAATGGCCTCTACATTCGTGTTCTCATGCTACCAAAGCATCCATGTCTGATAATGTTGTAACAAGGGTTAAAAGTTACATCAGTGAGAAAAGACAAATGAATTTATAGCTTATCTGAGCAAATTAAAAATTTTAAGAAGACATTAAAACCTATTGGAAATATAAGTAATATCCATTCCATCTTACTGTGCCCCCACATGGGCTGGACGGTAGAACGACGGTTTCACTTCATGCAGGTCGGCGTTCAGTCCCCGACCGTCCAAGTGGTTGGGCACCATTCCTTCCCTCCGTCCCATCCCAAATTCTTATCCTGACCCCTTCCAAGTGCTATATAGTCGTAATTGCTTGGCGCTTTCCCCTGATAATTCCCTCCCTTCCCTCCATCTTACTGTTCAAATAAATTGTTTAAAATTAAACTTATATTTATATTTGAGTTGCCATTCGGAATTTCTACAATTAAAACTCTTGCTTTGTATTATTGCATTTTGGTTAAAAATTTTATAATTTGTGGTTTTGCTGTGTTTCTGAGGATGTTCGTTAAGGTTAAGAATTGTATAAATAGTTGGATAGTGCAAGTATTAGAGGGTTGTTATTGTTGATCATTATATGTTTGACTTTAGTAATATTATAATTAGTGTTTATTGAAGAAGCTGAGGATGGTTCCTCGTGCGTTGGTGTTCATGCTATTGAATAGATATTTATAAAGCGTGTACTATTGGTATTTTATATCAATTTATATATATATATATATATTCCTAAAAGCTTTAGTAATAATAACCTAAAAGCTTTAGTAATAATAACTTGTGGAAAGCAGAAAATAGTTATTTTAGATACTTATTTAATGTAATTAAATAAGTATCTATATCTCTACAGAAGGAATTGGGGCCAGCAGGAGATCTGCTGAGTCTACCTAAGAGAAGGGCCACTGTGTCTGCCCAGCAGGAGAGTCAGTGTGTCTGCCTAGCAGGAGAGTCAGTGTGTCTGCCTAGCAGGAGAGTCAGTGTGTCTGCCAAGGAGAGTCAGTGTGTCTGCCCAGCAGGAGAGTCAGTGTGTCTGCCTAGCAGGAGAGTCAGTGTGTCTGCCTAGCAGGAGAGTCAGTGTGTCTGCCTAGCAGGAGAGTCAGTGTGTCTGCCTAGCAGGAGAGTCAGTGTGTCTGCCAAATGGAGAGTCAGTGTGTCTGCCCAGCAGGAGAGTCAGTGTGTCTGCTCAGCAGGAGAGTCAGTGTGTCTGCCTAGCAGAAGAGCCGTTGTCTCTGCCCAGCAGGAGGCCAGTCCGCTGGGTTCCGTTTTCCTCAGGTTTGTGACATTCATTTGTCTCTCTCCACCTGACACATGGGTGGCGACTTCCCTTCTTTTCTCATATTTCGCTTTTTTCCCCCCTTCCATCCCTTGTTCCTTCTCTGCTTTCTTCCACTTCTGCCTTCTTTCTGCTTTTTACTCACCTCTTCTCCTTCCTGGTTCCGCTATTCTTTCTCTCTCCTCTCTTCTACGTTTCATCTCTCCCTCATCACTCCTTATATATCTCTTCTTTGTCCTCTTTGTTTCACCTTCATTCAAAGATTCACAGATATTTCATCTCCGCATGGATTCTTCATCAGATTCTCGTAAATCAATTACTTCTTTTTCGGATCAGAACCTGTACTCTCTCTCGTCTCATATCGGGTTCGTGTAAGATGGACGGAGATTATCGTTTGACGGATGATTGTCTAAGATAGACAGTAGTCTAAGATGGACGGGGGTTCGCCTCACATATTTCGTCTAGAACCATGCATATTGACTCTAGTCATTGCATGTTCCACCTATTCCAATCATGTTGTACCTGGTATCATGCACAATGTAATAAGCACCATAGGTAGATAAATAGAGCCTACCACCATATTAAGGTTAATAGATTTCATACCCCTGGATAATCTGAGCTCGAACCGCCGACCGCATTGGCAGCAGCCAGCCGCTCTATCTACTGGCCCACCAACAGTTCTCAAAAAAAATTCCATAAGTACCGAACTGCTTCCCCCAATTTAACTTTGGTCCTTCCCGTAAGGTGCCACTTTAGTATGTAGGT
>WNGS01037037.1:81637-107094 GCA_020271785.1 Procambarus virginalis | reverse complement strand
TCACCTCACACTCACGATACTCACCTCACACTCACGATACTCTCCTCACACTCATGATACTCACCTCACACTCATGATACTCACCTCACACTAACGATACTCACCTCACACTCACGATACTCTCCTCACACTCATGATACTCACCTCACACTCACGATACTCACCTCACACTCACGATACTCACCTCACACTCACGATACTCTCCTCACACTCATGATACTCACCTCACACTCATGATACTCACCTAACACTCACGATACTCACCTCACACTCACGATACTCTCCTCACACTCATGATACCTCACACTCATGATACTCACCTCACACTCATGATACTCACCTCACACTCATGATACGCACCTCACACTCATGATACTCTGCTCACACTCATGATACTCACCTCACACTCATGATACTCACCTCACACTCATGATACTCTCCTCACACTCATGATACTCTCCTCACACTCATGATACTCACCTCACACTCATGATACGCACCTCACACTCATGATACTCTCCTCACACTCATGATACTCACCTCACACTCATGATACGCACCTCACACTCATGATACTCTCCTCACACTCATGATACTCTCCTCACACTCATGATACTCACCTCACACTCATGATACGCACCTCACACTCATGATACTCTCCTCACACTCATGATACTCACCTCACACTCATGATACTCATCTCACACTCATGATACTCTCCTCACACTCATGATACTCACCTCACACTCATGATACTCACCTCACACTCATGATACTCACCTCACACTCACGATACTCACCTCACACTCACGATACTCACCTCACACTCATGATACTCACCTCCCACTCATGATACCTCACACTCATGATACTCACCTCACACTCATGATACTCACCTCACACTCATGATACCTCACACTCATGATACTCACCTCACACTCATGATACCTCACACTCATGATACTCACCTCACACTCATGATACCTCACACTCATGATACTCACCTCACACTCATGATACTCACCTCACACTCATGATACTCACCTCACACTCATGATACCTCACACTCATGATACTCACCTCCCACTCATGATACCTCACACTCATGATACTCACCTCACACTCATGATACTCGCTTCACACTCATGATACTCACCTCCCACTCATGATACTCACCTCACACTCATGATACCATGATACCTCCCACTCATGATACTCACCTCACACTCATGATACTCACCTCCCACTCATGATACCTCACACTCATGATACTCACCTCACACTCATGATACTCACCTCACACTCATGATACTCACCTCACACTCATGATACTCACCTCACACTCATGATACCTCCCACTCATGATACTCACCTCACACTCATGATACCTCACACTCATGATACTTCACACTCATGATACTCACCTCACACTCATGATACTCACCTCACACTCATGATACTCACCTCACACTCATGATACTCGCCTCACACTCATGATACTCACCTCACACTCATGATACTCACCTCACACTCACGATACTCACCTCACACTCATGATACTCACCTCACTCACGATACTCACCTCACACTCACGATACTCTCCTCACACTCATGATACTCCCCTCACACTCATGATACCTCCCACTCATGATACTCACCTCACACTCATGATACCTCACACTCATGATACTCACACTCATGATACTCACCTCACACTCATGATACTCACCTCACACTCACGATACTCACCTCACACTCACGATACTCACCTCACACTCATGATACTCACCTCACTCACGATACTCACCTCACACTCACGATACTCTCCTCACACTCATGATACTCACCTCACACTCATGATACTCACCTCACACTCATGATACTCACCTCACACTCACGATACTCACCTCACACTCACGATACTCTCCTCACACTCATGATACTCACCTCACACTCATGATACTCACCTCACACTCACGATACTCACCTCACACTCACGATACTCACCTCACACTCATGATCACTCACCTCACACTCACGATACTCACCTCACACTCACGATACTCACCTCACACTCTCGATACTCTCCTCACACTCATGATACTCACCTCACACTCATGATACTCACCTCACACTCACGATACTCACCTCACACTCACGATACTCTCCTCACACTCATGATACTCACCTCACACTCATGATACGCACCTCACACTCATGATACTCTCCTCACACTCATGATACTCTCCTCACACTCATGATACTCACCTCACACTCACGATACTCACCTCACACTCATGATACTCACCTCACACTCACGATACTCTCCTCACACTCATGATACTCACCTCACACTCACGATACTCTCCTCACACTCATGATACTCACCTCACACTCATGATACTCACCTCACACTCATGATACTCACCTCACACTCATGATACTCACCTCACACTCACGATACTCACCTCACACTCACGATACTCGCCTCACACTCATGATACTCACCTCACACTCATGATACTCACCTCACACTCACGATACTCACCTCACACTCACGATACTCTCCTCACACTCATGATACTCACCTCACACTCACGATACTCACCTCACACTCACGATACTCACCTCACACTCACGATACTCTCCTCACACTCATGATACTCACCTCACACTCATGATACTCACCTAACACTCACGATACTCACCTCACACTCACGATACTCTCCTCACACTCATGATACCTCACACTCATGATACTCACCTCACACTCATGATACTCACCTCACACTCATGATACTCACCTCACACTCATGATACTCTGCTCACACTCATGATACTCACCTCACTCATGATACTCACCTCACACTCATGATACTCTCCTCACACTCATGATACTCACCTCACACTCATGATACTCACCTCACACTCATGATACTCACCTCACACTCATGATACTCTCCTCACACTCATGATACTCACCTCACACTCATGATACTCACCTCACACTCATGATACTCACCTCACACTCATGATACTCTCCTCACACTCATGATACTCACCTCACACTCATGATACTCACCTCACACTCATGATACTCTCCTCACACTCATGATACTCACCTCACACTCATGATACTCTCTCACACTCATGATACTCACCTCACACTCATGATACTCACCTCACACGCACGATACTCACCTCACACTCACGATACTCTCCTCACACTCATGATACTCACCTCACACTCATGATACGCACCTCACACTCATGATACTCTCCTCACACTCATGATACTCTCCTCACACTCATGATACTCACCTCACACTCACGATACTCACCTCACAATCATGATACTCACTCACTCTCACGATACTCTCCTCACACTCATGATACTCACCTCACACTCACGATACTCTCCTCACACTCATGATACTCACCTCACACTCATGATACTCACCTCACACTCATGATACTCACCTCACACTCATGATACTCACCTCACACTCACGATACTCACCTCACACTCACGATACTCGCCTCACACTCATGATACTCACCTCACACTCATGATACTCACCTCACACTAACGATACTCACCTCACACTCACGATACTCTCCTCACACTCATGATACTCACCTCACACTCACGATACTCACCTCACACTCACGATACTCACCTCACACTCACGATACTCTCCTCACACTCATGATACTCACCTCACACTCATGATACTCACCTAACACTCACGATACTCACCTCACACTCACGATACTCTCCTCACACTCATGATACCTCACACTCATGATACTCACCTCACACTCATGATACTCACCTCACACTCATGATACGCACCTCACACTCATGATACTCTGCTCACACTCATGATACTCACCTCACACTCATGATACTCACCTCACACTCATGATACTCTCCTCACACTCATGATACTCTCCTCACACTCATGATACTCACCTCACACTCATGATACGCACCTCACACTCATGATACTCTCCTCACACTCATGATACTCACCTCACACTCATGATACGCACCTCACACTCATGATACTCTCCTCACACTCATGATACTCTCCTCACACTCATGATACTCACCTCACACTCATGATACGCACCTCACACTCATGATACTCTCCTCACACTCATGATACTCACCTCACACTCATGATACGCATCTCACACTCATGATACTCTCCTCACACTCATGACACTCACCTCACACTCATGATACTCACCTCACACTCACGATACTCACCTCACACTCACGATACTCACCTCACACTCACGATACTCACCTCACACTCATGATACTCACCTCCCACTCATGATACCTCACACTCATGATACTCACCTCACACTCATGATACTCACCTCACACTCATGATACCTCACACTCATGATACTCACCTCACACTCATGATACCTCACACTCATGATACTCACCTCACACTCATGATACCTCACACTCATGATACTCACCTCACACTCATGATACTCACCTCCCACTCATGATACTCACCTCACACTCATGATACCTCACACTCATGATACTCACCTCCCACTCATGATACTCACCTCACACTCATGATACTCGCCTCACATTCATGATACTCACCTCCCAATCATGATACTCACCTCACACTCATGATACCTCCCACTCATGATACTCACCTCACACTCATGATACTCACCTCCCACTCATGATACCTCACACTCATGATACTCACCTCACACTCATGATACTCACCTCACACTCATGATACTCACCTCCCACTCATGATACTCACCTCACACTCATGATACTCACCTCACACTCATGATACCTCACACTCATGATACTTCACACTCATGATACTCACCTCACACTCATGATACTCGCCTCACATTCATGATACTCACCTCACACTCATGATACTCGCCTCACACTCATGATACTCACCTCACACTCATGATACTCACCTCACACTCACGATACTCACCTCACACTCATGATACTCACCTCACACTCACGATACTCACATCACACTCACGATACTCACCTCACACTCATGATACGCACCTCACACTCATGATACTCACCTCACACTCATGATACTCACCTCACACTCACGATACTCACCTCACACTCATGATACTCACCTCACACTCACGATACTCACCTCACACTCATGATACTCACCTCACACTCACGATACTCACCTCACACTCATGATACTCACCTCACACTCACGATACTCACCTCACACTCACGATACTCACCTCACACTCATGATACTCACCTCACACTCACGATACTCACCTCACACTCATGATACTCACCTCACACTCATGATACTCACCTCACACTCATGATACTCACCTCACACTCATGATACTCACCTCACACTCACGATTCTCACCTCACACTCATGATACTCACCTCACACTCATGATACTCACCTCACACTCACGATACTCACCTCACACTCATGATACTCACCTCACACTCATGATACTCACCTCACACTCATGATACTCACCTCACACTCACGATACTCACCTCACACTCATGATACTCACCTCACACTCACGATACTCACCTCACACTCATGATACCTCACACTCACGATACTCACCTCACACTCATGATACTCACCTCACACTCACGATACTCACCTCACACTCATGATACTCACCTCACACTCACGATACTCACCTCACACTCACGATACTCACCTCACACTCACGATACTCACCTCAGAATTTGTCTAAAGTCACATATGACATTTACTCAAAGATGAAATACAGTGAGTGAAAATTATTCATCTCATTATAATATACCTGAATTTACCTGAGGGGGCCACTAAGACTCGCGTGGCCTCGGCGAGGACAGAAGGCCGTCGGCTTGTCAAAGGTCCGCTCCCCCTCTCACAGCTCTGTAATAGACAGAATAATTAACATACATCCTGTTCAACTCCAAATTAACCTTTTGGGCAGGTTAATTACCTAATTTCAGCAGGTTAGTTAACCTTCATTTCAGCAGGTTAATTAATCTCTTATCAGCAGGGGAAAATTAACCTTTACCAGATGGGGTAATTAACCTTCTTCAGCATGTTAATTAACCCTTACCACGCGGGTAATCAACTAGTTAACAAAATATATACAGGTAGATTAAAAAAAAATTAATTAAAAAATCAGCAGGTAAATCAGCTTATTTCAATGAGTCAAGTGACCATATTTTTAGCAGATTAATGAGCCCTTTACAGCTTATTTGTTGGCTAAAGTTATTTAAAGTTATTTATAGATATTTAAAGTAATTTCCTTCCGCAAAGATATGTCTCTTTAGTCATGATGGGGCTGAGAGCACTGGAGTGATTGATCTGTGAGGATATGAGGACAAGGAGCTGGGATATGAGGACAAGGAGCTGGGATATGAGGACAAGGAGCTGGGATATGAGGACAAGGAGCTGGGATATGAGGACAAGGAGCTGGGATATGAGGACAATGAGCTGGGAAATGAGGACATGGAGCTGGGATATGAGGACAAGGAGCTGGGATATGAGGACAAGGAGCTGGGATATGAGGACAAGGAGCTGGGGTATGAGGACAAGGAGCTAGGATATGAGGACAAGGAGCTGGGATATGAGGACAAGGAGCTGGGATATGAGGACAAGGAGCTGGGGTATGAGGACAAGGAGCTGGGATATGAGGACAAGGAGCTGGGATATGAGGACAAGGAGCTGGGATATGAGGACAAGGAGCTGGGATATGAGGACAAGGAGCTGGGATATGAGGACAAGGAGCTGGGATATGAGGACAAGGAGCTGGGATATGAGGACAAGGAGCTGGGGTATGAGGACAAGGACCTGGGATATGAGGACAAGGAGCTGGGATACGAGGACAAGGAGCTGGGATATGAGGACAAGGAGCTGGGATATGAGGACAAGGAGCTGGGATATGAGGACAAGGAGCTGGGATACGAGGACAAGGAGCTGGGATATAAACCAATGGGTGTAGGCACGGGGGCACAACCACTTTGACTGTCCAGGGTTCGAACGCCAACCCTGCACGAAGCATGGCTGCATCTTAAAGCTGCCTATCCAACACATATAATCATCCCAGACCAAACACGTAACCCGCTGTAATCCCCGATCTGAGAGAGATTTAGAAGACGACTCGACCCGTAAGCTGTAATTACCGGATGATTAATCCGTGACTAATCACCCTACCAATGGCAATTAGCATGATAGATCTAAGATCATAGTTAATAGAAGAAAGGTCTGAATTTCGTTGCAAGTTCTGAGACTTTGAAGAAATCCACAATGGCCGTGACGAGGATTCGAACCTGCGTCCGGGAGCATCCCAGACGCTGCCTATATCGACTGAGCTACGACATGGTCAAAAGAGTTGAAACCGTAGTTCTACTGAACTTACTGGATCGTTACTTTTGACCATGTCGTAGCTCAGTCGATTAAGGCAGTGTCTGGGATGCTCTCGGACGTAGGTTCGAATCCTCGTCACGGCACTCGTGGATTTGTTCATTTGATCCATCACGCTATTGTGATTTCTGCGTGTTCTGAGACGGTGTTATCTTTATCGAACCTGGCCCCAAAATTACTCGGGGAGTAGAAGAACTCCCGAAAGCCTCCACAGGTATGATCCAGGTAGGGTTAGGTTAGGGCTCTTGTATAGTTTGGCCAGAAGCAAAGTCAATATTATCACCCTAACCTAACTCCTTGGTATCTATTTACTGCTAGGAAACGATGCACAATCGTCTCTGTCCCGCATGGAAATCGAAGACGGGATCATCAGTTGCGAGTCGAGGACGTAGACCACCAAGCTATCAAACCCAGAATCACCTTACCCCCCTCCCCCCCCTCCGTGAACTGTCACGCCTCACTAGGCTTATCAGAACAATTCTAGGTCAAAGTTTAAAAGCTCTCTGAAGGCAATATTTAGACCTGATGGTCACTGATGACCTCCAGGACCCTGAGCCAACATAGAGCACATGAGACCACATAGAGCACATGTGACCACATAGAGCACATGTGACCACATAGAGCACATGAGACCACATAGAGCACATGTGACCACATAGAGCACATGTGACCACATAGAGCACATGTGACCACATAGAGCACATGTGACCACATAGAGCACATGTGACCACATAGAGCACATGAGACCACATAGAGCACATGTGACCACATAGAGCACATGTGACCACATAGAGCACATGTGACCACATAGAGCACATGAGACCACATAGAGCACATGTGACCACATAGAGCACATGTGACCACATAGAGCACATGTGACCACATAGAGCACATGTGACCACATAGAGCACATGTGACCACATAGAGCACATGAGACCACATAGAGCACATGAGACCACATAGAGCACATGTGACCACATAGAGCACATGTGACCACATAGAGCACATGTGACCACATAGAGCACATGTGACCACATAGAGCACATGTGACCACATAGAGCACATGAGACCACATAGAGCACATGTGACCACATAGAGCACATGTGACCACATAGAGCACATGTGACCACATAGAGCACATGAGACCACATAGAGCACATGAGACCACATAGAGCACATGTGACCACATAGAGCACATGTGACCACATAGAGCACATGTGACCACATAGAGCACATGTGACCACATAGAGCACATGTGACCACATAGAGCACATGTGACCACATAGAGCACATGTGACCACATAGAGCACATGTGACCACATAGAGCACATGAGACCACATAGAGCACATGTGACCACATAGAGCACATGTGACCACATAGAGCACATGTGACCACATAGAGCACATGTGACCACATAGAGCACATGTGACCACATAGAGCACATGAGACCACATAGAGCACATGAGACCACATAGAGCACATGAGACCACATAGAGCACATGTGACCACATAGAGCACATGTGACCACATAGAGCACATGTGACCACATAGAGCACATGTGACCACATAGAGCACATGAGACCACACATAGAGCACATGAGACCACATAGAGCACATGAGACCACATAGAGCACATGAGACAACATAGAGCACATGTGACCACATAGAGCACATGAGACCACATAGAGCACATGAGACCACATAGAGCACATGTGACCACATAGAGCACATGTGACCACATAGAGCACATGTGACCACATAGAGCACATGTGACCACATAGAGCACATGAGACCACACATAGAGCACATGAGACCACATAGAGCACATGAGACCACATAGAGCACATGAGACAACATAGAGCACATGTGACCACATAGAGCACATGTGACCTCATAGAGCACATGTGACCACATAGAGCACATGAGACCACATAGAGCACATGTGACCACATAGAGCACATGAGACCACATAGAGCACATGTGACCACATAGAGCACATGTGACCACATAGAGCACATGAGACCACATAGAGCACGTGACCACATAGAGCACATGTGACCACATAGAGCACATGTGACCACATAGAGCACATGTGACCACATAGAGCACATGTGACCACATAGAGCACATGTGACCACATAGAGCACATGAGACCACATAGAGCACGTGACCACATAGAGCACATGTGACCACATAGAGCACATGTGACCACATAGAGCACATGTGACCACATAGAGCACATGTGACCACATAGAGCACATGTGACCACATAGAGCACATGTGACCACATAGAGCACATGTGACCACATAGAGCACATGTGACCACATAGAGCACATGAGACCACATAGAGCACATGTGACCACATAGAGCACATGTGACCACATAGAGCACATGAGACCACATAGAGCACATGCGACCACATAGAGCACATGTGACCACATAGAGCACATGTGACCTCATAGAGCACATGTGACCACACAGAGCACATGTGACCACATAGAGCACATGTGACCACATAGAGCACATGTGACCACATAGAGCACATGTGACCACATAGAGCACATGTGACCACATAGAGCACATGTGACCACATGAGACCACATAGAGCACATGCGACCACATAGAGCACATGTGACCACATAGAGCACATGAGACCACATAGAGCAGATGTGACCACATAGAGCACATGTGACCACATAGAGCACATGTGACCACATAGAGCACATGTGACCACATAGAGCACATGAGACCACATAGAGCACGTGACCACATAGAGCACGTGACCACATAGAGCACATTGACCACATAGAGCACATGTGACCACATAGAGCACATGTGACCACATAGAGCACATGTGACCACATAGAGCACGTGACCACATAGAGCACATGAGACCACATAGAGCACATGTGACCACATAGAGCACATGTGACCACATAGAGCACATGAGACCACATAGAGCACATGCGACCACATAGAGCACATGTGACCACATAGAGCACATGTGACCTCATAGAGCACATGTGACCACACAGAGCACATGTGACCACATAGAGCACATGTGACCACATAGAGCACATGTGACCACATAGAGCACATGTGACCACATAGAGCACATGTGACCACATAGAGCACATGAGACCACATAGAGCACATGCGACCACATAGAGCACATGTGACCACATAGAGCACATGTGACCTCATAGAGCACATGTGACCACACAGAGCACATGTGACCACATAGAGCACATGTGACCACATAGAGCACATGTGACCACATAGAGCACATGTGACCACATAGAGCAGATGTGACCACATAGAGCACATGTGACCACATAGAGCACATGTGACCACATACAGCACATGAGACCACATAGAGCACATGTGACCACATAGAGCACATGTGACCACATAGAGCACATGAGACCACATAGAACACATGTGACTTCATAGAGCACATGTGACCACATAGAGCACATGTGACCACATAGAGCACATGTGACCACATAGAGCACATGTGACCTCATAAAGCACATGTGACCACATAGAGCACATGAGACCACATAGAGCACATGTGACCACATAGAGCACATGTGACCACATAGAGCACATGTGACCTCGCCTCGCGCATCTCACCTCCACAAAACTGATTGCAGCCATCGGCAGAAAGTTGTTTTGATATTTACAATCACAACCCTGCAACACGGGTTGTGAAAAACACAAGTTTTTGTGAAAACACAGAAATATTGCCACAAGATTAAACTGATTGGTTAAATTTGGTTAATTTTGCTCATTTTATTCATTTTTATTATATATTAATTTTAATTTTAATAGAGATCTCTTCTTGAGGTTATCTTGAGATGATTTCGGGCTTTAGTGTCCCCGCGGCCCGGTCCTCGACCAGGCCTCCACCCCCAGGAAGCAGCCTGTGACAGCTGACTAACACCCAGGTACCTATTTTACTGCTAGGTAACAGGGGCATAGGGTGAAAGAAACTCTGCCCATTGTTTCTCGCCGGCGCCTGGGATCGAACACAGGACCACAGGATCACAAGTCCAGCGTTCTGTCCGCTCGGCCGACCGGCTCCGATCATACTAACTTGAGCACATTCATCTTTAACATTCATTCATCATCATACTCATACATACTCATACATTTTTGGACATACAATGTCCAAAAACGTTTACAAAAAAACGCACAACCAAACCACAACGTTTTTAACGTTCGATGAACGTAGAAATAAACGTTGGGATACTTTGTGGGTGCTGGGGTCAGAGGTCAGGTCAGAGGTCAGGTCAGAGGTCAGGCCAGAGGTCAGGTCAGAGGTCAGGTCAGAGGTCAGGTCAGGTCAGAGGTCAGGTCAGAGGTCAGGTCAGAGGTCAGCAGTTAACCTGAGCCAGTTTGGTCATTACCACCTCTCTCATTACACTCAGTCATTAAGACTCTTGGAAGATCAACGAGGACGTTAATCCTCTGGACTCTTGGATGATCAACGAAGACGTTAAGCCCCTGGACTCTTGGATGATCAACGAAGACGTTAAGCCCCTGGACTCTTGGATGATCAACGAAGACGTTAAGCCCCTGGACTCTTGGATGATCAACGAAGACGTTAAGCCCCTGGACTCCTGGATGATCAACGAAGACGTTAAGCCCCTGGACTCTTGGATGATCAACGAAGACGTTAAGCCCCTGGACTCTTGGATGATCAACGAAGACGTTAAGCCCCTGGACTCTTGGATGATCAACGAGGACGTTAAGCCCCTGGACTCCTGGATGATCAACGAGGACGTTAAGCCCCTGGACTCTTGGATGATCAACGAAGACGTTAAGCCCCTGGACTCTTGGATGATCAACGAAGACGTTAAGCCCCTGGACTCTTGGATGATCAACGAAGACGTTAAGCCCCTGGACTCTTGGATGATCAACGAAGACGTTAAGCCCCTGGACTCTTGGATGATCAACGAGGACGTTAAGCCCCTGGACTCTTGGATGATCAACGAAGACGTTAAGCCCCTGGACTCCTGGATGATCAACGAGGACGTTAAGCCCCTGGACTCTTGGATGATCAACGAAGACGTTAAGCCCCTGGACTCCTGGATGATCAACGAAGACGTTAAGCCCCTGGACTCTTGGATGATCAACGAAGACGTTAAGCCCCTGGACTCCTGGATGATCAACGAAGACGTTAAGCCCCTGGACTCCTGGATGATCAACGAAGACGTTAAGCCCCTGGACTCTTGGATGATCAACGAAGACGTTAAGCATCTCTCATTACCTTTCCTATTTAAAACACAAAGGTACACCTACAAATACATGTATTAATACACATACAATCATGTATTAATACACATACAAACATGTATTAATACACATACAAACATGTATTAATACAAATACACAAAAAAATACAACACATAAACAGGTGCCTTTCATACAGGCACCTATGTGCAGCTAGGTGAACAGGTGCATGAGATGCAAGGAAAAGTGCCCAAACATACCCCCCCCCCCCCCCACCCAGGCCGGGGTTTCGGACCCGGGACGAATGAGCCTGGGTAGTCCTGGAATTAAGGCTGTTGTTGTTGTTAAAGATTCGCTACCTGGGAACAACAAGTTCCAAGTAGCACGGGCTATGGTGAGCCCGTAGTCAATTAAGGCTATACCACCACCCCTTCAAGAAACACAGTTCCTTGCCAAAACGCTTCTCCTCGTGACAACAAACTATTCCATCATCAAAGATGTTAACATTTCTTCTATACAAGCCCGTTAAGCTGTTTAGCGCCACATTAACTGAATTTAAATTATCTTTAAACTCTAAATTACAGTCACTTTAAACTGTATTAAATTAGTCACTTTAAATTCTGTATAAATCTCTGAATTATGTTCAGTCTGATGACCACATGTTAGAAGATTTAGAAACGACAACGGACATGGTACAAACAGGTGAGGAAAGTGAGCTGGACATGGTACAAACAGGAGAAGAAAGTGAGCTGGACATGGTACAAACAGGAGAAGAAAGTGAGCTGGACATGGTACAAACAGGAGAAGAAAGTGAGCTGGACATGGTACAAACAGGAGAAGAAAGTGAGCTGGACATGGTACAAACAGAAGAAAGTGAGCTGGACATGGTACAAACAGGAGAAGAAAGTGAGCTGGACATGGTACAAACAGGAGAAGAAAGTGAGCTGGACATGGTACAAACAGAAGAAAGTGAGCTGGACATGGTACAAACAGGAGAAGAAAGTGACCTGGACATGGTACAAACAGGTGAGGAAAGTGAGCTGGACATGGTACAAACATGAGAGGAAAGTGAGCTGGACATGGTACAAACAGGTGAGGAAAGTGAGCTGGACATGGTACAAACAGGAGAGGAAAGTGAGCTGGACATGGTACAAACAGGAGAGGAAAGTGAGCTGGACATGGTATAAACAAGAGAAGAAAGTGACCTGGACATGGTACAAACAAGAGAAGAAAGTGACCTGGACATAGTACAAGAGAAGAAAGTGACCTGGACATAGTACAAGAGAAGAAAGTGACCTGAACATGGTACAAACAGAAGAAAGTGACCTGAACATGGTACAAACAGGAGAAGAAAGTGACCTGGGCATGGTACAAACAAGAGAAGAAAGTGACCTGAACATGGTACAAACAAGAGAAGAAAGTGACCTGGACATGGAACAAACAAGAGAAGAAAGTGACCTGGACACGGAACAAACCAGAGAAGAAAGAGACCTGGACACGGAACAAACCAGAGAAGAAAGTGACCTGGACATGGTACAAACAAGAGAAGAAAGTGACCTGGACACGGAACAAACCAGAGAAGAAAGTGACCTGGACACGGAACAAACCAGAGAAGAAAGTGACCTGGACACGGAACAAACCAGAGAAGAAAGTGACCTGGACACGGAACAAACCAGAGAGTAATGGGGTGAGATCAGGTGACCCGCAGCAGGTCATGTACTACCCTGCCTCAGGTGACCACAGCAGGTCATGTACTACCCAGCCTCAGGTGACCACAGCAGGTCATGTACTACCCTGCCTCAGGTGACCACAGCAGGTCATGTACTACCCAGCCTCAGGTGACCACAGCAGGTCATGTACTACCCAGCCTCAGGTGACCACAGCAGGTCATGTACTACCCTGCCTCAGGTGACCACAGCAGGTCATGTACTACCCAGCCTCAGGTGACCACAGCAGGTCATGTACTACCCTGCCTCAGGTGACCACAGCAGGTCATGTACTACCCAGCCTCAGGTGACCACAGCAGGTCATGTACTACCCAGCCTCAGGTGACCACAGCAGGTCATGTACTACCCTGCCTCAGGTGACCACAGCAGGTCATGTACTACCCAGCCTCAGGTGACCACAGCAGGTCATGTACTACCCAGCCTCAGGTGACCACAGCAGGTCATGTACTACCCTGCCTCAGGTGACCACAGCAGGTCATGTACTACCCTGCCTCAGGTGACCACAGCAGGTCATGTACTACCCAGCCTCAGGTGACCACAGCTGGTCATGTACTACCCAGCCTCAGGTGACCACAGCAGGTCATGTACTACCCTGCCTCAGGTGACCACAGCAGGTCATGTACTACCCTGCCTCAGGTGACCACAGCAGGTCATGTACTACCCAGCCTCAGGTGACCACAGCAGGTCATGTACTACCCAGCCTCAGGTGACCACAGCAGGTCATGTACTACCCAGCCTCAGGTGACCACAGCAGGTCATGTACTAACCAGCCTCAGGATGACATACCAACAATAGTTCAATACAACTCTCGCCAATCTATGTACCGCCAGGTCAACACACACGCCTCAAGGAAAGGGAAATGTTGCCCAATCGCTTCTGTGCTGTACATGGACTTAACTGGCGTGCCTTGACTGTGAACCAGGACGCAGACCACAAGGACTCGAACTGAAGATTGAACAATTACCATCTGAAGGGTAGACATCAGTTCGTATTGTTCAAGAAGTCTTCGTATTAGCACGTCGCATTTTGACGTATTCTCTACCTGAGGGCCATAATTGTTGTACTGGAAAATGGCAGCGGGTCGCGAAAGTGATGTACTGTCCCGTTTTCTGTTTTGGGTCCTCTGGTAGGTTAGGATAAGGACACTTTGGTACGTCAGTTTCTTGACGTTGGGGAACCTTAGGAGGACGGGCTGATAAAATATCAAGTTGGTGGACACCATATAAAATCAAATACCCACCATACATAAACTTAACAACATCAGCGGCATCTGCAAGTCTATTAAATATAAGAACACCATTTTGTAACCTCCATAAGAGAAGGCATCCAATACACACTAGATTCCGGCCGTAGCTTTTAAACCTTAATTAAATTAAATTACTCCTAAATCAAGATATATTTAGGTCATTATAGCACACCTACGCGAGACCAACACAGGGGTTATGCAGCACCAGCATGGTAACCACAGGTAGTCAAACACCCAGTCACTGACAAATATTTACGAATATTTATGAATAAGCCGTGACTGTGGGGCCTTGTAACCGGGGCAGACGAGCTGAAGAATTTTTGTCGTCGAGGAATAAATTCTGTCGTTGGCAAGAGAAGGAGAGACTTTCTTGTGTCGTGATCTTTCCTGGCCACGGTGAATGTTGCTCCGGTGCTGTGGCGTCGGGGGCTCTAGCGCACGCACACACACACACACACACACACACACACACACACACACACACACACACACACACACACACACACACACACATATGTGTGTGTGAATCTTGTACACCACATATGTAAGACCAATCCTGGAGTATGCAGCCCCAGCATGGAGCCCGTACCTTGTCAAGCACAAGACGAAGCTGGAAAAGTCCAAAGGTATGCCACTAGACTAGTCCCAGAACTAAGAGGCATGAGTTACGAGGAAAGGCTGCGGGAAATGCACCTTACGACACTGGGAAGACAGAAGAGTAAGGGAGATATGATCACAACCTACAAAATCCTCAGAGGAATCGACCGGGTAGACAAGGACAAACTATTCAACACTGGGGGACGCGAACAGGGGACACAGTGGAACTGAGTACCCACATGAGCCACAGAGACGTTAGAAGGAACTTTTTCAGTGTCAGAGTATTAACGGATGGAATGCATTAGGCAGTGATGTGGTGGAGGCTGACTCCATACACAGTTTCAAGTGTAGATATGATAGAGCCCATAGGCTCAGGAACCTGTACACCTTTTGATTGACAGTTTCAGAGGCGGGACCAAAGAGCCAAAGCTCAACCCCGCAAGCACAATTAGGTGAGTACACACACACACACTTGAGAGTGACCACTGAAGGCACACTGTCCCACACAATCTTCCACTACCATTATTAGTTAGACAAACTAGCCCGAACAGGCCAACCAGAGCATGCGTGATGAGACCAGGATTTCGAACACTTGTAGACACGAAAAAAAAATCCGAACACTGGAAAATACAAAAAAACAACTTCAACAGCGACAGCCATTAGTAATCTTCCGAACAGTGGGAAACACGAATAAGATTCGAACAGAATGAAACATGCGTAAGATTGCAAGGCTGTATGAAGCTGTGGTTCTTGCAACGAACACTTGCAAACTTGTGCAATCAGGGTTTCAGTTCTTCCATTTCCTATTTGTATTTATTTCTATTCATGTGATATATCACCAAACAGATGTTCTTGGTGATTGGAATTTAAGGTTGTTCATGCCCCTTCAGCCCAACCACTTGGGCTGGACGGCAGAGCGCCGGTCTGGGTTCATGCAGGTCGGCGTTTCAATCCCCCGACCGTCCACAAGTGGTTGGGTACCATTCCTTTTCCCCCGTCCCAATCCCAAATCCTTATCCTGACCCCTTCCCAGTGCTATATAGTCGTAATGGCTTGGCTTATTTCCTAATAATTCCATTCTCCTTGCACCCTTATTCTGGAAGGTTGAGTATTTTGTTTATAATCTTTGTACATATATTGTTTATTTCCCTGGAGGAGGCTTTACCCCAAGTCAGAGGTGCCGAAGAACAGCAAGAGAGCCTTCTGCTGTTTACCCTGATCTCACCAATCAGGTAAGATAGAACAGATGGAATCTCACCAATCAGGTAAGATAGAACAGATGGAATCTCACAATCAGTAAGATAGAACAGATGGAATCGCACCAATCAGGTAAGATAGAACAGATGAATCTCACCAATCAGTAAAGATAGAACAGATGGAAACTCATCAATCAGGTAAGATAGAACAGATGGAATCTCACCAATCAGGTAGATAGAACAGATGGAATCTCACCAATCAGGTAAGATAGAACAGATGGATCTCACCAATCAGGTAAGATAGAACAGATTGAATCTCACCAATCAGGTAAGATAGAACAGATGGAATCTCACCAATCCAGGTAAGATAGACAGATGGAAACTCATCAATCAGGTAAGATAGAACAGATGGAATCTCACCAATCAGGTAAGATAGAACAGATGGAATCTCACCAATCAGAAACAACATTTCAGTATTTTCAGAAAGAATTTTATTTCTACTAAAACAAGAATTTTTCTCACTCTTCTAATGTGTAGTTTTGTCCATTTCAGCTATGTTATTATGACCCATCGTGTGTATATATTGATCAAACAGATCAACGTCTCACTCTGCTTAAATTCCTTTAAGTGTCTGTCCAGTCATCCCTTCTTAGTAGCAAACGTCGCAAGAAGCAACTGAGGTTTCTTGAAGACTGTCTTGTGGAACAAGTTCCTCTGTTGTTGCTCCTCTCATCTTCTACAGTCATCCTGTTTCTAAACCTGTTCTTGCCTGTATCTCACCTGTTCCTCACCTCTCACCTCACTCTCACCTGTTCCTCATCCTCACTCACTCTCTCACCTGTTCCTCACNTGTAGGTGGTGGTGGGGAGTTATGGGCCCCATACCCATGTTGTAGGTGGTGGTGGGGAGTTATGGGCCCATACCCATGTTGTAGGTGGTGGTGGGGAGTATGGCCCCATACCCATGTTGTAGGTGGTGGTGGGGAGTTATGGGCCCCATACCCATGTTGTAGGTGGTGGTGGGGAGTTATGGGCCCCATACCCATGTTGTAGGTGGTGGTGGGGAGTTATGGGCCCCATACCCATGTTGTAGGTGGTGGTGGGGAGTTATGGGCCCCATACCCATGTTGTAGGTGGTGGTGGGGGAGTTATGGGGCCCCATACCCATGTTGTAGGTGGTGGTGAGGAGGTTATGGGCCCATACCCATGTTGTAGGTGGTGGTGGGGAGTTATGGGCCCCATACCCATGTTGTAGGTGGTGGTGGGAGTTATGGGCCCCATACCCATGTTGTAGGTGGTGGTGGGTAGTTATGGGCACCATACCCATGTTGTAGGTGGTGGTGGGGAGTTATGGGCCCCATACCCATGTTGTAGGTGGTGGTGGGGAGTTATGGGCACCATACCCATGTTGTAGGTGGTGGTGGGGAGTATGGGCCCCATACCCATGTTGTAGGTGGTGGTGGGGGTTATGGGCCCCATACTCATGTTGTAGGTGGTGGGTGGTAGTTATGGGCCCCATACCCATGTTGTAGGTGGTGGTGGGGAGTTATGGGCCCCATACCCATGTTGTAGGTGGTGGTGGGGAGTTATGGGGCCCATACCCATGTTGTAGGTGGTGGTGGGTAGTTATGGGCACCATACCCATGTTGTAGGTGGTGGTGGGGAGTTATGGGCCCCATACCCATGTTGTAGGTGGTGGTGGGGAGTTATGGGCCCCATACCCATGTTGTAGGTGGTGGTGGGGAGTTATGGGCACCATACCCATTGTAGGTGGTGGGGGTAGTTATGGGCACCATACCCTGTTGTAGGTGGTTGGTGGGAGGGTAGGAATGATCCTCTTAGCGCCTAGGGTGAAATCTTAGAGCGATGCCAAATCTCCAATTTCAGTTATATATATTTATCCACATTGGTAGTAGAATTTATAACTTAAAATAGGCCTAAAATGGCCAGACTGTGACGTCTTTAAAGCCTAATTACACCCCCTCTTCAACCTCTTTTAATTGGAGAGCGTCTGCCCGACTGAGTTGAAACCACTGTTGTTGTGCTCTTCAAATGCCTCTCCGCTTGCAATTTGAAGACGTTGCAAGGTCTTACATATATAAACCATGTGCATAATGTCGCTTAAGATATAAAGCCACACAAACACTCTAAAAATGTCTAATTCTAAACCGTTTTAGCCGGTAAAATGAAATTTTCGCGCCAAAGGCGGACTAACTGGGAAACCACGTGGTGTAGGCTACCTCTATACAGCCTCGCTAATCACCCTCCAATCACCACTCTCACCTGCCTCTACGATTGATACTGCCTCTCACATACATCCTTAAGTACCCTGAGTGCTAGCCGGTAACAATCTCCTACTACCAAGCCCGGAAACGAGCGTTTCAGTGAAGATGCCATTAACGATGTTAGCAGATTGAAACCTGCGCGCGCGCTTCCGGTCCGGCGTCGTCCCTTCTTCCCGCGCGCGGCGGCCATTTAAACCGATTTTCAACCGTTCGTTATCGCGTAATGTTGTTAAGGAGGAATTCTATATATGTTTATCTCTCAGAATGTTCGGCAATATGTTTGTTGTTTGTGATGTGTGTGTATATATGTATGAACACGTTGTACCGTACGTGGGTGAGAATAGCTTTAGCTACCTCATCCCTTTGTGTGTATTTTACCTCAATAAACTTATTTCAATTTCAATTTCAATTCAGCTTAACGCTTGAAGACATTCTTAGAGCTTACTTAACGCTTGAAGACATTCTTAGAGCTTACTTAACGCTGAATTGGACTAAATTGGGCCGAGGAGTTGCTCAAATACAGGTCTATGGTTCGCTATTTTGAAAACAGTTTGATACATTCAAAGATATGGATAAAAGATTAATATCCGCCCTGTGAATTGTAGAAATACATCTATTGGAGGCTGTATTATTTGGCTCCCTGGTGTATTAGGCTGTATTTAGGACTGACAAAGGTCTTTTATAGTATTTGTGTTTAATTATTTGGGAAATATGAATATTTCAATATAAATATCGTATTTAAAGAAAATTGGGTTAGAAGCCTAGTAAGGATTTGCGGCGAATTTTGAACGGTTATTTTTTAAATCTTTGAACTTTTGAAAGTTTGAATTTCTTTAACGACGGTTGGTGATACACATGTCAATCAGGTTAAGGCCAGTACTGGATGGGTGACCGCAGGGAAAGCCTATATTTTTTTAGCCAGTTAGAGACTAACAGCTTTCTGCCTCGACAAATGTTTTTCAAAGTGCGGAGTATTCCTGACCGGCTCACTTCTCAATAGGCCTACTCTAGGAGGCTTACTGACGCCGACAATGGTATAATATATCAGCACCGTTATAGGCCTACAGGTGGCCTAAACTTTTACATTTTTAATTTTGCCCCGATTGGCGAGTTTATTGGGCAGCGTCACTCATCCTGTGAGTGGACACACCACCATAGTGACAGTATTGGGCAGCGTCACTCATCCTGTGAGTGGACACACCGCCATAGTGACAGTATTGGGCAGCGTCACTCATCCTGTGAGTGGACACACCGCCATAGTGACAGTATTGGGCAGCGTCACTCATCCTGTGAGTGGACACACCGCCATAGTGACAGTATTGGGCAGCGTCACTCATCCTGTGAGTGGACACACCGCCATAGTGACAGTATTGGGCAGCGTCACTCATCCTGTGAGTGGACACACCGCCATAGTGACAGTATTGGGCAGCGTCACTCATCCTGTGAGTGGACACACCGCCATAGTGACAGTATTGGGCAGCGCCACTCATCTGTGAGTGGACACACCGCCATAGTGACAGTATTGGGCAGCGTCACTCATCCTGTGAGTGGACACACCGCCATAGTGACAGTATTGGGCAGCGTCACTCATCCTGTGAGTGGACACACCGCCATAGTGACAGTATTGGGCAGCGCCACTCATCCTGTGAGTGGACACACCGCCATAGTGACAGTATTGGGCAGCGTCACTCATCCTGTGAGTGGACACACCGCCATAGTGACAGTATTGGGCAGCGTCACTCATCCTGTGAGTGGACACACCGCCATAGTGACAGTATTGGGCAGCGCCACTCATCCTGTGAGTGGACACACCGCCATAGTGACAGTATTGGGCAGCGCCACTCATCCTGTGAGTGGACACACCGCCATAGTGACAGTATTGGGCAGCGTCACTCATCCTGTGAGTGGACACACCGCCATAGTGACAGTATTGGGCAGCGTCACTCATCCTGTGAGTGGACACACCGCCATAGTGACAGTATTGGGCAGCGCCACTCATCCTGTGAGTGGACACACCGCCATAGTGACAGTATTGGGCAGCGTCACTCATCCTGTGAGTGGACACACCGCCATAGTGACAGTATTGGGCAGCGTCACTCATCCTGTGAGTGGACACACCGCCATAGTGACAGTATTGGGCAGCGTCACTCATCCTGTGAGTGGACACACCGCCATAGTGACAGTATTGGGCAGCGTCACTCATCCTGTGAGTGGACACACCGCCATAGTGACAGTATTGGGCAGCGTCACTCATCCTGTGAGTGGACACACCGCCATAGTGACAGTATTGGGCAGCGCCACTCATCCTGTGAGTGGACACACCGCCATAGTGACAGTATTGGGCAGCGCCACTCATCCTGTGAGTGGACACACCGCCATAGTGACAGTATTGGGCAGCGTCACTCATCCTGTGAGTGGACACACCGCCATAGTGACAGTATTGGGCAGCGTCACTCATCCTGTGAGTGGACACACCGCCATAGTGACAGTATTGGGCAGCGCCACTCATCCTGTGAGTGGACACACCGCCATAGTGACAGTATTGGGCAGCGTCACTCATCCTGTGAGTGGACACACCGCCATAGTGACAGTATTGGGCAGCGTCACTCATCCTGTGAGTGGACACACCGCCATAGTGACAGTATTGGGCAGCGCACTCATCCTGTGAGTGGACACACCGCCATAGTGACAGTATTGGGCAGCGTCACTCATCCTGTGAGTGGACACACCGCCATAGTGACAGTATTGGGCAGCGTCACTCATCCTGTGAGTGGACACACCGCCATAGTGACAGTATTGGGCAGCGCCACTCATCCTGTGAGTGGACACACCGCCATAGTGACAGTATTGGGCAGCGCCACTCATCCTGTGAGTGGACACACCGCCATAGTGACAGTATTGGGCAGCGTCACTCATCCTGTGAGTGGACACACCGCCATAGTGACAGTATTGGGCAGCGTCACTCATCCTGTGAGTGGACACACCGCCATAGTGACAGTATTGGGCAGCGCCACTCATCCTGTGAGTGGACACACCGCCATAGTGACAGTATTGGGCAGCGCCACTCATCCTGTGAGTGGACACACCGCCATAGTGACAGTATTGGGCAGCGTCACTCATCCTGTGAGTGGACACACCGCCATAGTGACAGTATTGGGCAGCGTCACTCATCCTGTGAGTGGACACACCGCCATAGTGACAGTATTGGGCAGCGTCACTCATCCTGTGAGTGGACACACCGCCATAGTGACAGTATTGGGCAGCGCCACTCATCCTGTGAGTGGACACACCGCCATAGTGACAGTATTGGGCAGCGCCACTCATCCTGTGAGTGGACACACCGCCATAGTGACAGTATTGGGCAGCGTCACTCATCCTGTGAGTGGACACACCGCCATAGTGACAGTATTGGGCAGCGTCACT
Source organism: Procambarus virginalis (assembly GCA_020271785.1). NCBI lineage: Eukaryota > Metazoa > Arthropoda > Malacostraca > Decapoda > Cambaridae > Procambarus > Procambarus virginalis. The sequence continues at coordinate 83,942 of WNGS01037037.1, read as the reverse complement.
CATCCTGTGAGTGGACACACCGCCATAGTGACAGTATTGGGCAGCGCCACTCATCCTGTGAGTGGACACACCGCCATAGTGACAGTATTGGGCAGCGCCACTCATCCTGTGAGTGGACACCGCCATAGTGACAGTATTGGGCAGCGTCACTCATCCTGTGAGTGGACACACCGCCATAGTGACAGTATTGGGCAGCGCCACTCATCCTGTGAGTGGACACACCGCCATAGTGACAGTATTGGGCAGCGCCACTCATCCTGTGAGTGGACACACCGCCATAGTGACAGTATTGGGCAGCGTCACTCATCCTGTGAGTGGACACACCGCCATAGTGACAGTATTGGGCAGCGTCACTCATCCTGTGAGTGGACACACCGCCATAGTGACAGTATTGGGCAGCGTCACTCATCCTGTGAGTGGACACACCGCCATAGTGACAGTATTGGGCAGCGTCACTCATCCTGTGAGTGGACACACCGCCATAGTGACAGTATTGGGCAGCGTCACTCATCCTGTGAGTGGACACACCGCCATAGTGACAGTATTGGGCAGCGTCACTCATCCTGTGAGTGGACACACCGCCATAGTGACAGTATTGGGCAGCGCCACTCATCCTGTGAGTGGACACACCGCCATAGTGACAGTATTGGGCAGCGTCACTCATCCTGTGAGTGGACACACCGCCATAGTGACAGTATTGGGCAGCGTCACTCATCCTGTGAGTGGACACACCGCCATAGTGACAGTATTGGGCAGCGCCACTCATCCTGAGTGGACACACCACGCATAGTGACAGTATTGGGCAGCGTCACTCATCCTGTGAGTGGACACACCGCCATAGTGACAGTATTGGGCAGCGCCACTCATCCTGTGAGTGGACACACCGCCATAGTGACAGTATTGGGCAGCGCCACTCATCCTGTGAGTGGACACACCGCCATAGTGACAGTATTGGCAGCGCCACTCATCCTGTGAGTGGACACCGCCATAGTGACAGTATTGGGCAGCGTCACTCATCCTGTGAGTGGACACACCGCCATAGTGACAGTATTGGGCAGCGCCACTCATCCTGTGAGTGGACACACCGCCATAGTGACAGTATTGGGCAGCGCCACTCATCCTGTGAGTGGACACACCACCATAGTGACAGTATTGGGCAGCGTCACTCATCCTGTGAGTGGACACACCGCCATAGTGACAGTATTGGGCAGCGTCACTCATCCTGTGAGTGGACACACCGCCATAGTGACAGTATTGGGCAGCGTCACTCATCCTGTGAGTGGACACACCGCCATAGTGACAGTATTGGGCAGCGTCACTCATCCTGTGAGTGGACACACTGCCATAGTGACAGTATTGGGCAGCGTCACTCATCCTGTGAGTGGACACACCGCCATAGTGACAGTATTGGGCAGCGTCACTCATCCTGTGAGTGGACACACCGCCATAGTGACAGTATTGGGCAGCGTCACTCATCCTGTGAGTGGACACACCGCCATAGTGACAGTATTGGGCAGCGCCACTCATCCTGTGAGTGGACACACCGCCATAGTGACAGTATTGGGCAGCGTCACTCATCCTGTGAGTGGACACACCATAGTGACAGTATTGGGCAGCGTCACTCATCCTGTGAGTGGACACACCGCCATAGTGACAGTATTGGGCAGCGTCACTCATCCTGTGAGTGGACACACCGCCATAGTGACAGTATTGGGCAGCGTCACTCATCCTGTGAGTGGACACACCGCCATAGTGACAGTATTGGGCAGCGTCACTCATCCTGTGAGTGGACACACCGCCATAGTGACAGTATTGGGCAGCGTCACTCATCCTGTGAGTGGACACACCGCCATAGTGACAGTATTGACAGCGTCACTCATCCTGTGAGTGGACACACCGCCATAGTGACAGTATTGGGCAGCGCCACTCATCCTGTGAGTGGACACACCGCCATAGTGACAGTATTGGGCAGCGCCACTCATCCTGTGAGTGGACACACCGCCATAGTGACAGTATTGGGCAGCGTCACTCATCCTGTGAGTGGACACACCGCCATAGTGACAGTATTGGGCAGCGTCACTCATCCTGTGAATGGACACACCGCCATAGTGACAGTATTGGGCAGCGTCACTCATCCTGTGAGTGGACACACCGCCATAGTGACAGTATTGGGCAGCGTCACTCATCCTGTGAGTGGACACACCTCCATAGTGACAGTATTGGGCAGTGTCACTCATCCTGTGAGTGGACACACTGCCATAGTGACAGTATTGGGCAGCGTCACTCATCCTGTGAGTGGACACTG
>WNGS01037037.1:35370-58138 GCA_020271785.1 Procambarus virginalis | reverse complement strand
GGAGACACAGGTGTACAGGGAGAGACACAGGTGTACCAGGTGTACAGGGAGAGACACAGGTGTACAGGGAGAGACACAGGTGTACAGGGAGGGACACAGGTGTACAAGGAGAGACACAGGTGTACAGGGAGGACACAGGTGTACAGGGAGAGACACAGGTGTACAGGGAGAGACACAGGTGCACAGGGAGAGACACAGGTGTACAGGGAGAGACACAGGTGTACAGGGAGACACACAGGTGTACAGGGAGAGACACAGGTGTACAGGGAGAGACACAGGTGTACAGGGAGAGACACAGGTGTACAAGGAGGGACACAGGTGTACAGGGCGGGACACAGGTGTACAGGGAGGGACACAGGTGTACAAGGAGAGACACAGGTGTACAAGGAGAGACACCAGTGTACAGGGAGGGACACAGGTGTACAGGGAGAGACACAGGTGCACAGGGAGAGACACAGGTGTACAGGGAGGGACACAGGTGTACAGGGAAGGACACAGGTGTACAGGGAGAGACACAGGTGTACAGGGAGGGCCACAGGTGTACAAGGAGGGACACAGGTGTACAAGGAGAGACACAGGTGTACAGGAAGGGACACAGGTGTACAAAGAGAGACACAGGTGTACAGGGAGGGACAAAGGTGTACAAGGAGAGACACAGGTGTACAGGGAGAGACACAGGTGTACAGGGAGAGACACAGGTGTACAGGGAGAGACACAGGTGTACAGGGAGGGACACAGGTGTACAAGGAGGGACACAGGTGTACAGGGAGAGACACAGGTGTACAAGGAGAGACACAGGTGTACAGGGAGAGACACAGGTGTACAGGGAGAGACACAGGTGTACAAGAAGAGACACAAGTGTACAAGGAGAGACACAGGTGTACTAGGAGAGACACAAGTGTACAAGGAGAGACACAGGTGTACAAGGAGAGACACAGGTGTACAGGGAGAGACACAGGTGTACAAGGAGAGACACAGGTGTACAGGGAGAGACACAGGTGTACAAGGAGAGACACAGGTGTACAGGGAGGGACACAGGTGTACAGGGAGAGACACAGGTGTACAGGGAGGGACACAGGTGTACAGGGAGAGACACAGGTGTACAGGGAGAGACACAGGTGTACAAGGAGAGACACAGGTGTACAGGGAGAGACACAGGTGTACAAGGAGAGACACAGGTGTACAAGGAGAGACAGAGGTGTACAGGGAGGGACACAGGTGTACAGGGAGAGACACAGGTGTACAGGGAGAGACACAGGTGTACAAGGAGAGACACAGGTGTACAAGGAGAGACAGAGGTGTACAGGGAGGGACACAAGTGTACAGGGAGAGACACAGGTGTACAAGGAGAGACACAGGTGTACAGGGAGAGACACAGGTGTACAAGGAGAGACACAGGTGTACAAGGAGACACACAGGTGTACAAGGAAGCACACAGGTGTACAAGGAAGCACACAGGTGTACAAGGAAGCACACAGGTGTACAAGGAGACACACAGGTGTACAAGGAGACACACAGGTGTACAAGGAAGCACACAGGTGTACAAGGAAGCACACAGGTGTACAAGGAGACACACAGGTGTACAAGGAAGCACACAGGTGTACAAGGAGACACACATGTGTACAAGAAAACACACAGGTGTACAAGGAGACACACAGGTGTACAAGAAGACACACAGGTGTACAAGACGACACACAGGTGTACAAGGAGACACACAGGTATACAAGGAAGCACACAGGTGTACAAGGAGACACACAGGTGTACAAGGAGACACACATGTGTACAAGAAAACACACAGGTGTAAAAGGAGACACACAGGTGTGCAAGAAGACACACAGGTGTACAAGAAGACACACAGGTGTACAAGGAAGCACACAGGTGTACAAGGAGAGACACAGGTGTACAAGGAGAGACACAGGTGTACAGGGAGAGACACAGGTGTACAGGGAGAGACACAGGTGTACAGGGAGAGACACAGGTGTACAGGGAGAGACACAGGTGTACAGGGAGAGACACAGGTGTACAGGGAGGGACACAGGTGTACAGGGAGAGACACAGGTGTACAGGGAGAGACACAGGTGTACAGGGAGAGACACAGGTGTACAGGGAGAGACACAGGTGTACAGGGAGAGACACAGGTGTACAGGGAGAGACACAGGTGTACAAGGAGACACACAGATGCTTGACCTTCTAACAAGAACTTATCTCACTCATATTCCAGGAAGTTGAGAGCCAATCACTACCATCAGGTGATTAGATAACACTCCCTGCACACTGTGCAATGGTGACTACCTCCTGCAATGTCTGGATGCTTATGTCTAGTGACTGAACACCAACAAGGGTGACAGTGAACACCAACAAGGGTGACAGTGAACACCAACAAGGGTGACAGTGAACACCAACAAGGGTGACAGTGAACACCAACAAGGGTGACAGTGAACACCAACAAGGGTGACAGTGAACACCAACAAGGGTGACACTGAACACCAACAAGGGTGACACTGAACACCAACAAGGGTGACACTGAACACCAACAAGGGTGACAGTCAACACCAACAAGGGTGACACTGAACACCAACAAGGGTGACAGTGAACATCAACAAGAGTGACAGTGAACACCAACAAGGGTGACACTGAACACCAACAAGGGTGACACTGAACACCAACAAGGGTGACAGTGAACACCAACAAGGGTGACACTGAACACCAACAAAGGTGACAGTGAACACCAACAAGGGTGACAGTGAACACCAACAAGAGTGACAGTGAACACCAACAAGGGTGACACTGAACACCAACAAGGGTGACACTGAACACCAACAAGGGTGACACTGAACACCAACAAGAGTGACAGTGAACACCAACAAGGGTGACAGTGAACACCAACAAGAGTGACAGTGAACACCAACAAGGGTGACAGTGAACACCAACAAGAGTGACAGTGAACACCAACAAGGGTGACACTGAACACCAACAAGGTGACACTGAACACCAACAAGGTGACACTGAACACCAACAAGAGTGACAGTGAACACCGACAAGGGTGACAGTGAACACCAACAAGAGTGACAGTGAACACCAACAAGGGTGACACTGAACACCAACAGGGTGACACTGAACACCAACAAGGGTGACAGTGAACACCAACAAGGGTGACACTGAACACCAACAAGGGTGACATGAACACCAACAAGGGTGACACTGAACACCAACAAGGGTGACAGTGAACACCACAAGGGTGACAGGAAACACCAACAGGGTGACAGGAACACCAACAAGGGTGACAGGGAACACCAACAAGGGGACAGGGAACACCAACAAGGGTGACAGGGAACACCAACAAGGTGACAGTGAACACCAAGAAGGGTGACAGGGAACACCAACAAGGGTGACAGGGAACACCAACAAGGGTGACATGAACACCAACAAGGGTGACAGTGAACACCAAACAGGGTGACAGGGAACACCACAAGGGTGACAGGGAACACCAACAAGGGTGACACGGAACACCACAAGGGACACTGAACACCAACAAGGGTGACAGGGACACCAAAGGGTGACAGTGAACACCAACAAGGGTGACAGGGAACACCAACAAGGGTGACACTGAACACCAACAAGGGTGACAGTGAACACCAACAAGGGTGACAGTGAACACCAACAAGGGTGACACTGAACACCAACAAGGGTGACAGTGAACACCAACAAGGGTGACAGTGAAACACCACAAGGGTGACATGAAACCAACAAGGGTGACACTGAACACCAAAGGGTGACAGTGAACCCAAGAAGGGTGACAGGGAACACCAACAAGGGTGACAGTGACACCAACAAGGTGACAGTGAACACCAACAAGGGACAGTGAACACCAACAAGGGTGACAGTGAACACCAACAAGGTGACTGACACCGACAAGGGTGACAGTGAACACCAACAAGGGTGACAGGAAACACCAACAAGGGAGACAGTGAACACAACAAGGGTGACAGGGAACCCAACAAGGGTGACACTGAACACCAACAAGGGTGACAGTGAACACCAACAAGGGTGACAGGTAACACCAACAAGGGTGACAGGGAACACCAACAAGGGTGACAGGGAACACCAACAAGGGTGACAGGGAACACCAACAAGGGTGACAGGGAACACCAACAAGGGTGACAGGAACACCAACAAGGGTGACAGGGAACACCAACAAGGGTGACAGGGAACACCAACAAGGGTGACAGGGAACACCAACAAGGGTGACACTGAACACCAACAAGGTGACGGGAACACCAACAGGGTGACAGGGAACACCAACAGGGTGATAGTGAACACCAACAAGGGTGACAGTGAANGGAGGGACACAGGTGTACAGGGAGGGGCACAGGTGTACAGGAGGGACACAGGTGTACAGGAGAGACACAGGTGTACAGGGAGGGACACAGGTGTACAGGAGGGACACAGGTGTACAGGGAGGGACACAGGTGTACAGGGAGAGACACAGGTGTACAGGGAGAGACACAGGTGTACAGGGAGGGACACAGGTGTACAGGGAGGGACACAGGTGTACAGGGAGAGACACAGGTGTACAGGGAGGGACACAGGTGTACAGGGAGGGACACAGGTGTACAGGGGAGACACAGGTGTACAGGGAGGACACAGGTGTACAGGGAGGGACACAGGTGTACAGGGAGGGACACAGGTGTACAGGGAGAGACACAGGTGTACAGGAGGGACACAGGTGTACAGGGAGAGACACAGGTGTACAGGGAGGGACACAGGTGTACAGGGAGAGACACAGGTGTACAGGGAGGACACAGGTGTACAGGGAGGGACACAGGTGTACAGGGAGAGACACAGGTGTACAGGGAGGGACACAGGTGTACAGGGAGAGACACAGGTGTACAGGGAGGGACACAGGTGTACAGGGAGGGACACAGGTGTACAGGGAGGGACACAGGTGTACAGGGAGGGACACAGGTGTACAGGGAGGGACACAGGTGTACAGGGAGGGACACAGGTGTACAGGGAGGGACACAGGTGTACAGGGAGGGACACAGGTGTACAGGGAGGGACACAGGTGTACAGGGAGGGACACAGGTGTACAGGGAGGGACACAGGTGTACAGGGAGGGACACAGGTGTACAGGGAGAGACACAGGTGTACAGGGAGGGACACAGGTGTACAGGAGGGACACAGGTGTACAGGGAGGACACAGGTGTACAGGGAGGGACACAGGTGTACAGGGAGGGACACAGGTGTACAGGGAGGGACACAGGTGTACAGGGAGGGACACAGGTGTACAGGGAGAGACACAGGTGTACAGGGAGGGACACAGGTGTACAGGGAGGGACACAGGTGTACAGGGAGGGACACAGGTGTACAAGGAGGGACACAGGTGTACAGGGAGGACACAGGTGTACAGGGAGAGACACAGGTGTACAGGGAGAGACACAGGTGTACAGGGAGAGACACAGGTGTACAGGAGAGACACAGGTGTACAGGGAGAGACACAGGTGTACAGGAGAGACACAGTGGTGTACAGGGAGAGACACAGGTGTACAAGGAGAGACACAGGTGTACAGGGAGAGACACAGGTGTACAGGGAGAGACACAGGTGTACAGGGAGGGACACAGGTGTACAGGGAGAGACACAGGTGTACAGGAGAGACACAGGTGTACAGGGAGAGACACAGGTGTACAGGAGAGACACAGGTGTACAAGGAGAGACACAGGTGTACAGGGAGAGACACAGGTGTACAGGGAGAGACACAGGTGTACAAGGAGAGACACAGGTGTACAGGGAGGGACACAGGTGTACAGGGAGAGACACAGGTGTACAGGGAGGGACACAGGTGTACAAGGAGAGACACAGGTGTACAGGGAGAGACACGGGTACAAGGAGAGACACAGGTGTACAAGGAGAGACACAGGTGTACAGGAAGGGACACAGGTGTACAGGGAGAGACACAGGTGTACAAGGAGAGACACAGGTGTACAGGAGAGACACAGGTGTACAAGGAGAGACACAGGTGTACAAGGAGGCACACAGGTGTACAAGGAAGCACACAGGTGTACAAGGAGACACAGGTGTACAAGGAGACACACAGGTGTACAAGGAGGCACACAGGTGTACAGGGAGACACACAGGTGTACAAGGAGACACACAGGTGTACAAGGAAGAGACACAGGTGTACAAGGAGACACACAGGTGTACAAGGAGACACACAGGTGTACAAGGAGACACACAGGTGTACAAGGAGACACACAGGTGTACAAGGAGACACACAGGTGTACAAGGAGACACACAGGTGTACAAGGAGACACACAGGTGTACAAGGAGACACACAGGTGTACAAGGAGACACACAGGTGTACAAGGAGACACACAGGTGTACAAGGAGACACACAGGTGTACAAGGAGACACACAGGTGTACAAGAAGACACACAGGTGTACAAGGAGACACACAGGTGTACAAGGAGACACACAGGTGTACAAGGAGAGACACAGGTGTACAAGGAGAGACACAGGTGTACAAGGAAGAGACAGGTGTACAGGGAGAGACACAGGTGTACAGGGAGAGACACAGGTGTACAGGAGAGACACACAGGTGTACAGGGAGGGACACAGGTGTACAGGAGAGACACAGGTGTACAGGGAGACACAGGTGTACAGGGAGAGACACAGGTGTACAGGGAGAGACACAGGTGTACAGGGAGAGACACAGGTGTACAGGGAGAGACACAGGTGTACAAGGAGACACACAGATGCTTGACCTTCTAACAAGAACTTATCTCACTCATATTCCAGGAAGTTGAGAGCCAATCACTACCATCAGGTGATTAGATAACACTCCCTGCACACTGTGCAATGGTGACTACCTCCTGCAATGTCTGGATGCTTATGTCTAGTGACTGAACACCAACAAGGGTGACAGTGAACACCAACAAGGGTGACAGTGAACACCAACAAGGGTGACAGTGAACACCAACAAGGGTGACAGTGAACACCAACAAGGGTGACAGTGAACACCAACAAGGGTGACAGTGAACACCAACAAGGGTGACACTGAACACCAACAAGGGTGACACTGAACACCAACAAGGGTGACACTGAACACCAACAAGGGTGACAGTGAACACCAACAAGGGTGACACTGAACACCAACAAGGGTGACAGTGAACACCAACAAGGGTGACAGTGAACACCAACAAGGGTGACACTGAACACCAACAAGGGTGACAGTGAACACCAACAAGGGTGACAGTGAACACCAACAAGGGTGACACTGAACACCAACAAGGGTGACAGTGAACACCAACAAGGGTGACAGTGAACACCAACAAGGGTGACAGTGAACACCAACAAGGGTGACAGTGAACACCAACAAGGGTGACAGTGAACACCAACAAGGGTGACAGTGAACACCAACAAGGGTGACAGTGAACACCAACAAGGGTGACAGTGAACACCAACAAGGGTGACAGTGAACACCAACAAGGGTGACACTGAACACCAACAAGGGTGACACTGAACACCAACAAGGGTGACACTGAACACCAACAAGGGTGACACTGAACACCAACAAGGGTGACAGTGAACACCAACAAGGGTGACAGTGAACACCAACAAGGGTGACAGTGAACACCAACAAGGGTGACAGTGAACACCAACAAGGGTGACAGTGAACACCAACAAGGGTGACAGTGAACACCAACAAGGGTGACAGTGAACACCAACAAGGGTGACAGTGAACACCAACAAGGGTGACAGTGAACACCAACAAGGGTGACAGTGAACACCAACAAGGGTGACAGTGAACACCAACAAGGGTGACAGTGAACACCAACAAGGGTGACAGTGAACACCAACAAGGGTGACAGTGAACACCAACAAGGGTGACAGTGAACACCAACAAGGGTGACAGTGAACACCAACAAGGGTGACAGTGAACACCAACAAGGGTGACAGTGAACACCAACAAGGGTGACAGTGAACACCAACAAGGGTGACAGTGAACACCAACAAGGGTGACAGTGAACACCAACAAGGGTGACAGTGAACACCAACAAGGGTGACAGTGAACACCAACAAGGGTGACAGTGAACACCAACAAGGGTGACACTGAACACCAACAAGGGTGACAGTGAACACCAACAAGGGTGACAGTGAACACCAACAAGGGTGACAGTGAACACCAACAAGGGTGACAGTGAACACCAACAAGGGTGACAGTGAACACCAACAAGGGTGACAGTGAACACCAACAAGGGTGACAGTGAACACCAACAAGGGTGACAGTGAACACCAACAAGGGTGACAGGAACACCAACAAGGGTGACAGTGAACACCAACAAGGGTGACAGTGAACACCAACAAGGGTGACAGTGAACACCAACAAGGGTGACAGGAACACCAACAAGGGTGACAGTGAACACCAACAAGGGTGACAGTGAACACCAACAAGGGTGACAGTGAACACCAACAAGGGTGACACTGAACACCAACAAGGGTGACAGTGAACACCAACAAGGGTGACAGTGAACACCAACAAGGGTGACAGGGAACACCAACAAGGGTGACAGTGAACACCAACAAGGGTGACAGGGAACACCAACAAGGGTGACAGTGAACACCAACAAGGGTGACAGGGAACACCAACAAGGGTGACAGTGAACACCAACAAGGGTGACAGGGAACACCAACAAGGGTGACAGTGAACACCAACAAGGGTGACAGTGAACACCAACAAGGGTGACAGTGAACACCAACAAGGGTGACAGGGAACACCAACAAGGGTGACAGGGAACACCAACAAGGGTGACACGGAACACCAACAAGGGTGACACTGAACACCAACAAGGGTGACAGGGAACACCAACAAGGGTGACAGTGAACACCAACAAGGGTGACAGGGAACACCAACAAGGGTGACACTGAACACCAACAAGGGTGACAGTGAACACCAACAAGGGTGACAGTGAACACCAACAAGGGTGACAGTGAACACCAACAAGGGTGACAGTGAACACCAACAAGGGTGACAGTGAACACCAACAAGGGTGACACTGAACACCAACAAGGGTGACACTGAACACCAACAAGGGTGACAGTGAACACCAACAAGGGTGACAGGGAACACCAACAAGGGTGACAGTGAACACCAACAAGGGTGACAGTGAACACCAACAAGGGTGACAGTGAACACCAACAAGGGTGACAGTGAACACCAACAAGGGTGACTGAACACCAACAAGGGTGACAGTGAACACCAACAAGGGTGACAGGGAACACCAACAAGGGTGACAGTGAACACCAACAAGGGTGACAGGGAACACCAACAAGGGTGACAGTGAACACCAACAAGGGTGACAGTGAACACCAACAAGGGTGACAGGAACACCAACAAGGGTGACAGGGAACACCAACAAGGGTGACAGGGAACACCAACAAGGGTGACAGGGAACACCAACAAGGGTGACAGTGAACACCAACAAGGGTGACAGTGAACACCAACAAGGGTGACAGGGAACACCAACAAGGGTGACAGGGAACACCAACAAGGGTGACAGGGAACACCAACAAGGGTGACACTGAACACCAACAAGGGTGACAGGGAACACCAACAAGGGTGACAGGGAACACCAACAAGGGTGACAGTGAACACCAACAAGGGTGACAGTGAACACCAACAAGGGTGACAGTGAACACCAACAAGGGTGACAGTGAACACCAACAAGGGTGACAGTGAACACCAACAAGGGTGACAGTGAACACCAACAAGGGTGACACTGAACACCAACAAGGGTGACAGGGAACACCAACAAGGGTGACAGTGAACACCAACAAGGGTGACACTGAACACCAACAAGGGTGACAGTGAACACCAACAAGGGTGACAGTGAACACCAACAAGGGTGACTGAACACCAACAAGGGTGACAGGGAACACCAACAAGGGTGACAGGGAACACCAACAAGGGTGACAGTGAACACCAACAAGGGTGACAGTGAACACCAACAAGGGTGACAGTGAACACCAACAAGGGTGACAGTGAACACCAACAAGGGTGACAGTGAACACCAACAAGGGTGACAGTGAACACCAACAAGGGTGACAGGGAACACCAACAAGGGTGACAGTGAACACCAACAAGGGTGACAGTGAACACCAACAAGGGTGACAGTGAACACCAACAAGGGTGACAGGGAACACCAACAAGGGTGACAGTGAACACCAACAAGGGTGACAGTGAACACCAACAAGGGTGACAGGGAACACCAACAAGGGTGACACTGAACACCAACAAGGGTGACACTGAACACCAACAAGGGTGACAGTGAACACCAACAAGGGTGACACTGAACACCAACAAGGGTGACACTGAACACCAACAAGGGTGACAGTGAACACCAACAAGGGTGACAGTGAACACCAACAAGGGTGACAGGGAACACCAACAAGGGTGACAGTGAACACCAACAAGGGTGACACTGAACACCAACAAGGGTGACAGTGAACACCAACAAGGGTGACACTGAACACCAACAAGGGTGACAGTGAACACCAACAAGGGTGACAGGGAACACCAACAAGGGTGACAGTGAACACCAACAAGGGTGACACTGAACACCAACAAGGGTGACAGGGAACACCAACAAGGGTGACACTGAACACCAACAAGGGTGACAGTGAACACCAACAAGGGTGACAGTGAACACCAACAAGGGTGACAGTGAACACCAACAAGGGTGACAGTGAACACCAACAAGGGTGACAGTGAACACCAACAAGGGTGACAGGGAACACCAACAAGGGTGACAGGGAACACCAACAAGGGTGACAGTGAACACCAACAAGGGTGACAGTGAACACCAACAAGGGTGACAGTGAACACCAACAAGGGTGACAGTGAACACCAACAAGGGTGACAGTGAACACCAACAAGGGTGACAGTGAACACCAACAAGGGTGACAGTGAACACCAACAAGGGTGACAGGGAACACCAACAAGGGTGACAGGGAACACCAACAAGGGTGACAGGGAACACCAACAAGGGTGACAGGGAACACCAACAAGGGTGACAGGGAACACCAACAAGGGTGACAGTGAACACCAACAAGGGTGACAGTGAACACCAACAAGGGTGACAGTGAACACCAACAAGGGTGACAGTGAACACCAACAAGGGTGACAGGGAACACCAACAAGGGTGACAGGGAACACCAACAAGGGTGACAGGGAACACCAACAAGGGTGACAGGGAACACCAACAAGGGTGACAGTGAACACCAACAAGGGTGACACTGAACACCAACAAGGGTGACAGTGAACACCAACAAGGGTGACAGTGAACACCAACAAGGGTGACAGGGAACACCAACAAGGGTGACAGGGAACACCAACAAGGGTGACAGGGAACACCAACAAGGGTGACAGTGAACACCAACAAGGGTGACACTGAACACCAACAAGGGTGACAGTGAACACCAACAAGGGTGACAGGGAACACCAACAAGGGTGACACTGAACACCAACAAGGGTGACAGGGAACACCAACAAGGGTGACAGTGAACACCAACAAGGGTGACAGGGAACACCAACAAGGGTGACACTGAACACCAACAAGGGTGACACTGAACACCAACAAGGGTGACAGGAACACCAACAAGGGTGACAGTGAACACCAACAAGGGTGACAGTGAACACCAACAAGGGTGACACTGAACACCAACAAGGGTGACAGGGAACACCAACAAGGGTGACAGGGAACACCAACAAGGGTGACTGAACACCAACAAGGGTGACAGGAACACCAACAAGGGTGACAGGGAACACCAACAAGGGTGACACTGAACACCAACAAGGGTGACACTGAACACCAACAAGGGTGACAGGGAACACCAACAAGGGTGACACTGAACACCAAAAGGGTGACAGGGAACACCAACAAGGGTGACACTGAACACCAACAAGGGTGACAGGGAACACCAACAAGGGTGACAGGTAACACCAACAAGGGTGACAGGGAACACCAACAAGGGTGACAGGGAACACCAACAAGGGTGACAGGGAACACCAACAAGGGTGACAGGGAACACCAACAAGGGTGACAGGGAACACCAACAAGGGTGACAGGAACACCAACAAGGGTGACAGTGAACACCAACAAGGGTGACAGGGAACACCAACAAGGGTGACAGGGAACACCAACAAGGGTGACAGTGAACACCAACAAGGGTGACAGGGAACACCAACAAGGGTGACAGGGAACACCAACAAGGGTGACACTGAACACCAACAAGGGTGACAGGGAACACCAACAAGGGTGACAGGGAACACCAACAAGGGTGACAGGGAACACCAACAAGGGTGACAGGGAACACCAACAAGGGTGACACTGAACACCAAGGGTGACAGGGAACACCAACAAGGGTGACAGGGAACACCAACAAGGGTGACAGGGAACACCAACAAGGGTGACAGTGAACACCAACAAGGGTGACACTGAACACCAACAAGGGTGACAGTGAACACCAACAAGGGTGACACTGAACACCAACAAGGGTGACAGTGAACACCAACAAGGGTGACAGTGAACACCAACAAGGGTGACACTGAACACCAACAAGGGTGACAGTGAACACCAACAAGGGTGACAGTGAACACCAACAAGGGTGACAGTGAACACCAACAAGGGTGACAGTGAACACCAACAAGGGTGACAGGGAACACCAACAAGGGTGACAGTGAACACCAACAAGGGTGACAGTGAACACCAACAAGGGTGACAGTGAACACCAACAAGGGTGACACTGAACACCAACAAGGGTGACAGTGAACACCAACAAGGGTGACACTGAACACCAACAAGGGTGACACTGAACACCAACAAGGGTGACAGTGAACACCAACAAGGGTGACAGGGAACACCAACAAGGGTGACAGTGAACACCAACAAGGGTGACAGTGAACACCAACAAGGGTGACAGTGAACACCAACAAGGGTGACAGGGAACACCAACAAGGGTGACAGGAACACCAACAAGGGTGACAGTGAACACCAACAAGGGTGACAGTGAACACCAACAAGGGTGACAGTGAACACCAACAAGGGTGACAGGAACACCAACAAGGGTGACAGTGAACACCAACAAGGGTGACAGTGAACACCAACAAGGGTGACAGGGAACACCAACAAGGGTGACAGGGAACACCAACAAGGGTGACAGGGAACACCAACAAGGGTGACAGGGAACACCAACAAGGGTGACAGGGAACACCAACAAGGGTGACAGGGAACACCAACAAGGGTGACAGGGAACACCAACAAGGGTGACAGTGAACACCAACAAGGGTGACAGTGAACACCAACAAGGGTGACAGGGAACACCAACAAGGGTGACAGGGAACACCAACAAGGGTGACAGGGAACACCAACAAGGGTGACAGTGAACACCAACAAGGGTGACAGTGAACACCAACAAGGGTGACACTGAACACCAACAAGGGTGACAGTGAACACCAACAAGGGTGACAGTGAACACCAACAAGGGTGACATGAACACCAACAAGGGTGACAGTGAACACCAACAAGGGTGACACTGAACACCAACAAGGGTGACAGTGAACACCAACAAGGGTGACAGTGAACACCAACAAGGGTGACAGGGAACACCAACAAGGGTGACAGTGAACACCAACAAGGGTGACAGTGAACACCAACAAGGGTGACACTGAACACCAACAAGGGTGACAGTGAACACCAACAAGGGTGACACTGAACACCAACAAGGGTGACACTGAACACCAACAAGGGTGACAGTGAACACCAACAAGGGTGACAGTGAACACCAACAAGGGTGACAGGGAACACCAACAAGGGTGACACTGAACACCAACAAGGGTGACAGGGAACACCAACAAGGGTGACAGTGAACACCAACAAGGGTGACAGGGAACACCAACAAGGGTGACAGTGAACACCAACAAGGGTGACAGGGAACACCAACAAGGGTGACAGGGAACACCAACAAGGGTGACAGTGAACACCAACAAGGGTGACAGTGAACACCAACAAGGGTGACAGTGAACACCAACAAGGGTGACAGTGAACACCAACAAGGGTGACAGGAACACCAACAAGGGTGACAGTGAACACCAACAAGGGTGACAGTGAACACCAACAAGGGTGACACTGAACACCAACAAGGGTGACAGTGAACACCAACAAGGGTGACAGGAACACCAACAAGGGTGACAGGAACACCAACAAGGGTGACAGGGAACACCAACAAGGGTGACAGTGAACACCAACAAGGGTGACAGTGAACACCAACAAGGGTGACAGGGAACACCAACAAGGGTGACAGGGAACACCAACAAGGGTGACAGGGAACACCAACAAGGGTGACAGTGAACACCAACAAGGGTGACAGTGAACACCAACAAGGGTGACAGTGAACACCAACAAGGGTGACAGGGAACACCAACAAGGGTGACAGGGAACACCAACAAGGGTGACAGTGAACACCAACAAGGGTGACAGTGAACACCAACAAGGGTGACAGTGAACACCAACAAGGGTGACAGTGAACACCAACAAGGGTGACACTGAACACCAACAAGGGTGACAGTGAACACCAACAAGGGTGACAGTGAACACCAACAAGGGTGACACTGAACACCAACAAGGGTGACAGTGAACACCAACAAGGGTGACAGTGAACACCAACAAGGGTGACACTGAACACCAACAAGGGTGACACTGAACACCAACAAGGGTGACAGGGAACACCAACAAGGGTGACAGTGAACACCAACAAGGGTGACAGTGAACACCAACAAGGGTGACAGTGAACACCAACAAGGGTGACACTGAACACCAACAAGGGTGACAGGGAACACCAACAAGGGTGACAGGGAACACCAACAAGGGTGACAGGGAACACCAACAAGGGTGACAGGAACACCAACAAGGGTGACAGGAACACCAACAAGGGTGACAGTGAACACCAACAAGGGTGACAGGGAACACCAACAAGGGTGACAGGGAACACCAACAAGGGTGACAGTGAACACCAACAAGGGTGACAGTGAACACCAACAAGGGTGACAGGGAACACCAACAAGGGTGACAGTGAACACCAACAAGGGTGACAGTGAACACCAACAAGGGTGACAGGGAACACCAACAAGGGTGACAGGGAACACCAACAAGGGTGACAGGGAACACCAACAAGGGTGACAGGGAACACCAACAAGGGTGACACTGAACACCAACAAGGGTGACAGGGAACACCAACAAGGGTGACAGTGAACACCAACAAGGGTGACAGGGAACACCAACAAGGGTGACAGGGAACACCAACAAGGGTGACAGGGAACACCAACAAGGGTGACAGTGAACACCAACAAGGGTGACAGTGAACACCAACAAGGGTGACAGTGAACACCAACAAGGGTGACAGTGAACACCAACAAGGGTGACACTGAACACAAACAAGGGTGACAGTGAACACCAACAAGGGTGACAGGGAACACCAACAAGGGTGACAGGGAACACCAACAAGGGTGACAGGGAACACCAACAAGGGTGACAGGGAACACCAACAAGGGTGACACTGAACACCAACAAGGGTGACACTGAACACCAACAAGGGTGACAGTGAACACCAACAAGGGTGACAGGGAACACCAACAAGGGTGACAGGGAACACCAACAAGGGTGACAGGGAACACCAACAAGGGTGACAGTGAACACCAACAAGGGTGACAGGGAACACCAACAAGGGTGACAGTGAACACCAACAAGGGTGACAGTGAACACCAACAAGGGTGACAGGGAACACCAACAAGGGTGACAGGGAACACCAACAAGGGTGACAGGGAACACCAACAAGGGTGACAGGGAACACCAACAAGGGTGACAGTGAACACCAACAAGGGTGACAGTGAACACCAACAAGGGTGACAGTGAACACCAACAAGGGTGACAGTGAACACCAACAAGGGTGACAGTGAACACCAACAAGGGTGACAGTGAACACCAACAAGGGTGACAGTGAACACCAACAAGGGTGACAGGGAACACCAACAAGGGTGACAGGGAACACCAACAAGGGTGACAGTGAACACCAACAAGGGTGACAGTGAACACCAACAAGGGTGACAGTGAACACCAACAAGGGTGACAGTGAACACCAACAAGGGTGACAGTGAACACCAACAAGGGTGACAGGGAACACCAACAAGGGTGACAGGGAACACCAACAAGGGTGACAGGGAACACCAACAAGGGTGACAGTGAACACCAACAAGGGTGACTGAACACCAACAAGGGTGACAGGGAACACCAACAAGGGTGACTGAACACCAACAAGGGTGACAGTGAACACCAACAAGGGTGACTGAACACCAACAAGGGTGACTGAACACCAACAAGGGTGACTGAACACCAACAAGGGTGACTGAACACCAACAAGGGTGACTGAACACCAACAAGGGTGACAGTGAACACCAACAAGGGTGACTGAACACCAACAAGGGTGACAGTGAACACCAACAAGGGTGACAGTGAACACCAACAAGGGTGACTGAACACCAACAAGGGTGACTGAACACCAACAAGGGTGACAGTGAACACCAACAAGGGTGACAGTGAACACCAACAAGGGTGACTGAACACCAACAAGGGTGACAGTGAACACCAACAAGGGTGACAGTGAACACCAACAAGGGTGACAGTGAACACCAACAAGGGTGACAGTGAACACCAACAAGGGTGACAGTGAACACCAACAAGGGTGACAGTGAACACCAACAAGGGTGACAGTGAACACCAACAAGGGTGACAGTGAACACCAACAAGGGTGACAGTGAACACCAACAAGGGTGACTGAACACCAACAAGGGTGACACTGAACACCAACAAGGGTGACACTGAACACCAACAAGGGTGACAGTGAACACCAACAAGGGTGACAGGGAACACCAACAAGGGTGACAGGGAACACCAACAAGGGTGACAGTGAACACCAACAAGGGTGACACTGAACACCAACAAGGGTGACAGGGAACACCAACAAGGGTGACAGTGAACACCAACAAGGGTGACTGAACACCAACAAGGGTGACAGGGAACACCAACAAGGGTGACAGGGAACACCAACAAGGGTGACAGTGAACACCAACAAGGGTGACAGTGAACACCAACAAGGGTGACACTGAACACCAACAAGGGTGACAGTGAACACCAACAAGGGTGACACTGAACACCAACAAGGGTGACACTGAACACCAACAAGGGTGACAGTGAACACCAACAAGGGTGACAGTGAACACCAACAAGGGTGACAGTGAACACCAACAAGGGTGACAGGGAACACCAACAAGGGTGACAGGAACACCAACAAGGGTGACACTGAACACCAACAAGGGTGACAGTGAACACCAACAAGGGTGACAGTGAACACCAACAAGGGTGACAGTGAACACCAACAAGGGTGACACTGAACACCAACAAGGGTGACAGTGAACACCAACAAGGGTGACAGTGAACACCAACAAGGGTGACAGTGAACACCAACAAGGGTGACACTGAACACCAACAAGGGTGACAGTGAACACCAACAAGGGTGACAGTGAACACCAACAAGGGTGACAGGGAACACCAACAAGGGTGACAGTGAACACCAACAAGGGTGACAGTGAACACCAACAAGGGTGACAGTGAACACCAACAAGGGTGACAGTGAACACCAACAAAGGTGACAGTGAACACCAACAAGGGCGACAGTGAACACCAACAAGGGTGACAGTGAACACCAACAAGGGTGACACTGAACACCAACAAGGGTGACAGTGAACACCAACAAGGGTGACAGGGAACACCAACAAGGGTGACAGTGAACACCAACAAAGGTGACAGGGAACACCAACAAGGGTGACAGTGAACACCAACAAGGGTGACAGTGAACACCAACAAGGGTGACAGTGAACACCAACAAGGGTGACAGTGAACACCAACAAGGGTGACAGTGAACACCAACAAGGGTGACAGGGAACACCAACAAGGGTGACAGTGAACACCAACAAGGGTGACAGTGAACACCAACAAGGGTGACAGTGAACACCAACAAGGGTGACAGTGAACACCAACAAGGGTGACACTGAACACCAACAAGGGTGACACTGAACACCAACAAGGGTGACAGGGAACACCAACAAGGGTGACACTGAACACCAACAAGGGTGACACTGAACACCAACAAGGGTGACAGTGTACACCAACAAGGGTGACAGGGAACACCAACAAGGGTGACACTGAACACCAACAAGGGTGACAGTCAACACCAACAAGGGTGACAGGGAACACCAACATGGGTGACACTGAACACCAACAAGGGTGACAGTGAACACCAACAAGGGTGACACTGAACACCAACAAGGGTGACAGTCAACACCAACAAGGGTGACACTGAACACCAACAAGGGTGACAGTGAACACCAACAAGGGTGACACTGAACACCAACAAGGGTGACAGGGAACACCAACAAGGGTGACAGTGAACACCAACAAGGGTGACAGGGAACACCAACAAGGCGCCGTGGGAGGCGAGGAGTGGGTTTTGTTTTGAAATTTTTGGCGGGCTGCGTTAGGCCTGGAGCGACCACGTGGTCCCGTCCGTTACGACAGTTAGGGCGGTATTGTGCTGGCGCCGAGGTGCCCCACGCTGCCAGACGCATGACTTGAATACTATGCAGGTTTTAATACATATGTGTGTATATATAGATGCGTATGTATACAGGTATATGTATATTATGTTGGGGAACTGGAATTTAGGCTTAGAAATTCACGCTACCGAGCATGGGGAGGTTGGTAACTGAATCTCACGTCTCTGGAAGATATAAGAGATAGGGGAGAAATGATCACTAGCTACAAAATCCTCAGAGGAATAGACAGGGTAGATAAAGATAAACTATTCAACACTGGTGGGACACGAACAAGGGGACACAGGTGGAAACTGAGTACCCACATGAGCCACAGAGACGTTAGAAGGAACTTTTTCAGTGTCAGAGTAGTTAACGGATGGAATGCTTTAGGCAGTGATGTGGTGGAGGCTGACTCCATACACAGTTTCAAGGGTAGATATGATAGAGCCCAATAGGCTCGGGAATCTGTACACCGGTTGATTGACAGTTGAGAGGCGGGACCAAAGAGCCAAAGCTCAACCCCCGCAAGCACAAATAGGTGAGTACACACACACACACACACACACACACACACACACACACACACACACACACACACACACACACACACACACACACACACACACACACACACAGGAGCAGGCAAATCTGTGTTTGTGTAGTGAGAAGTTGGTCGGCATCTGCTCCCGCCACCAGGAAAATGCTTCACGCTACCAAGGTCATTAGTCACTTCCCCCCGCCCCCCTCTCCCCCCCCCCACACACCTCCATACCCCCCTCCCCCAGGACACATACCCCCCCCCCCACCAGGACACATCCACCCCCCCCCCAGGACACATTCTCCCGCCAACAGCACAGTGATTTTCGTGAGCGTTCACAGCAAAAAACTGACAAATATTGTGTTTTTTGTGTAAGTTTTTAATGTTCATTTCCAAAGTTCAGTGTGTGTGTGTGTGTGTGTGTGTGTGTGTGTGTGTGTGTGTGTGTGTGTGTGTGTGTGTGTGTGTGTGTGTGTGTGTGTGTGTACTCACCTAATTGTGCTTGCGGGGGTTGAGCTGTGGCTCTTTGGTCCCGCCTCTCAACTGTCAATCAACTGGTGTACAGGTTCCTGAGCCTATTGGGCTCTATCATATCTACATTATAAACTGTGTATGGAGTCAGCCTCCACCACATCACTGCCTAATACATTCCACCTGTTAACTACTCCCACACTGAACAAGGTCTTTCTAACGTCTCTGTGGCTCATGTGGGTACTCTGTCTCCACCGTCTCTGTCTCTGTCTCTGTCTCTGTCTCTGTCCCCTTGTTCGCGTCCCACCAGTGTTGAATAGTTTATATTTATCTACCCCTGTCGATTCCCCTGAGGATTTTGTAGGTGGTGATCATGTCTCCCCTTACTGAGTGTGTTTGCGTGCGTGCGTGCGTGTCTGCCCTTCCATAAGCCTCCCACCCACCCCACCTCCCCCCACCCCCTCAGTTTCAAGACCTGAACACTCTCCCAGACCCGAAAACAAACGCCTCCAATTTCAAATTTCAAATTTCAAATTTCAAAATTTGAAATTTACCAACGGACGGTTCCGTCGTTATCCAATTTGTTCCGTTAATATTGCTCTTCTTATGTGCTATTTTCCACTATTTCACATTATGGCGGTGTGTCCACTCACAGGATGAGTGGCGCTGCCCAATACTGTCACTATGGTGGTGTGTCCACTCACAAGATGAGTGACGCTGCCCAATACTGTCACTATGGCGGTGTGTCCACTCACAGGATGAGTGGCGCTGCCCAATACTGTCACTATGGCGGTGTGTCCACTCACAGGATGAGTGGCGCTGCCCAATACTGTCACTATGGCGGTGTGTTCACTCACAGGATGAGTGACGCTGCCCAATACTGTCACTATGGCGGTGTGTCCACTCACAGGATGAGTGGCGCTGCCCAATACTGTCACTATGGTGGTGTGTCCACTCACAAGATGAGTGACGCTTCCCCAATACTGTCACTATGGCGGTGTGTTCACTCACAGGATGAGTGACGCTGCCCAATACTGTCACTATGGTGGTGTGTCCACTCACAGGATGAGTGACGCTGCCCAATACTGTCACTATGGTGGTGTGTCCACTCACAGGATGAGTGACGCTGCCCAATACTGTCACTATGGTGGTGTGTCCACTCACAGGATGAGTGACGCTGCCCAATACTGTCACTATGGTGGTGTACGTGTGTCCACTCACAGGATGAGTGACGCTTCCCCAATACTGTCACTATGGCGGTGTGTTCACTCACAGGATGAGTGACGCTGCCCAATACTGTCACTATGGTGGTGTGTCCACTCACAGGATGAGTGACGCTGCCCAATACTGTCACAATGGTGGTGTGTCCACTCACAGGATGAGTGACGCTGCCCAATACTGTCACTATGGTGGTGTGTCCACTCACAGGATGAGTGACGCTGCCCAATACTGTCACTATGGTGGTGTACGTGTGTCCACTCACAGGATGAGTGAGCTGCCCAATACTGTCACTATGGTGGTGTGTCCACTCACAGGATGAGTGACGCTGCCCAATACTGTCACTATGGCGGTGTGTCCACTCACAGGATTAGTGGCGCTGCCCAATACTGTCACTATGGTGGTGTGTCCACTCACAGGATGAGTGGCGCTGCCCAATACTGTCACTATGGCGGTGTGTCCACTCACAGGATGAGTGACGCTGCCCAATACTGTCACTATGGCGGTGTGTTCACTCACAGGATGAGAGGCGCTGCCCAATACTGTCACTATGGCGGTGTGTCCACTCACAGGATGAGTGACGCTGCCCAATACTGTCACTATGGCAGTGTGTCCACTCACAGGATGAGTGGCGCTGTCCAATACTGTCACTATGGCGGTGTGTCCACTCACAGGATGAGTGACGCTGCCCAATACTGTCACTATGGCGGTGTGTTCACTCACAGGATGAGAGGCGCTGCCCAATACTGTCACTATGGCGGTGTGTCCACTCACAGGATGAGTGACGCTGCCCAATACTGTCACTATGGCGGTGTGTCCACTCACAGGATGAGTGGCGCTGCCCAATACTGTCACTATGGCGGTGTGTCCACTCATAGGATGAGTGACGCTGCCCAATACTGTCACTATGGCAGTGTGTCCACTCACGGGATGAGTGACGCTGCCCAATACTGTCACTATGGCGGTGTGTCCCACTCACAGGATGAGTGACGCTGCCCAATACTGTCACTATGGCGGTGTGTCCACTCACAGGATGAGTGACGCTGCCCAATACTGTCACTATGGCGGTGTGTCCACTCACAGGATGAGTGACGCTGCCAATACTGTCACTATGGCGGTGTGTCACTCACAGGATGAGTGACGCTGCCCAATACTGTCACTATGGCGGTGTGTCCACTCACAGGATGAGTGACGCTGCCCAATACTGTCACTATGGCGGTGTGTCCACTCACAGGATGAGTGGCGTGCCCAATACTGTCACTATGGCGGTGTGTCCACTCACAGGATGAGTGACGCTGCCCAATACTGTCACTATGGCGGTGTGTCCACTCACAGGATGAGTGGCGTGCCAATACTGTCACTATGGCAGTGTGTCCACTCACAGGATGAGTGGCGCTGCCCAATACTGTCACTATGGTGGGGTGTGTCCACTCACAGGATGAGTGACGCTTCCCAATACTGCACTATGGCGGGTGTGTCCACTCACAGGATGAGTGACGCTGCCCATACTGTCACTATGGTGGTGTCCACTCACAGGATGAGTGACGCTGCCAATACTGTCACTATGGCGGTGTGTCCACTCACAGGATGAGTGACGCTGCCAATACTGTCACTATGGCGGTGTGTCCACTCACAGGATGAGTGACGCGCTGCCCAATACTGTCACTATGGTGTCGTTGGTCCACTCACAGGATGAGTGACGCTGCCCAATACTGTCACTATGCGGTGTGCACTCACAGGATGAGTGACGCTGCCCAATACTGTCACTATGGCGGTGGTCCACTCACAGGATGAGGACGCTGCCCAATACTGTCACTATGCGGTGTGTCCACTCACAGGA
>WNGS01037037.1:0-17932 GCA_020271785.1 Procambarus virginalis | reverse complement strand
CCCCCCACCACCCATGGTGAGTGTCATGTAGCTCCCACCACCCATGGTGAGTGTCATGTAGCTCCCACCACCCATGATGAGTGTCATGTAGCTCCCACCACCACCCATGGTGAGTGTCATGTAGCTCCCACCACCCATGGTGAGTGTCATGTAGCTCCCACCACCACCCATGGTGAGTGTTATGTAGCTCCCACCACCACCACACATGGTGAGTGTCATGTGGCTCCACCACCACCCCTGGTGAGTGTCATGTAGCCTCCACCACCACCACACATGGTGAGTGTCATGTAGCTCCCACCACCCATGGTGAGTGTCATGTACTCCCACCACCACCCATGGTGAGTGTCATGTAGCCCCCACCACACCCATGGTGAGTGTCCTGTAGCTCCCACCACCCATGGTGAGTGTCATGTGGCTCCCCCACCACCCATGGTGAGTGTCATGTGGCTCCCACCACCCATGGTGAGTGTCATGTAGCTCCCACCACCGATGGTGAGTGTCATGTAGCTCCCACCACCACCAATGGTGAGTGTCATGTAGCTACCACCACCCATGGTGAGTGTCATGTGGCTTCCCACCACCAACCATGGTGAGTGTCATGTAGCTCCCACCACCCATGGTGAGTGTCCTGTAGCTCCCATCACCACCCATGGTGAGTGTCATGTAGCTCCCACCACCACCCATGGTGAGTGTCATGTAGCTCCCACCACCACCCATGGTGAGTGTCATGTAGCTCCCCCCACCACCCATGGTGAGGGCCATGTAGCTCCCACCACCACCCATGGTGAGTGTCATGTAGCTCCCACCACCGATGGTGAGTGTCATGTAGCTCCCACCACCCATGGTGAGTGTCATGTAGCTCCCACCACCGATGGTGAGTGTCATGTAGCTTCCACCACCCATGGTGAGTGTCATGTAGCTCCCACCACCCATGGTGAGTGTCATGTAGCTCCCACCACCACCCATGGTGAGTGTCATGTAGCCCCCACCACCACCCATGGTGAGTGTCATGTAGCTCCCACCACCACCCATGGTGAGTGTCATGTAGCTCCCACCACCACCACCCATGGTGAGTGTCATGTAGCTCCCACCACCGATGGTGAGTGTCATGTAGCTCCCCCCGCCCATGGTGAGTGTCATGTGGCTCCCACCACCCATGGTGAGTGTCATGTAGCTCCCACCACCCATGGTGAGTGTCATGTAGCTTCCACCACCCATGGTGAGTGTCATGTAGCTCCCACCACCACCCATGGAGAGTGTCATGTAGCTCCCACAACCACCCATGGTGAGTGTCATGTAAGCTGCCCACCACCCATGGTGAGTATCATGTAGCTCCCACCACCACCCATGGTGAGTGTCCTGTAGCTCCCACCACCCATGGTGAGTGTCATGTAGCTTCCCACCACCACCCATGGTGAGGTCATGTAGCTCCCACCACCACCCATGGTGAGTGTCATGTAGCTCCCACCACACCCATGGTGAGTGTCATGTAGCTCCCACCATCACCACCCATGGTGAGTGTCATGTAGCTTCCACCACCCATGGTGAGTGTCATGTAGCTCCCCCACCACCCATGGTGAGTGTCTTGTGGCTTCCCACCACCCATGGTGAGTGTCATGTAGCTCCCACCACCACCCATGGTGAGTGTCATGTAGCTCCCCCACCACCCATGGTGAGTGTCATGTGGCTCCCCCCACCACCCATGGTGAGTGTCATGTAGCTCCCCCACCCATGGTGAGTGTCATGTGGCTCCCCCCACCACCCATGGTGAGTGTCATGTAGCTCCCCCCACCCATGGTGAGTGTCATGTTGGCTCCCCCCACCCATGTGAGTGTCATGTAGCTCCCACCACCCATGGTGAGTGTCATGTGGCTCCCCCACCACCCATGGTGAGTGTCATGTGGCTCCCCCCACCATGGTGAGTGTCATGTAGCTCCCCCCACCCATGGTGAGTGTCATGTAGCTCCCACCACCCATGGTGAGTGTCATGTAGCTCCCACCACCCATGGTGAGTGTCATGTAGCTCCCACCACCCATGGTGAGTGTCATGTGGCTCCCACCACCACCCATGGTGAGTGTCATGTAGCTCCCCCACCACCCCTGGTGAGTGGCATGTAGCTCCCACCACCCATGGTGAGTGTCATGTGGCTCCCCACCACACACCCATGGTGAGTGTCATGTGGCTCCCCCACACACCCATGTTGAGTGTCATGTAGCTCCCCCCGCCCATGGTGAGTGTCATGTAGCTCACCCCCACCCATGGTGAGTGTCGTGTAGCTCCCACCACCCATGGTGAGTGTCATGTAGCTCCCCCCACCACCCATGGTGAGTGTCATGTAGCTCCCACCACCCATGGTGAGTGTCATGTAGCTCCCCCCACCCCATGGTGAGTGTCATGTGGCTCCCCCCACACCCCTGGTGAGTGTCATGTAGCTCCCCCACCATGGTGAGTGTCATGTGGCTCCCACCACCCATGGTGAGTGTCATGTGGCCCCCCCACCACCCATGGTGAGTGTCCATGTAGCTCCCCCCCCACCCATGGTGATTGTCATGTAGCTCCCACCCCACCACCCATGTGATGTCATGTGGCTTCCCCCCACCCATGGTGAGTGTCATGTAGCTCCCACCACCCATGGTGAGTGTCATGTAGCGCCCACCACCCATGGTGATTGTCATGTAGCTCCCACCACCCATGGTGAGTGTCATGTAGCTCCCACCACCCTGGTGAGTGTCCATGTAGCTCCCAACACCCATGGTGAGTGCCATGTAGCTCCCACCACCCATGTGTGAGTGTCATGTAGCTACCCCACCACCCTGGTGAGTGTCATGTAGCTCCCACCACCCATGGTGAGTGTCATGTAGCTCTCACCCACCCATGGTGAGTGTCATGTAGCTCCCACCACCCATGGTGAGTGTCATGTGGCTCCCACCACCCATGGTGAGTGTCATGTAGCTCCCACCACCACCCATGGTGAGTGTCATGTAGCTCCCACCACCGATGGTGAGTGTCATGTAGCTCCCACCACCCATGGTGAGTGTCATGTGGCTCCCACCACCCATGGTGAGTGTCATGTAGCTCCCACCACCACCCATGGTGAGTGTCATGTAGCTGCCCACCACCCATGGTGAGTGTTATGTAGCTCCCACCACCCATGGTGAGTGTCATGTAGCTCCCACCACCACCCATGGTGAGTGTCATGTAGCTCCCACCACCCATGGTGAGTGTCATGTAGCTCCCACCACCCATGGTGAGTGTCATGATGGCCTCCCACCACCCATTGGTGAGTGTCATGTGGCTCCCAACACCACCCCTGGTGAGTGTCATGTAGCTCCCCACCACCCATGGTTAGTGTCATGTAGCTCCCACCACCCATGGTGAGTGTCATGTAGCTCCCACCACCCATGGTGAGTGTCATGTAGCTCCCACCACCACCCATGGTGAGTGTCATGTAGCTCCCACCACCCATGGTGAGTGTCATGTAGCTACCACCACCCATGGTGAGTGTCATGTAGCTCCCACAACCACCCATGGTGAGTGTCATGTAGCTCCCACCCACCACCCATGGTGATTGTCATGTAGCTCCCACCACCACCCATGGTGAGTGTCATGTAGCTCCCCCACCACCCATGGTGAGTGCCATGTAGCTCCCACCACCCATGGTGAGTGTCATGTAGCTTCCCACCACCCATGCTGAGTGTCATGTAGCTCCCACCACCACCCATGTTGAGTGTCATGTAGCTCCCACCACCCATGGTGAGTGTCATGTAGCTCCCACCACCACCCATGGTGAGTGTCATGTAGCTCCCCACCACCCATGGTGGAGTGTCAGTTAGCTCCCACCACCCACCCATGGTGAGTGTCATGTAGCTCCCACCACCCATTGTGAGTATCATGTAGCTCCCACCACCCATGGTAGTTGTCAATGTGGCTCCCACCACCATGTGAGTGTCATGTAGCTCCCACCACCACCCATGGTGAGTGGCATGTGGCTCCCCCACCACCCATGGTGAGTGTCATGTGGCTCCCCCCACCACCCATGGTGAGTGTCATGTGGCTCCCCCCACCCATGGTGAGTGTCATGGAGCTCCCACCACCACCCATGTTGAGTGTCATGTAGCTCCCACCACCCATGGTGAGTGTCATGTGGCTCCCCCCACCACCCATGATGAGTGTCATGTAGCTCCCACAACCACCCATGGTGAGTGTCATGTGGCTCCCCCCCACCCATGGTGAGTGTCCATGTAGCTCCCACCACCCATGGTAGTGTCATGTTGGTCCCCCCCACCACCCATGGTGAGTGTCATGTGGCGCCCACCACCCATGGTGAGTGTCATGTAGCTCCCCCTCACCCATGGTGAGTGTCATGTAGCTTCCACCACCCATGGTGAGTGTCATGTAGCTCCCACCACCCATGGTGAGTGTCATGTAGCCTCCCACCACCCATGGTGAGTGTCATGTAGCTACCACCACCCATGGTGAGTGTCATGTAGCTCCCCCACCACCCCCCATGGTGAGTGTCATGTAGCTCCCACCACCCATGGTGAGTGTCATGTGGCTCCCCCACCACCACCCATGGTGAGTGTCATGTAGCTCCCCCCCCCCATGGTTGAGTGTCATGTAGCTCCCCCCCCACCCATGGTGAGTGTCATGTAGCTCCCCCCCCACCCATGGTGAGGTGTCGTGTAGCTCCCACCACCCTGGTGAGTGTCATGTATGCTCCCACCACCCATGGTGAGTGTCATGTAGCTCCCACCACCCATGGTGAGTGTCATGTCGCTCCCCCCACCCATGGTGAGTGTCATTGTGGCTCCCCACCACCACCCATGGTGAGTGTCATGTAGCTCCCCCCACCCATGGTGATGTGTCCTGTGGCTCCCACCACCCATGGTGAGTGTCATGTGGCTCCCCCCACCACCCATGGTGAGTGTCATGTAGCTCCCCCCACCCATGGTGGAGTGTCATGTAGCTCCCCCACCACCCATGGTGAGTGTCATGTAGCTCCCACCACCCATGGTGAGTGTCATGTAGCTCCCCCACCAACCATGGTGAGTGTCATGTAGCTCCCCCCGCCCATGGTGAGTGTCATGTAGCTCCCCCCACCCATGGTGAGTGTCGTGTAGCTCCCACCACCCATGGTGAGTGTCATGTAGCTCCCCACCACCATGGTGAGTGTCATGTAGCTCCCACCACCCATGGTGAGTGTCATGTAGCTCCCCCCCACCACCCATGGTGTCATGTGGCTCCCACCACCACCCATGGAGAGTGTCATGTAGCTCCCACAACCACCCATGGTGAGTGTCATGTAGCTCCCACCACCACCCATGTGAGTGTCATGTGGCTCCCCCACCACCCATGGTGAGTGTCATGTAGCTCTCCCCCCCACCCATGGTGATTGTCATGTAGCTCCCACCACCCGTGGTGAGTGTCATGTGGCTCCCCCCACCACCCATGGTGAGTGTCATGTAGCTCCCCCCGCCCATGGTGAGTGTCATGTGGCTTCCCCCCACCACCCATGGTGAATGTCATGTGGCTCCCCCCACCCATGGTGAGTGTCATGTAGCTCCCACCACCCATGGTGAGTGTCATGTAGCTCCCACCACCCATGGTGAGTGTCATGTAGCTCCCACCACCCATGGTGAGTGTTATGTAGCTCCCACCACCCATGGTGAGTGTCATGTGGCTCCCACCACCACCCATGGTGAGTGTCATGTAGCTCCCACCACCCAATAGGGTGAGTGTCATGTAGCTCCCACCACCCATGGTGAGTGTCATGTGGCGCCCACCACCCATGGTGAGTGTCATGTAGCTCCCACCATCACCACCCATGGTGAGTGTCATGTAGCTCCCACCACCCCCATGGTGAGTGTCATGTAGCTCCCACCACCCA
The DNA here is from genome assembly GCA_020271785.1 of Procambarus virginalis. Classification (NCBI taxonomy): domain Eukaryota; kingdom Metazoa; phylum Arthropoda; class Malacostraca; order Decapoda; family Cambaridae; genus Procambarus; species Procambarus virginalis. The sequence continues at coordinate 12,044 of WNGS01037037.1, read as the reverse complement.
TGGTGAGTGTCATGTAGCTCCCACCACCACCCATGGTGAGTGTCATGTAGCTCCCACCATCACCACCCATGGTGAGTGTCCTGTGGCTCCCACCACCCATGGTGAGTGTCATGTGGCTCCCACCACCACCCATGGTGAGTGTCATGTAGCTCCCCACACCCATTGTGAGTGTCATGTAGCTCCCACCACCCATGGTGAGTGTCATGTAGCTTCCACCACCCATGGTGAGTGTCATGTAGCTCCCACCACCACCCATGGTGAGTGTCATGTAGCTCCCACCATCACCACCCATGGTGAGTGTCCTGTGGCTCCCACCACCCATGGTGAGTGTCATGTAGCTCCCACCACACCCATGGTGAGTGTCATGTGCTCCACCAACCCATGGTGAGTGTCATGTGGCTCCCACCACCACCCATGGTGAGTGTCATGTAGCTCCCACCACCCATGGTGAGTGTCATGTGGCTCCCACCACCACCCATGGTGAGTGTCCTGTAGCTCCCACCACCCATGGTGAGTGTCATGTGGCGCCCACCACCCATGGTGAGTGTCATGTAGCTCCCACCACCCATGGTGAGTGTCATGTAGCTCCCCCACCACCCATGGTGAGTGTCATGTAGCTCCCACCACCCATGGTGAGTGTCATGTGGCGCCCACCACCCATGGTGAGTGTCATGTAGCTCCACCACCATGGTGAGTGTCATGTCGCTCCCACCACCACCCATGGTGAGTGTCATGTAGCTACCACCACCCATGGTGAGTGTTATGTAGCTCCCCACCCACCCATGGTGAGTGTCATGTGGCTCCCCCACCACCCATGGTGAGTGTCATGTAGCTCCCACCACCACCCATGGTGAGTGTAATGTAGCTCCCACCACCACCCATGGTGAGTGTTATGTAGATCCTCCACCACCCATGGTGAGTGTCATGTAGCTCCCACCAACCACCACACCCATGGTGAGTGTCATGTGGCTCCCACCACCCATGGTGAGTGTCATCTAGCTCCCACAACCACCCATGGTGAGTTCATGTAGCTCCCACCACCCATGGTGAGTGTCATTTAGCTCCCACCACCACATGGGAGAGTGATCATGTGGACTCCCCAAAATACACATTGCGTACTGTTTTTCCCCTCTGTTTGGGTGGGAGCTACATGACACTCACCATGGGTGGTGGTGGGAGCTACATGACACTCACCATGGTGTGGGAGCTACATGACACTCACCATGGGTGGTGGGAGCTACATGACACTCACCATGGGTGGTGGGGAGCTACATGACACTCACCATGGGTGGTGGTGGGAGCTACATGACACTCACCATGGGTGGTGGGAGCCACATGACACTCACCATGGGTGGTGGGGGAGCTACATGACACTCACCATGGGTGGTGGTGGGAGCTACATGACACTCACCATGTGTGGTGGAGCTACATGACACTCACCATGGGTGGTGGGGAGCTACATGACACTCACCATGGGTGGTGGTGGGAGCTACATGACACTCACCATGGGTGGTGGGAGCCACATGACACTCACCATGTGGTGGGAGCTACATGACACTCACCATGGGTGGTGGGAGCTACATGACACTCACCATGGGTGGTGGTGGGAGCCATGACACTCACCATGGGTGGTGGGAGCTACATGACACTCACCATGGGTGGTGGAGCTACATGACACTCACCATGGGTGGTGGGAGCTACATGACACTCACCATGTTGGTGGGAGCTACATGACACTCACCATGGGTGGGGGGAGCTACATGACACTCACCATGGGTGGTGGTGGGAGCTACATGACACTCACCATGGGTGGGGGGAGCTACATGACACTCACCATGGGTGGTGGTGGGAGCTACATGACACTCACCATGGGTGGTGGGAGCTACATGACACTCACCATGGGTGGTGGGAGCTACATGACACTCACCATGGGTGGTGGGGGAGCTACATGACACTCACCATGGGTGGTGGTGGGAGCTACATGACACTCACCATGGGTGGTGTGGGAGCTACATGACACTCACCATGGGTGGTGGTGGGAGCTACATGACACTCATGGGTGGTGGGGGGAGCTACATGACACTCACCATGGGTGGTGGGAGCTACATGACACTCACCATGGGTGGTGGGAGCCCATGACACTCACCATGGGTTGGGGAGCTACATGACACTCACCATGGGTGGGGGGAGCTACATGACACTCACCATGGGTGGGGGTGAGCTACATGACACTCACCATGGTGGTGGGAGCTACATGACACTCACCATGGGTGGTGGGAGCTACATGACACTCACCATGGGTGGTGGGGGAGCTACATGACACTCACCATGGGTGTGGGGAGCTACATGACACTCACCATGGGTGGTGGGGGGAGCCACATGACACTCACCATGGGTGGTGGGAGCCACATGACACTCACCATGGGTGGGGGAGCTACATGACACTCACCATGGGTGGTGGGGGAGCCACATGACACTCACCATGGGTGGGGGAGCTACATGACACTCACCATGGGTGGTGGGAGCTACATGACACTCACCATGGGTGGTGGGAGCTACATGACACTCACCATGGGTGGTGGGAGCTACATGACACTCACCATGGGTGGGGGGAGCTACATGACACTCACCATGGGTGGGGGGAGCTACATGACACTCACCATGGGTGGGGGAGCTACATGACACTCACCATGGGTGGTGGTGGGGGAGCCACATGACACTCACCATGGGTGGTGGGAGCTACATGACACTCACCATGGGTGGTGGGGAGCTACATGACACTCACCATGGGTGGTGGTGGGAGCCACATGACACTCACCATGGGTGGTGGGAGCTACATGACACTCACCATGGGTGGTGGGAGCTACATGACACTCACCATGGGTGGTGGGAGCTACATGACACTCACCATGGGTGGGGGGAGCTACATGACACTCACCATGGGTGGGGGGAGCTACATGACACTCACCATGGGTGGTGGGGGGAGCTACATGACACTCACCATGGGTGGTGGGAGCTACATGACACTCACCATGGGTGGGGGAGCCACATGACACTCACCATGGGTGGGGGGAGCTACATGACACTCACCATGGGTGGTGGGGGGAGCTACATGACACTCACCATGGGTGGTGGGAGCTACATGACACTCACCATGGGTGGGGGGAGCTACATGACACTCACCATGGGTGGGGGGAGCTACATGACACTCACCATGGGTGGTGGGGGGAGCCACATGACACTCACCATGGGTGGTGGGGGAGCTACATGACACTCACCATGGGTGGTGGTGGGAGCTACATGACACTCACCATGGGTGGTGGGAGCCACATGACACTCACCATGGGTGGTGGGAGCTACATGACACTCACCATGGGTGGTGGGAGCTACATGACACTCACCATGGGTGGTGGTGGGAGCTACATGACACTCACCATGGGTGGTGGGAGCTACATGACACTCACCATGGGTGGTGGTGGGAGCTACATGACACTCACCATGGGTGGTGGGAGCTACATGACACTCACCATGGGTGGTGGTGGGAGCTACATGACACTCACCATGGGTGGTGGGAGCTACATGACACTCACCATGGGTGGTGGTGGGAGCTACATGACACTCACCATGGGTGGTGGGGGAGCTACATGACACTCACCATGGGTGGTGGTGGGAGCTACATGACACTCACCATGGGTGGTGGTGGGAGCTACATGACACTCACCATGGGTGGTGGGAGCTACATGACACTCACCATGGGTGGTGGTGGGAGCTACATGACACTCACCATGGGTGGTGGGAGCTACATGACACTCACCATGGGTGGTGGTGGGAGCTACATGACACTCACCATGGGTGGTGGGAGCTACATGACACTCACCATGGGTGGTGGGAGCTACATGACACTCACCATGGGTGGTGGGAGCTACATGACACTCACCATGGGTGGTGTTGGGAGCTACATGACACTCACCATGGGTGGTGGGAGCTACATGACACTCACCATGGGTGGTGGGAGCTACATGACACTCACCATGGGTGGTGGGAGCTACATGACACTCACCATGGGTGGTGGTGGGAGCTACATGACACTCACCATGGGTGGTGGGAGCTACATGACACTCACCATGGGTGGTGGGAGCTACATGACACTCACCATGGGTGGTGGTGGGAGCTACATGACACTCACCATGGGTGGTGGGAGCTACATGACACTCACCATGGGTGGTGGGAGCTACATGACACTCACCATGGGTGGTGGGAGCTACATGACACTCACCATGGGTGGTGGTGGGAGCTACATGACACTCACCATGGGTGGTGGGAGCTACATGACACTCACCATGGGTGGTGGGAGCTACATGACACTCACCATGGGTGGTGGGAGCTACATGACACTCACCATGGGTGGTGGGAGCTACATGACACTCACCATGGGTGGTGGGAGCTACATGACACTCACCATGGGTGGTGGGAGCTACATGACACTCACCATGGGTGGTGGGAGCTACATGACACTCACCATGGGTGGTGGGAGCTACATGACACTCACCATGGGTGGTGGGAGCTACATGACACTCACCATGGGTGGTGGGAGCTACATGACACTCACCATGGGTGGTGGGAGCTACATGACACTCACCATGGGTGGGGGGAGCTACATGACACTCACCATGGGTGGTGGGGGAGCTACATGACACTCACCATGGGTGGGGGGAGCTACATGACACTCACCATGGGTGGTGGGGGAGCTACATGACACTCACCATGGGTGGTGGGAGCTACATGACACTCACCATGGGTGGGGGGAGCTACATGACACTCACCATGGGTGGTGGGGGGAGCTACATGACACTCACCATGGGTGGGGGGAGCTACATGACACTCACCATGGGTGGTGGGAGCTACATGACACTCACCATGGGTGGTGGGAGCTACATGACACTCACCATGGGTGGTGGGAGCTACATGACACTCACCATGGGTGGGGGGAGCTACATGACACTCACCATGGGTGGGGGGAGCTACATGACACTCACCATGGGTGGTGGGGGAGCTACATGACACTCACCATGGGTGGTGGTGGGGAGCTACATGACACTCACCATGGGTGGTGGGAGCTACATGACACTCACCATGGGTGGTGGGGGAGCTACATGACACTCACCATGGGTGGTGGTGGGAGCTACATGACACTCACCATGGGTGGTGGGAGCTACATGACACTCACCATGGGTGGTGGGAGCTACATGACACTCACCATGGGTGGTGGGAGCTACATGACACTCACCATGGGTGGGGGGAGCTACATGACACTCACCATGGGTGGGGGAGCTACATGACACTCACCATGGGTGGTGGGGGGAGCTACATGACACTCACCATGGGTGGTGGGAGCTACATGACACTCACCATGGGTGGGGGGAGCTACATGACACTCACCATGGGTGGGGGGAGCTACATGACACTCACCATGGGTGGTGGGGGGAGCTACATGACACTCACCATGGGTGGGGGGAGCTACATGACACTCACCATGGGTGGTGGGGGGAGCTACATGACACTCACCATGGGTGGTGGGGGAGCTACATGACACTCACCATGGGTGGTGGTGGGAGCTACATGACACTCACCATGGGTGGTGGGAGCTACATGACACTCACCATGGGTGGTGGGGGAGCTACATGACACTCACCATGGGTGGTGGTGGGAGCTACATGACACTCACCATGGGTGGTGGTGGGAGCTACATGACACTCACCATGGGTGGTGGTGGGAGCTACATGACACTCACCATGGGTGGTGGTGGGAGCTACATGACACTCACCATGGGTGGTGGTGGGAGCTACATGACACTCACCATGGGTGGTGGGAGCTACATGACACTCACCATGGGTGGTGGTGGGAGCTACATGACACTCACCATGGGTGGTGGGAGCTACATGACACTCACCATGGGTGGTGGTGGGAGCTACATGACACTCACCATGGGTGGTGGTGGGAGCTACATGACACTCACCATGGGTGGTGGGAGCTACATGACACTCACCATGGGTGGTGGGAGCTACATGACACTCACCATGGGTGGTGGGAGCTACATGACACTCACCATGGGTGGTGGGGGAGCTACATGACACTCACCATGGGTGGTGGGAGCTACATGACACTCACCATGGGTGGTGGTGGGAGCTACATGACACTCACCATGGGTGGTGGTGGGAGCTACATGACACTCACCATGGGTGGTGGTGGGGGCTACATGACACTCACCATGGGTGGTGGTGGGAGCTACATGACACTCACCATGGGTGGTGGGAGCTACATGACACTCACCATGGGTGGTGGGGGAGCTACATGACACTCACCATGGGTGGTGGTGGGAGCTACATGACACTCACCATGGGTGGTGGGAGCTACATGACACTCACCATGTGGTGGTGGTGGGAGCTACATGACACTCACCATGGGTGGTGGTGGGAGCTACATGACACTCACCATGGGTGGTGGGGGAGCTACATGACACTCACCATGGGTGGTGGTGGGAGCTACATGACACTCACCATGGGTGGTGGTGGGAGCTACATGACACTCACCATGGGTGGTGGGAGCTACATGACACTCACCATGGGTGGTGGGAGCTACATGACACTCACCATGGGTGGTGGGGGGAGCTACATGACACTCACCATGGGTGGTGGTGGGAGCTACATGACACTCACCATGGGTGGTGGTGGTGGGAGCTACATGACACTCACCATGGGTGGTGGGAGCTACATGACACTCACCATGGGTGGTGGGAGCTACATGACACTCACCATGGGTGGTGGGGGGAGCTACATGACACTCACCATGGGTGGTGGTGGGAGCTACATGACACTCACCATGGGTGGTGGGGGCTACATGACACTCACCATGGGTGGTGGTGGGAGCTACATGACACTCACCATGGGTGGTGGGAGCTACATGACACTCACCATGTGGTGGTGGTGGGAGCTACATGACACTCACCATGGGTGGTGGTGGGAGCTACATGACACTCACCATGGGTGGTGGTGGGAGCTACATGACACTCACCATGGGTGGTGGTGGGAGCTACATGACACTCACCATGGGTGGTGGGAGCTACATGACACTCACCATGGGTGGTGGTGGGAGCTACATGACACTCACCATGGGTGGTGGGAGCTACATGACACTCACCATGGGTGGTGGGAGCTACATGACACTCACCATGGGTGGTGGGGGGAGCTACATGACACTCACCATGTGGTGGTGGTGGGGGAGCTACATGACACTCACCATGGGTGGTGGTGGGAGCTACATGACACTCACCATGGGTGGGGGAGCTACATGACACTCACCATGTGGGTGGTGGTGGGAGCTACATGACACTCACCATGGGTGGTGGGAGCTACATGACACTCACCATGGGTGGTGGGAGCTACATGACACTCACCATGGGTGGTGGTGGGAGCTACATGACACTCACCATGGGTGGTGGGAGCTACATGACACTCACCATGGGTGGTGGTGGGAGCTACATGACACTCACCATGGGTGGTGGTGGTGGGAGCTACATGACACTCACCATGGGTGGTGGGGGGAGCTACATGACACTCACCATGGGTGGTGGGAGCTACATGACACTCACCATGGGTGGTGGTGGGAGCTACATGACACTCACCATGTGTGGTGGTGGGGGAGCTACATGACACTCACCATGGGTGGTGGTGGGAGCTACATGACACTCACCATGGGTGGTGGTGGGAGCTACATGACACTCACCATGGGTGGTGGGGGGAGCTACATGACACTCACCATGTGTGGTGGTGGGGGAGCTACATGACACTCACCATGGGTGGTGGTGGGAGCTACATGACACTCACCATGGGTGGTGGTGGGAGCTACATGACACTCACCATGGGTGGTGGTGGGAGCTACATGACACTCACCATGGGTGGTGGGGGGAGCTACATGACACTCACCATGTGTGGTGGTGGGAGCTACATGACACTCACCATGTGTGGTGGTGGGGGAGCTACATGACACTCACCATGGGTGGTGGTGGGAGCTACATGACACTCACCATGGGTGGTGGGGTGGGAGCTACATGACACTCACCATGGGTGGTGGTGGGAGCTACATGACACTCACCATGGGTGGTGGTGGGAGCTACATGACACTCACCATGTGTGGTGGTGGTGGGAGCTACATGACACTCACCATGGGTGGTGGTGGGAGCTACATGACACTCACCATGGGTGGTGGTGGGAGCTACATGACACTCACCATGGGTGGTGGTGGGAGCTACATGACACTCACCATGGGTGGTGGGGGGAGCTACATGACACTCACATGGGTGGTGGGAGCTACATGACACTCACCATGGGTGGTGGGGAGCTACATGACACTCACCATGGGTGGTGGGAGCTACATGACACTCACCATGGGTGGTGGTGGGAGCTACAGACACTCACCATGGGTGGTGGGAGCACATGACACTCACCATGGGTGGTGGTGGGAGCTACATGACATCACCATGGGTGGTGGGTGGGGCTACATGACACTCACCATGGGTGGTGGGAGCTACATGACACTCACCATGGGTGGTGGTGGGAGCTACATGACACTCACCATGGGTGGTGGGAGCTACATGACACTCACCATGGGTGGTGGGAGCTACATGACACTCACCATGGGTGGTGGTGGGAGCTACATGACACTCACCAGGGTGGTGGTGGGAGCTACATGACACTCACCATGGGTGGTGGTGGGAGCTACATGACACTCACCATGGGTGGTGGTGGGGGGAGTACATGACACTCACCATGGGTGGTGGTGGGAGCTAACATGACACTCACCATGGGTGGTGGTGGGAGCTACATGACACTCACCATGGGTGGTGGTGGGAGCTACATGGCACTCCCCATGGGTGTGGTGGGAGCCACATGACACTCACCATGGGTGGTGGTGGGAGCTACATGACACTCACCATGGGTGGTGGGAGCTACATGACACTCACATGGGTGGGGGGGGAGCACATGGCACTCACCATGGGTGGGGGAGCCACATGGCACTCCCCATGGGTGGGGGAGCCACATGGCACTCACCATGGTTGGGGGCCACATGGCACTCCCCATGGGTGGGGGGGGCCACATGGCACTCCCCATGGGTGGGGGCCACATGGCACTCACCATGGGTGGGGGGAGGCACATGGCACTCCCCATGGGGTGGGGGGAGCCACATGGCACTCACCATGGGTGGGGGGCCACATGGCACTCACCATGGGTGGGGGAGCCACATGCACTCCCCATGGGTGGGGGGAGCCACATGCACTCCCCATGGGTGGGGGAGCCACATGGCACTCCCCAAGGGTGGGGGGAGCCACATGGCACTCCCCATGGGTGGGGGAAGCCACATGGCACTCCCCATGGGTAGGGGAGCCACATGGCACTCGAGGCCGTCGCGAGGGCTACTTTAATATCCGCTATACGCCGCTATACTCCCCTCTTCTCCCGCCAATCTCCCCTCATTTGTTTCCATTTGTTTGTAAACAAAGACTGGATGAATGAGGGGAAAATATAGTCATTTCTAGGCCTCGTATTCACGCCTAGGACTAGGTACAGCATGGGCCAATGGTAGGGATATGATGATATACTCACGTATATTCCCACCCCCGCGACGAGCGCGAAGTAGATCGCGACGCAGACGATGTCCCAGGTGGAAAGCATCGTGTCCCCGACTAAGTCGCCGCGCCGAGAGGCGCCATCACTGATGGTAATTTTGCAGTTTCTCCGCCGACATGATACCCCTCCCGCACTTGCCACGACACTGGCGTCTTGTTGACGGCGCAGGCCCACGCGGGTTCCTCCTGGTGGCGTTGTCTGGCATCTTCCCAAACCATTACCTTCCATTTCCTACCATTTAACAGCCAAAATCTACTAACTACCTGGCCTAAAATTAATAAAATGATTTATATTTATATTGACGATGGTGTATGATGAGTGAGGATGAGTACTTTCAGAGTTCTAATCTCAGACCGGATGGAAAATGCAAGACGCCATCGGTTGCTACAATAGAGTGGAATTTAGTATTAAGGGTCTCGTCAAGGTTCTGGAAAACGTGATATTCGATCCTATTATTACGGCTGCCCAGATGACGTCACAGGGGGGCAGGAGGGAGCCATGCCACATATCTCGATCTTAATCAATGAATTTGATATCTGATTACTTACAACTTATTAGGAAAATAAGCAAGCACAGTGCCTTGGGTGACTGTACTGGGCAAGCACAGTACCCTGGGGGACAGTACTGGAGCAAGCACAGTACCCTGGGTGACTGTACTGGGGCAAGCACAGTACCCTGGGGGACAGTACTGGAGCAAGCACAGTACCCTGGGTGACTGTGTACTGGGGAAGCACAATACCCTGGGGGACAGTACTGGAGCAAGCACAGTACCCTGGGTGACTGAGTACTGCAGCAAGCACAGTACCCTGGGGGACAGTACTGGAGCAAGCACAGTACCCTGGGTGACTGAGTACTGCAGCAAGCACAGTACCCTGGGGGACTGAGTACAGCAGCAAGCACAGTACCCTGGGGACAGTACTGGAGCAAGCACAGTACCCTGGGGACAGTACTGGAGCAAGCACAGTACCCTGGGTGACTGAGTACTGCAGCAAGCACAGTACCCTGGGGGACTGAGTACAGCAGCAAGCACAGTACCCTGGGGTACTGAGTACAGCAGCAAGCACAGTACCCTGGGGGACTGAGTACAGCAGCAAGCACAGTACCCTGGGGGACAGAACTGGAGCAAGCACAGTACCCTGGGTGACTGAGTACTGCAGCAAGCACAGTACCCTGGGTGACAGTACTGGAGCAGGCACAGTACCCTGGGGACAGTACTGGAGCAAGCACAGTACCCTGGGGACAGTACTGCAGCAAGCACAGTACCCTGGGTGACTGAGTACTGCAGCAAGCACAGTACCCTGGGTGACTGAGTACTGCAGCAAGCACAGTACCCTGGGGACAGTACTGGAGCAAGCACAGTACCCTGGGTGACAGTACTGCAGCAAGCACAGTACCCTGGGGACTGAGTACTGCAGCAAGCACAGTACCCTGGGGACAGTACTGGAGCAAGCACAGTACCCTGGGGACAGTACTGGAGCAAGCACAGTACCCTGGAGACAGTACTGGAGCAAGCACAGTACCCTGGGTGACTGAGTACTGGCAGCAAGCACAGTACCCTGGGGGACTGAGTACAGCAGCAAGCACAGTACCCTGGGGGACAGTACTGGAGCAAGCACAGTACCCTGGGGACAGTACTGGAGCAAGCACAGTACCCTGGGGGACAGTACTGGAGCAAGCACAGTACCCTGGGGACAGTACTGGAGCAAGCACAGTACCCTGGGTGACTGAGTACTGCAGCAAGCACAGTACCCTGGGGAACTGAGTACAGCAGCAAGCACAGTACCCTGGGGGACAGTACTGGAGCAAGCACAGTACCCCTGGGGACAGTACTGGAGCAAGCACAGTACCCTGGGGACAGTACTGGAGCAAGCACAGTACCCTGGGGACAGTACTGGAGCAAGCACAGTACCCTGGGTGACTGAGTACTGCAGCAAGCACAGTACCCTGGGGGACTGAGTACAGCAGCAAGCACAGTACCCTGGGGACAGTACTGGAGCAAGCACAGTACCCTGGGGACAGTACTGGAGCAGCACAGTACCCTGGGTGACTGAGTACTGCAGCAAGCACAGTACCCTGGGGGACAGTACTGGAGCAAGCACAGTACTCTGGGGGACAGTACTGGAGCAAGCACAGTCCCTGGGGACAGTACTGGAGCAAGCACAGTACCCTGGGTGACTGAGTACTGCAGCAAGCACAGTACCCTGGGGACAGTACTGGAGCAAGCACAGTACCATGGGGACAGTACTGGAGCAAGCACAGTACCCTGGGGGACTGAGTACTGCAGCAAGCACAGTACCCTGGGGGACAGTACTGGAGCAAGCACAGTACCCTGGGTGACTGAGTACAGCAGCAAGCACAGTA
>WNGS01037035.1:0-10474 GCA_020271785.1 Procambarus virginalis | reverse complement strand
AAAAAACAGCACCATCTGTTTGATGTAAGAGCAACACACGCTGTAATCTCCGAAAGTTCTTCACCGATTGCTTTGAAATTTTGACACAACGTTCCATTCGATACACTCATGCTTTTATATACCTACTATATAGATGCAACACCTGTGGCAAGTAAAACAAAACTCTTTTTTAAAACAGTGCCATCTGTTCTCGCAAGAAGAGCAACACATTCCAATATTAAATGTTAAGATTCCATTTCAACGTTTCTGATTGCATTGATAAATTGAATTTCATAGATTTAGATTAAGTTTCATTTTATTTTAATTATTTTGTGTGACATTACATTGGAATTGAGCTGTGTTGTTTACCATCCGTTCATTTCGTATAGATTCATACTGTGACAGGTAAAACCATGCTTTATTGAAAAACAGCACCATCTGTGCATGTAGGAGCAGTATTCGCTTTACTAAATATGTTACGATCCATTTCAGTGTTTTGATTGCATTAATAAATTTAAATTTCATCGATTCGATTTATTCTTTGTGATCTTATTTTGTGTGACATTGCCTTGGAATTGAGCTGTGCTGTTTACCATACCGTTCATTTCATGAGTATAGTGTATTTTTACTTTTTCATTTTTTTCATTGGTTTTTAACTGTTCTTCTTATTTCTCAGTGATGGGAACATCAGATCATTTGATGTTCCCAATTTTCTGAAGGAATACTAGATCATTGGGAATGCATCGGACAAGAAGTGGGGAATGGTGGGGAGGACGAGGGGATGGGAGTAGAATGGTGGGGACGAGGGGAGGGGGGGGAATGATTGGGGAATGGAGAAGGTGGGGAGGACAAGAGGACAGGTGAGTGTGGGGAGGAAGAGGGGACAGGGGAGGGGCAATGGTAGAAAAGGATGAGGGGAGGGGGAGAAGAAAAATGGTTGGGAGGACGAGGGACAGAGCGTAGCGTGTGAGGAATGGTGGGTGGACGAGGGGATGGGAAGAGGGGAATGGTGGGGAGAAATGGGGGACTGGGAAACGTTGCTGTGACTCAGCAATGCACACGCGTTGCTGAGCACAGGCAAAGTGTGGCGGCGGGTACGCTAGTAGTAGATATATAAAAAGATGCTCCTATTCGGATGCAACGTTGTGTCAAGATTTCAAAGCAATCGGTAAAGAGGTTTCGAAGATTTCCCTCACATGAAAAACACATGAAAACTAGTTCTTCAGAAAAACGCATGTTTTTTTTTTTACCGTCACAGACGTGACAACTGTAAGTACGTACATAAAAACCTGCTCGGACACGAATGGAACGTGTGTGAAAATTTCAAAGCACGGAGGTAAATCCAATCCACTACGGGCTCAACATAGCCCGTGTTACTTGGATCTTGTTCCGGTAGCGAATCTTTAACAACAAACAAACGGTGAAGAACTTTAGGATATTAGCGATTTGAACAAACGAACATTTCCATTTTTATTATTTAGACTAGCTGTACCCGCCATGCGCTGCTGTGGCTCAGTCTGGTTAAATGGAAAGGAAAGAAAAGAGAAAATGCACGTTTCTAACATGTTTAATTTTTCAATGCTTGTGGGTATACAATATTTTTGTTGTTCCACTGTGTGAAGTTACAGAGATTGTCTGATTGCCGACTCTAGAACACGTAACATATAATACACAATACAATAATACACAGTCTTAATACACATATTCACAGTCTCCGTGGTGTAGTGGTAAGACACTCGCCTGGCGTTCCGCGAGCGCTATGTCATGGGTTCGTATCCTGGCCGGGGAGGATTTACTGGGCGCAATTCCTTAACTGTAGCCTCTGTTTAACGCAACAGTAAAATGTTGTACTTGGATGAAAAAACGATTCTTCGCGGCGGGGATCGTATTCCAGGGACCTGCCCGAAACACTACGCGTACTAGTGGCTGTACAAGAATGTAAAACTCTTGTATATATCTCAAAAAAAAAAAAATTGTCCATGTGAGAAGCAATCTGTATCTAGATCTAAAACGCGCATAATTCTAAAGATTGGCCCTGAGCTTTGTTGATGGTGATTGCAAACGCCAAATGAATTGGGAACTACAATCTCTTAAACTACTGAAATGGCAAATCCGTTGGATCATAGGAATGTGAGTATGAAGACATCTTCACCTTTGAAAGGTCCTGTTAAGATTGTTGCTTCTACGACGTTGCGAATATTTTTTTTACTGCAAACCGCATGCCATTGCTAAGCTTTGGCTGCTTGATATTCGTAACATGATAATTGGCACGCCGATTTTTAACTGCAATTCGTGCGGTGGGGGTATCCCTGGCAGATCGAGTGAATAAAAAAATTCTGTTGGATAATTAACCGCTTCATCTGCTTCCACCACAGTGTCGACGGACTTGTATGTGATTGCCACGTTTCCGTTCCAAATTTCCAGAAATTGATATGAGAATATCTCAGCTGATAAGTCGTTTTGCAGTTGGACACGCATATTTGTAGTTAATTTTAACATCTTTGTGTGGCGCCACAAAGTAGAGTATTTCAGGTAAGCATTTATTTCGTCTGCTGGTGTCAATCGAGGAATCACAGGTAATGTTTGCATGAAATCTCCTGCAAGCAATATTAATGCGTTCCCAAATGGTCTGATGTTTCCACGCAAATCTTGCAATGATCGATCAAGAGCCTCGAGCGATTTTTTGTGGGCCATTGTGCCTTCATCCCAAACAGTACGTTTACATTTCTGCAATACTTTTCCCATCCCGGATGCTTTGGAAATGTTGCACGTGGGAGTTTAAATGAATTGCATGTTCAATGGCAATTTCAAAGCTGAAGTAGCAGTTCTTCCACCTGGTAGCAATGTCGCAGATATTCTGGACGATGCAAGAGCTAAGGTTATGCTCTTGCATCGTCACCACCAATTGCACTGAAAAATAAGAAGAACAGTTAAAAACGGAATGAAAAACACATGAAAAAAGAAACAAATTAGCTATACCCACAAAGTGAATGGTATGGTAAACAACACAGCTCAATTCCAACGCAATGTTACACAAAGTAAAACAAAATGAAAATAAATCAAAATCTATAAAAATTCAATATATCACTGCAATCGGAAACATTTAAATTGAATCGCATCATATCTTGTATCGTATGTTGCTCCTACGTGCAACAGATGGTGAAGTTTTTCAAAACATGCATGTTTTACCTGTCACAGTTGGGGCATATAAATAGCAGGTATATCAAAACACACACACGTATTCGAAAGGAACGTCGTGTCAAAATTTCAAAGCAATGGTGAAGAACTTCCGGAGATTACTGCGTGTGATGCTCATACGTCCTACAGATGGCACTGTTTTAAAAAAAAGCTCGTTTTTTCCTGTCACAGATGAGTCATGTATATAGTAGGTATAAAAAAACACTCGCCTATTCTAATGCAATGCTGTGTCAAGATTTCAAAGCAATCGGTAAAGATTGCTTTGAAAGAGGTTTCAAAGATTTCCCTCACTTGAAAACCACACGAAAAAAACAGCATTTGAAACGAAGCATGTTTTTTCCCGTCACAGATGTGACATCTATATAATATGTACATAAAAACCCGCTCGGATGTGATGGAACGTGTGTGAAAATTTCAAGGCAATCGGTGAAGACCTTTCAGAGATTTGCGATTTTGAACAAACAAACATTTCTATTTTTATTCATATAGACTAGCTGTACCCGGTCACGTTGCTGTGGCTCAGCAACGCGTGTGCGTTGCTGAGTCACAGCAACGTTTCCCAGTCCCCCAGTTCTCCCCACCATTCCTTTCCCCATCCCCTCGTCCACCCAACCATTCCTCACGCCTCTGTTCCCTCGTCCTCCAACCATTTTCTTCTCCCTCCCCTCATCCTTTCTACCATTGCCCCCTCCCCTGTCCATCTTCCTCCCCCCACTCAACTGTCCTCTTGTCCTCCCCACCATTCTCCATTCCCCAATATTCCCCCCCTCCCTCGTCCCCACCATCCCCACTCCATCCCCTCGTCCTCCCCACCATTCCCCACTCCTTGTCCGATGCATTCCCAAAAATGATCTATTCCCTTCAGAAATTGGGAACATCAAATGATCTGATGTTCCCATCACTGAAAAATAAGAAGAACAGTTTTAAAACCAAATGAAAAAAATGAAAAAAGTAAAAAATAAACTATACTCTTGAAATGAACGGTATGGTAAACAGCACAGCTCAATTCCAAGGCAATGTCACACAAAATTATGAAATCAAAATGAAAATAAATCGAAATAGATGAAATTGAACTTTATTAATGCAATCGGAAACATTGAAATGGAATCTTAACATTTAATATGGAATGTGTTGCTCTTGCGAGAAACAGATGGCTCTGTTTTAAAAAAAGCTTGTTTTTACTTGTCACAGGTGTTGCATCTATATAGTAGGTATATAAAAGCATGAGTGTATTCGAATGGAACGTTGTGTCAAAATTTCAAAGCAATCGGTGAAGAACTTTCGGAGATTACAGTGTGTGTTGCTCTTACATCAAACAGATGGTGCTGTTTTTTTCTAAAAAGCATGTTTTTTCCTGTCACAGGTGAGGCATGTATATAGTATGTATATAACACGCGCCGGTTCGAAGGCAACATTGTGTCAAAATTTCAAAGCAATCGGTAAAGAGGTTTCGAAGATTTCACTCACATGAATAACACATGAAAACACAGTTTAAAAAAAAACATGGTTTTTCCCTTCACAGACGTAACATATATATAGTATGTTTATAAAAACTTGCTTGGATGCGAATGGAACGTTGTGTGAAAATTTCAAAGCAATCGGTGAAGAACTTTCGGATATTAGCGATTTTAAACAAATGAACATTTCCATTTTTATTTATATAGATTGGCCAGGCCATGTTTTCCAGCGATGCTGTAAGTTGACTTCCCCATAACATTAAATGGCGGCTACATAACATAATGAAACTGAGAAAAGAGGAGAACGGATACACAGATTGTATCATTGTTTCAAATCATCACAATCTTCACAGATTGCCATCACAATCTTCACAGATTGGGAAGATCTCAACGAAGATTCCAGAAGATCTACACAATAGAGCAGTGAGAAGTCCCTGTATTGAGAGAGGAGGCGGTAAATTAAGCAGTCTTGGATGAATTTGAGGTTACCAGTGATGAGGTCAAAAGGAGCTGAATATGACAAAGGCTGTTGGGCCTGACAGAATCTCACTATGGATACTGGAAGAGGGTGTAGAAGCAATAAGAGTGCCACTCTCTGTGATGTATAAAAGGTCACTGGAAACAAGAGACACGTACTGGAAACATTAATGAACTGCGTGTACCACAGTATTGCTGTGGGCCATAGTATTATCTCCTGTAAATTATCTTTGCTTGTTTGCTAATGTCCCATATTGTTTGCTAGCGTCCCATATGATTTCGATGTCATCCTGAATGTGGGCTTCTGGTGTTCCAGATGGAACTATATCCACTTCCATTATTTGTTCTCTCTTCAGTAATTGTAGCTGTCTTCCCTTTATAGTGTAAATTCCTTCTGATCTCCTTACTCTCTTCCCCATCTTCATTACTTCAAAATCTTGGGATATAAATTCAGTAATCATTCAAATTCAGCAACGGAATTCAGAACACTCCTGAAGTTTGTCAAGGTCTTCCTGCAACTTTCTACAGTCCTCCTCTGTTTTTATATTTATCATCACCTCACTCATGTTGGGGCTCACTCCCTCGGGTAGGTCATTCACTTTAATGGAACAATATTGACCCCAAATTTGAGCCTTCGGGTACTCTACCTGTTATATTTAGTGGAAACTGTAGTTTCTATGAAATATTTATTGAATTGAAGGATATATATACACACTTTACTATATATATGAATGAAATAAGTAAATTTAAAAGTGAATCTTGTGTAGACATCAGTGTGTAAGTCACCTTCCACCACGAGGTGCAAGAGAAAAATGGAAGACACCGACAGTGTATTATGGGTTGATCTGATGACTGCCAGGACATCAGCGGCCGCTCCCACTCTATGGTCACTGATCTTCCTGAGTAATGGAGATTTTTACTGATATTTAAATCTCCAGCTCTCCTTTCTTGGTAATCAGAGAGTAATTATGTGTATGAGTGAGTGTGTGTGTGTGTGTACTCACCTAGTTGTACTCACCTAGTTGTGCTTGCGGGGGTTGAGCTCTGGCTCTTTGGTCCCGCCTCTCAACCGTCAATCAACAGGTGTGCAGTTTCCTGAGTTTAATGGCTCTATCATATCTACACTTGAAACTGTGTATGGAGTCAGCCTCCACCACATCGCTTCCTAATGCATTCCATTTGTCAACCACTCTGACACTAAAAAAGTTCTTTCTAATATCTCTGTGGCTCATTTGGGCACTCAGTTTCCACCTGTGTCCCCTAGTGCGTGTGCCCCTTGTGTTAAACAGCCTGTCTTTATCAATCCTGTCGATTCCCCTGAGAATCTTGAATGTGGTGATCATGTCCCTAGCCTAACTGTGTGTGTGTGTGTGTGTGTGTGTGTGTGTGTGTGTGTGTGTGTGTGTGTGTGTGTGTGTGTGTGTGTGTGTGTGTGTGTGTGTGTGTGTGTGTGTGGCAAGACGTTAGAGTCTTCACTCTTACTATTAACTAAGTGTAGTTACAGGTTAAGAGCTACGCTCGTGGTGTCCCGTCCTCCCAGTGCTCTTTGTTATATGATGCTTTGAAACTATTGAGGGTTTTACACACAGAAATCACAATAGCGTGATGTATCATATGAACAAATCCACACGCAGTCGATTAAGGTAGTGTCTGGGAAGCTCTCGGACGTAGGTTCGAACCCTCGTCACTGCCCTTGTGGATTTGTTCATTGAGGGTTTTGCTTCCACCATCTCACATAAAGAGTTCCAACCGTCTTCCACTCTCTTTGCCAAAATGAGCTTTCTAATTTTTTGAGAGCTATGTTTCCTCAGTTTGGATCTATGAATTCTTGTTCTTAAAGTTCATGTTTTCGAAAATTCTTTTTTACCAATTTTGTAGATTCCACTACTATTTTCTATCAGGTGATCATATCACCACTTTTTCTTCTATCTTCAAGCTGTCGTATATTTAATGCCTCTAACCTCTCCACAAAGTTGTTGTTTTTCTGTTCCTGAAGCCATTCAGTTGCACGTGTAAACATTTTCCAGTTTATTTATGTGCTTCTTGAAATATGGGCGCCATACAACTGCTACATTTGCCAACGTCGGTTTTTATACTAAGGTAGTGAACAGTGTTCTTAATATTTCGCCATCCATGTATTTAAAGGTTATTCTTATGTTGGAAAGAGTGCATAAGCCCTAAGCACAATGTTCTTTATGTGGTCCTCTGGTTATTGTTTTCTGTCTAAATTTTATAGAAATAATGAAAGTATGTGTGTGATGGCGTGTTCCTCTCACTCTACTTCCTCATCCTGAACTATATGTTTAACTGATCTCTAACCCTGTCCATGGAGGACAGAAGAAAATGTATATATGCTGGTTAGCATTGTAAATGTGTGGCCACGTCTGTGGTAGAAAATAATAATAAAAAAAAAACAACTTCCTCATAAGCTTATCCTATACTTACTGTCGTATCTAGCACAATAATACGCCTTAAAGCAGCGCATTTTCTTGGTTTGCCACTCCGTCCAAAATCCAACCTTCTAACCTAACCGAAGACTTACGAACCCAGGCAACCCACCTAACCCAACGAGTGCATAGAAAACCCGGAGAAAGACAACGTTATTTTTCACAGTGGCTTTTGGTGGGTTGGTCACAGACAGCGTCAACGATACATTATTATTAAATAATCTTTATACTGATTGTTCTAAGCAATTATCAGGAGAAATCTAGAAGCCAACATGACAATGTAGTACATAACATAATAGTAACATGTTCTTTACCTAATTATCCCCTGGGTTCTCTAGACCTAAACATCCCATGTTCTCTAGACCTAAACATCCCCCGTATTCTCTAGACCTAAACATCCCATGTTCTCTAGACCTAAACATCCCATGTTCTCTAGACCTAAACATCCCCCGTATTCTCTAGAACTAAACATCTCGTGTTCTCTAGAACTAATCATTCCCAATGTTTTCTAGACCTAAACATCCCTGTGTTCTCTAGACCTAAACATCCTTTGTTCTCTAGACCTAAACATCCTGTGTTCTCTAGACCTAAACATCTCGTGTTCTCTAGACCTAAACATCCCCGTATTCTCTAGACCTAAACATCCCATGTTCTCTAGACCTAAACATCCCCGTATTCTCTAGAACTAAACATCTCGTGTTCTCTAGAACTAATCATTCCCCAATGTTTTCTAGACCTAAACATCCCTGTGTTCTCTAGACCTAAACATCCCTGTGTTCTCTAGACCTAAACATCCTGTGTTCTCTAGACCTAAACATCCTGTGTTCTCTAGACCTAAACATCCCTGTGTTCTCTAGACCTAAACATCCTGTGTTCTCTAGAACTAAACATCTCGTGTTCTCTAGAACTAATCATTCCCCAATGTTCTCTAGACCTAAACATCCTGTGTTCCTCTAGACCTAAACATCCTGTGTTCTCTAGACCTAAACATCTCGTGTTCTCTAGACCTAAACATCCCATGTTCTCTAGACCTAAACATCCCCCGTATTCTCTAGAACTAAACATCTCGTGTTCTCTAGAACTAATCATTCCCCAATGTTTTCTAGACCTAAACATCCCTGTGTTCTCTAGACCTAAACATCCCTGTGTTCTCTAGACCTAAACATCCCTGTGTTCTCTAGACCTAAACATCCCGTGTTCTCTAGACCTAAACATCCTGTGTTCTCTAGACCTAAACATCCTTGTGTTCTCTAGACCTAAACACCCTGTGTTCTTTAGACCTAAACACCCTGTGTTCTCTAGACCTAAACATCCTGTGTTCTCTAGACCTAAACATCCTGTGTTCTCTAGACCTAAACATCCTGTGTTCTCTAGACCTAAACATCTCGTGTTCTCTAGACCTAAACATCCCGTGTTCTCTAGACCTAAACATCCCGTGTTCTCTAGACCTAAACATCCTGTGTTCTCTAGACCTAAACATCCTGTGTTCTCTAGACCTAAACATCCCTGTGTTCTCTAGACCTAAACATCCCTGTGTTCTCTAGACCTAAACATCCTGTGTTCTCTAGACCTAAACATCCTGTGTTCTCTAGACCTAAACATCCTGTGTTCTCTAGACCTAAACATCCTGTGTTCTCTAGAACTAAACATCTCGTGTTCCCTAGACCTAAACATCTCGTGTTCGCTAGACTTAAACATCCTGTGTTCTCTAGAACTAAACGTCGTCATCATGACCATTACATTTCCAGCATTATAAATATGCCTATTACCCATCAGGCATAGTCATCATGACTATTACACTCCCAACATAGTCATCATGACTATTACACTCCCAACATAGTCATCATGACTATTACACTCCCAACATAGTCATCATGACTATTACACTCCCAACATAGTCATCATGACTATTACACTCCCAACATAGTCATCATGACTATTACACTCCCAACATAGTCGTCATGACTATTACACTCCCAACATTGTCGTCATGACTATTACACTCCCAACATAGTCATGATGACTATTACACTCCCAACATAGTCATCATGACTATTACACTCCCAACATAGTCATCATGACTATTACACTCCCAACATAGCCATCATGACTATTACACTCCCAACATAGTCATGATGACTATTACACTCCCAACATCGACACACGCTGAATCAAAGCTGTTAGGTCAAATTAACTAACTGTCAACACAAATTAACAACTTCACATGTCAATCATTGCAACAGTTGATAAATAGACACTAACTAACTAACCTTGCTACGACATATAAATACAAGTGCCAAATTTGTTTCAGAAGGCAACTCCAGCGTGGCCTAGTCGGATAGAACATGTTCTTAATCCGGATAGACCTGCGTTCGAGCCTGTCGGAACGGTTGCAAGTACAGGGCACAGATTTCTCTGTGTGTCCCCTCCTGTAGGAGCATCAGTTTCGATAGACTCTCTGGATAGCCGAAGATTGATTGACTGATCCCTTGGAATGTGGGGAAGGGTTGAAGTCCGGGGGCCCACGGACGGATACCTGGATCCACTGACCTCGGGCAGGTCTTTCAATCCACCTGGATTTCAGGTGGGGAGAAGGGAGGCAATTTGGGTCGACACAAATAGCTTCCTGGACCCAAAACCCCAAAGACACCCGGACAATTAAGACGCACACGGACTCAAGACACACGCTGAATCAAGACATACACGGACACTGACACGATCCCAAGGTGGAGATAAGGGAGGCAATTTGAGGGGACACAAATGGCATCCTGGACTCAAAACCCCAGGGAAACGGACACGGACATGGACACTGACACGGACATCATAGACTCTGACGGACACATACGGAATCAAGACACACATGGACATTGACACGATCCCAGACAAGGGACAGATAAGATAGGTGGAGATAAGGGA
>WNGS01037029.1:0-16254 GCA_020271785.1 Procambarus virginalis | reverse complement strand
TCCTATTTGGGCATGCAGGATCGAGCTTTAGCTCTTGGACCCGGCTTTTTGATACAGTAACCCCTTTTTGGGGATACTGTATCAAAGGCTTTTTGGCAGTTCAGAAATATGCAATCTGCCCATTGCAGATTCTAACGCCCAGGTAACTATTTACTGCTACGTAACAGGAGCATCAGGGTGAAGGAAACTGCCCATTTGTTTTTCCGGCGGTGCCGGGGGGATCGAACCCCGGTCCCTAGGGCCATGAGTCTAAAGCACTGTCCACTCGGTCAGCACCCACCGGATGTGGGATTGTATGTGTGAGTGCATGTATGAGTGTGTGTGTACAATCATTATTCCGTGAGTCCAACAACGATTTTAATACGTAATTTAATTTAGAGAATAAAACAACTCGAGTTATATCATATGCATTTGAACAAGTACATCAAGAAGTTTGAGAAAATAATATATGTATATAATTCATACTTGACCAAACTGACTTGCCTAAGCTAAGTTGTCGTGTCTACAACATTCATATGTAAATTTTTGTAAACCTAATTAGATAAAAATGTAGCGTTCGTTATACTATTAGGCTGCATACTAGAATATTTAGTAAGTTAAAAGTATTTAAGTGAAGAGTGACACGTTGAGCATAATGAAGCCGTGGCCGCTGTTCCCATAACCTGTCTTCTTGTCTGGGTGTTGAGCATCACACAGAGCTCCGATATCATACTTAATGAGTATTCAGTATCTCCATGACTACACCAGACATCTGTGATCTTACGGGAACTCCATGATTATGCAGAAGGTCCATGACTATACAGGAGCTCGATGACTCTACACGAACTCCAAGACTATGCAGAAGGTCCATGACTATACAGGGAGCTCCATGACTTTGCAGAAAGTCCATGACTATGCAGGAGCTCCGTGCCAAAGACAAGGAGACTAAGAGCGAGGCCGCACACCAGCACAAGGAACATGCCCTGAAAGAGTTACTTTGAATTATTTAATGTAATCGAACATGTACTCATATTCAATCACATTAAATTATGGCAACTTATAGTTAACCAGTTAATACTTGCATATTACCTTAATGTTAACAATAGAAAGTGAAGTCTGGATAACAACCTTGGTCGGCGGATTGGAACAGTTGGAACTGTTTGCAAACAATTGTTTTAACTGCTGATTGTAGAGCCCGGTTTCATCTATCCTCGTGAGTCTGGTGATATTAAATTAAAATATGCTATTTAGTAAATTTTGATTATTTCTTATGTAACATATGCTTTATAAGGTGAAGCACAACAGGGAAGGAATTTGGTTTCCATTTTTGATTCAGCAGACAATTAAGGATTTATATTACACTAGGGATATATTTTAATGGTAATCTATGCCAAACTTAACTAGCATATTTCGATAAATATGATTAGATAATTAAATAAATAATAAACCTTGATAAGAGGATAAATATTCCTGCATTAAAGTGTTTGGTAATTTTGTTGCATTAGATAACATAAGTCAAGAATTATGTACGCTGATATATATATAAGTAACGAGTTATACCTTCTGTTGAAGACAGGCACCAGGGGGTGGCCCTTGGCACACAAAATACAGTACATCAGCGGCAGGAACTCCTCCCTCGCCACGTAAAAGTCACACTCACCTGAAGATAGTGTATTTTAACAGCTGTGTAAACCAATCACTGTGCACGAACAGACTTCACTTTGGAATATATATACTGTTCATCACTTCCCTGATTTCTTTGGTGAAATCGGTGAAGATTTCGTCTGGAGAGTTCTTCATAAGTAAGCTGACGTATGAAGAACACTCCAGACACCATGCAGAACGCCTTAAGAAAGACTAACGTCGTTTATGCCTTTACAAGCCCACTTGGGGGACTGTCAGTCCCCAAGATCTCAGTATGTTGGCAAGACCACAACGTCTCTCTCTCTAGGTGATTAACAATGCACAAGTAATAGGGCTCCATCAAGTAGCGCATACTTTCCACACACACAACCAGATCATCACCAGAGACATCCTAACAAGCAACACTGAAATAATCGACAAGTATAACGACAACAGAAGACTAGACATCAGCGAGGCGCTACACATCAAAACGTCAGAGCCAGCAATCAACAACCAGTTAACACATTATTACATTCTACCCACTCAAGACCCCAAGCCAATGCAGAGACAGGATCAAATGACCCTGCCTTAGGACCACAAGCACCAACAAGAACATAAGCTGTCCATGTTGATACATTTAATACCCTTTCACTATACCCATGTTATGCCATTCATCCACTTGCTCTTTACCACCACACCCAATGAGAATATAAGCCTGCACTAAAAATAGTAAACTTTCCTTTGAAATGCAAGGAGGGATATTGCAAAACAAGACCTTGCTGGAGTTCCTCCAGCTCCTCAGATGATGGGCAGGAACCTCTGAATGCAGTGTGCATTTCCTCTCTGTATCGTCATGCTGAGGCACTGGAAAAGGAAGCTGGTAGCTGTGGGGTCTTTTGTTTCAGTTAGCGTAAAACCCAGTTCCTTCAAAAAATTGGTGGCACTCTTACCCCCGGCCCCGAGTGTCTCAGAAGTAATGGGGACAAAATTGCAGTGATGATCCAGTTCTCTGTATTACGGGATTTGGCTGATTCCCTGTGAGTGGTAGCGCCACCTGGTTGTGCAACACTGACGTTATTGTAGGTGTTAGCCAGGGTTGTTACGCATGTGTATCTCATACAACTGCTTGTCATTCTTCCAGGGGTTCACTGTGATACAATATGGGCGACCAATAAGAGCATCAGAGTTATTGGGCGATAGGTACCGGAGCTCTCTTTCAGCTGGGCATCCAGCTGTGGTGAGGCTCCTCTTGATGATGTCGTTAACTTCACTGTGCCTTGAGCGCCTTCCTCATGTGCATTGGCAGAGTAGGCCATGTTGGCCGTACTTGTTGGCCACAATCTTGCCGCAAATAAACCTATGTTTGGTGTGGATTGGGACAGCAATTCAAAGGGCGTGTGGTGTGAGACGTGTGCCAGTTGATAACATTGGGGTTGCTAAAAGGAAGTCTCCTGCATGTGGGGCTGCTACTTCTGTGAGGCGAGCAATGTCGTGTTCATTATATTCATATATATATATATATATATATATATATATATATATATATATATATATATATATATATATATATATATTGATATATTTTCGTAGCAGTCTTTCCTGTAGACATATATTATTAAATATGACCGAAAAAGTAAGATTAATAATTCTAACACGTATTTTCTCTATTTTCCTTATGTTTCTTTTTACTGGTGACGGTAAATGAAAAATCAATTCTCCAAAATTCATTTTTATTTCTAGTCTGACGCGACACTTGAGCGCGTTTCGTAAAACTTATTACATTTTCAAAGACTTTAGTTTATCTACACACAACTTATGCCTGAAACAACATTGGCTCTTATACCTGCATTTGGGTGAGGTGATGTAATACAATAGTGGGGTGAAACACAGAACATGGAATACGGGGTATAGATTTGTAGAAGTTGGATACAAATAGAACTGCATGGAATACGGGGTATAGATTTGTAGAAGTTGGGTACAAATAGAACTGCAGAAGGCCTATTGGCCCATATTTCTTGATGTTTCTATATTGGAGCGGAGTCTTGAAGTGGGTAGAATATAGTTATGCGTTAATTGGCTGTTGATTGCTGGTGTTGACTTCTTGATGTGTAGTGCCTCGCAGATGTCAAGCCGCCTGCTGTCGCTGTATCCATCAATGATTTCTGTGTTGTTTGTTAAGATTTCTCTGATGATGGTTTGGTTGTGGGAAGAGAATATATGTTCCTTAATGGAGCCCTGTTGCTTATGCATCGTTAAACGCCTGGAAAGAGATGTTGTTGTCTTGCCTATATACTGAGTTTTTTGAGGCTTACAGTCCCCAAGAGGGCATTTGAAGGCATTGACGACGTTTGTCTCTTTTAGAGCGTTCTGCTCCGTGTCTGGAGAGTTTCTCATGAGTAGGCTGACTGTTTTTTTGGTTTTATAGTAAATCGTTAGTTGTATCTTCTGATTTTTGTCTGTAGGGATAACATTTCTATTAACAATATCTTTCAGGACCCTTTCCTCCGTTTTATGAGCTGTGGAGAAGAAGTTCCTGTAAAATAGTCTAATAGGGGGTATAGGTGTTGTATTAGTTGTCTCTTCAGAGGTTGCATGGCATTTCACTTTCCTTCTAATGATGTCTTCAATGAAACCATTGGAGAAGCCGTTGTTGACTAGGACCTGCCTTACCCTACAGAGTTCTTCGTCGACTTGCTTCCATTCTGAGCTGTGGCTGAGAGCACGGTCGACATAAGCGTTAAGAACACTCCTCTTGTACCTGTCTGGGCAGTCACTGTTGGCATTTAGGCACATTCCTATGTTTGTTTCCTTAGTGTAGACTGCAGTGTGGAAACCTCCACTCCTTTCCATGACTGTTACATCTAGAAAGGGTAGCTTTCCATCCTTCTCCATCTCGTAAGTGAAACGCAACACAGAATTCTGCTCAAACGCCTCTTTCAGCTCCTGCAGATGTCTGACATCAAGTACCTGTGTAAAAATGTCGTCAACATACCTGCAGTATATGGCCGGTTTCAAGTTCAAGTCGACTAAGACTTTTTTCTCGATAGTACCCATGTAGAAGTTCGCAAACAGGACACCTAGGGGAGAACCCATGGCGACCCCATCTACTTGCTTATACATGTGCCCATCCGGGCTCAAGAAGGGTGCCTCCTTAGTACAAGCTTGGAGTAGTTTCCCCAGGATATTTTCTGGTATGTCAAGAGGAGTACAGGCCGGATCACGATACACTCGGTCCATTATCATCCCGATTGTTTCATCCACAGGTACGTTGGTAAACAGTGATTCTACGTCCAACGAGGCTCTTATCCCTGTGGCCCGTGTTCCCCGCAGTAAGTCAACAAATTCCTTCGGGGACTTCAGGCTGAAGGCGCAAGGGACATAAGGAGTCAGTAAGCCGTTGAGTCGTTTCGCCAGTCTGTACGTGGGTGTGGGTATCTGGCTGATGATTGGCCGAAGTGGGTTTCCAGGCTTATGTGTCTTGACATTTCCATACGCATATCCAGGTTTATATTCCCCAATAATCTTTGGCAGGTGGAGTCCGGATTTCTTGGCATTCACAGTTTCAATCAATTTGTTGACCTTTGCTTTCAATTCGGCTGTAGTGTCCTTCGTTACCCTTTGGAATTTAGTTTGGTCAGAGAGTATGAGGTTCATTTTCGCCAGATATTCGTCTTTCTTAAGGATGACGTATATTGGCGACTTGTCGCCTCTCCTGACAACTATCTCCTTGTTCTCACGAAGGCTCTTAGCTGCCGCTTTGAGCTCGGGGGTCAGTATGGTGCTTCTGTAGTTGCCTCGATTCTTTCCTCCTTCTGCAATAAGTTCTGCTTGTAAGGTGTCTTTGGTGGTGACCTTCTTTTGTGCTTCGAGGTCAAATATGTCGTCCAACAGGATCTCCAACTCCACTTTCCGGGCCAACGCACTTGGTCTGGACATAACGTGACAGTTTATACCCAGATTTAGGAGAGTGACTTGGTCCTCAGTGAGGTTGATTCCTGCAAGGTTCAGGAAGCCGTCTCTTGGTCGTGGAATTGCCATAGGTCCTCCATATAATTTTGCCATAGGGTCCTCCCCCTATTAGACTATTTTGCAGGAACT
Source organism: Procambarus virginalis (assembly GCA_020271785.1). Lineage (NCBI taxonomy): Eukaryota > Metazoa > Arthropoda > Malacostraca > Decapoda > Cambaridae > Procambarus > Procambarus virginalis. Next base: position 10,554 of record WNGS01037029.1, on the reverse strand, counting down.
TCTTCTCCACAGCTCATAAAACGGAGGAAACGGTCCTGAAAGATATTGTTAATAGAAATGTTTTCCCTACAGACAAAAATCAGAAGATACAACTAACGATTTACTATAAAACCAAAAAAACGGCAAGCCTACTCATGAGAAACTCTCCAGACACGGAGCAGAACGCTCTAAAAGAGACAAACGTCGTCTATGCCTTCAAATGCCCTCTTGGGGACTGTAAGCCCCAAAAAACTCAGTATATAGGCAAGACAACAACATCTCTTTCCAGGCGTTTAACGATGCATAAGCAACAGGGCTCCATTAAGGAACATATATTCTCTTCCCACAACCAAACCATCACCAGAGAAATCTTAACAAACAACACAGAAATCATTGATAGATACAGCGACAGCAGGCGGCTTGACATCTGCGAGGCACTACACATCAAGAAGTCAACACCAGCAATCAACAGCGAATTAACGCACAACTATATTCTACCCACTTCAAGACTCCGCTCCAATATAGAAACATCAAGAAATATGGGCCAATAGGCCTTCTGCAGTTCTATTTGTACCTAACTTCTGCAAATCTATACCTCGTATTCCATGCAGTTCTATTTGTACCCAACCTCTACAAATCTATACCCCGTATTCCATGTTCTGTGTTTCACCCCACTATTGTATTACATCACCTCACCCAAATGCAGGTATAAGAGCCAATGTTGTTTCAGGCATAAGTTGTGTAGATAAACTAAAGTCTTTGAAAATGTAATAAGTTTTACGAAACGCGCTCAAGTGTCGCGTCAGACTAGAAATAAAATGAATTTTGGAGAATTGATTTTTCATTTACCGTCACCAGTAAAAAGAAACATAAGGAAAATAGAAAAATTCGTGTTAGAATTATTAATCTTACTTTTTCGGTCATATTTAATAATATATATATATATATATATATATATATATATATATATATATATATTATATATATAACACCATAATCTGCACAGACTAGCCTATAACCAATAGCTGAAGAGTTTTATTACTTTTTAGGAGACACCCACCCACCAGAGGGCACCGAACCATCTGGCCAACGAGGTGGCAGTTGCTCGCTGTATCCACTACACTATACGTCAAAAGCCATAAAGAGAGGTAGGAATTCTGGCAGGTATTTAACCAACCAGAACTCCAATCCTCTCCCAGGCAATGAGACCATTCTGGTGGGCTTTCTTTTCATCGAGCCTTGTTATGTTGGAGAACTCAGTGCCCAAATGCTTAATGCACAGACTAGTGTCTAAATGTTATAAAAGGTGGAGTGTCTAAAAAGTTCTAAAAATTCAGCTAGTGGTTGTAGGCTAGTGTGTGCATAAGCATTTGGCACTGATTACTCCCACATAACAGGGCTCGATGAAAAGCACCCAGGGTACCATTGCCTGGGAGAGGATTGGAAGTCTGGTTTGTAAATACCCCAGAATCCCTACCTCTCTTTATGGCTTTGAAGTATCGTGTAGTGGATACAGCGTGCAACTGCCACCTCGTTGGGACGCCAGTTTTTCGAGTCCCCTGTGGGTGGAGTGTCTAAAAAGCTCCTCCCTCTCTCCTCGCTCTCTCTCTCTCTCTCTTATAATATTATATATTATGAATATATATATATATATATATATATAGATATATAGTAATATATATCTTATATATAGATATATATACTATAATATAAATGTCTATATATATATTGTGACGATAATCTCTCCCAGAGATTGAGCCTGGCCTATATCTTTCCATCGTCCCGTTCTCAACATATGCAAGATACGTTTTATAGTGGCTTAACGTATATATCAAGACAGCCACACGCACCTTCAACTCCCTCCTTCCCCCCACTTCTGCACACCTCGTCGCACCGACGGCTACAGTCCCAGACAAACTGCTTGTTACTGGACCGCCCTGCGTTCTCATTGGCCGTTACAACACACCACTCCCGCTCCACTCCAATCACATTCCTCGCTAGCCATTGTCGAGGACCGCCCAGCCATTCTCTCACCAGAATATCTAGTGCTCTCATGCTATGACCAGCCTATTGGACTCACCTCGTGTGATCTAATAAGAGGTTTATAGCTAGTGCAAATATTCCCAGCACTAATATTAATTTTGCTTGTTATTGTATGTCACTTCTCCTCCCTTTAACGTAATCCAGTTTAATGTTCAGTTATTTTTCCACTTGTTGTTCTGCACCATTAAGCCAAGTTTTTGCCTTTATTTCAATTTGTTTCTTAGTGTGATTGAAGAGCATTGTTAATTAATTGGGTTTTATGTCTCTTCCCTGACCTTAGCACAGATTACCAAACAAGCAGGTCATGTCTTTATTTTCCTTTTTTTTACGTTTTGTTTTTATATGTGGCCTGTCCTTGACATCTGCCAGTGGAAGACGGCCGAACACCATACGCCACGACTTTACCGTCACAAAAAAAAAAAATAATAATATATATATAAATATATAATATTATATATATATATATATTATATATAATATCTATATATCTCTATTATACATATCTATTTATATATTCTATAATATATTATAGATCTCTATAATTATCTTCTCTCTCTCTCTCCTCTCTCTCATCCTCTATCTCTCTCTCGTCTCCTCCATCCCCCCCACCGGCGGCCCTACGGCCCCGCGCGCGCTTCTTCTCTCTCTCTCTCTCTCTCTTCTCTCTCTCCTCTCTCTCTCTCGACTCTCGCTCTCTATTCTCATCTCTCTCTCTCTGTCTCTATCTCTCTCTCTCTTACTCTCTCTCTCTCTCTCTCTCTCTCTCATCATCTCTTCTCCTACATCTCTCTTTTGTCCGGTCCCGTCGCCCGCTCCTGGTTTCGGGCCGCTCTTCACGGACTTGGCAGTTGTTAAGGCCAGGCGACATATAAAAACAAAAAGTAAAAAAAGGAAAAAGAAGATGACTGCTTGTTGGTATCTGTGGTGGTAAGGGAGAGACATAAAAACAACATAATAACAATTGTCTTTAATAACACTAAGAACCAAATTGAAATAAAGGCAAAAATCTTGGCTTAATGGTGCAGAACAACAATGGAAAATAACTGAACATAAAATCTGGAATGACTTAAAGGGAGGAGCAGTGACTAATAAAAGTAATATAAATTTTGCTGGGAATATATGCGCTACTATAAACCTTATTTGATCACACTAGGTGAGTCAACTTAGGTGGTCATAGCCTGAGAGCACGAGATATTCGGTGTGAGAGAATGGCTGGGCGGTTCGCAGACAATGGCTAGCGAGGAATGTTTGCTTTGGGATGGAGCTGAGTGGTGTGTTGTTTACTACTGCCAATGAGAATGCAGGGCGTCCAGTAACAAGGAGTTTGTCTTGGACTGTAGCCGTCGGCGCGACCCGTTGCAGAAGTGGGGGGAAGAGGGAGGTCAGGTGCTGGGCTGGTCTTGATATGTACGTTTAGCCACTAAAACGTATCTTGCATATTGGTTAGAACGGGAGCGATGAAAGATATAGCATGCTCAATCTCTGGAAGAGCTATTATCGTCACAATATATATATATATATATAGATTAATGATTGAAAAAGGTTTTGAAGGATGTTGTTGAGAGGAGGAGTTGAGACAGTTTTTGTCGTGGGGTGGTTAGGAGTAGATAATTGGATAGTATGGATGGGGTTTGTTAGAGGGTATTGGAGATGGTTGTGGTGAGGGAGATGGTGATGAGAGGCGGATGCGTGGGTCTGTGAGTGGGTGGTGTGCTTAGCGTGGACTCGGGAGTTATGGAGTTGGAGGGAGTGGAAAGGGTGGGGTCGGTTGTGGTGGGTAGAGGGGGGGGGGGAAGAGGGTTAGTGTGTGTAAGAATTGTGGTGGGAGGGTTTGATGTGGGGTAGGGATGGGTAATGGATGATGGGGGTAGTGGGTGTGAAATGCGGATGTGTGGGTGTGGGATGGGTGGTTTGAGGGGGGGGGGTGGGTTCTGTATTTGTATGTGGGGGGGTGTAGGGCGTGTAGTTAAGTAGATTGTGATGATGGCAAGATTATAGGAAAGGAGGGGGAGTAAGGGGGAGATAGTGGTTGGTGAGGCGTAAGAGGCTTTATGTATTATAGTGGAGTATATAGTTGTATAATATAATCTTCTCTCTCTTCTCTCTCTCTCTCTCGCTCTCTATCGCTCTCCTCTCTCTCTCTCTCTCTCTCTCTCGCGCGCCTCGCGCGCGCGCGAGCGCAGAGTGCAGGCTCATCTTTTCGACCCTCAACCCCCCCGGGACGCGACCCCCTGGCCCCGCGGTCCTCTTGCACACGCTGTGCCCCGCCCCCTCTCCTTTCCCGCCCTCTCCGCGCGGTAGGCCTTCTGGGGTTCCCCCCCCGCCCTCCCCTCCCTCCAGGCCCTGCGCCCCTGGTGCGGTTGCCTCGACGCCCTGTATCTGGGCGAACGCCTGCCACCTGCTTCCTGGCCCGCCTCGCCTGCTACACCCCTCGCTGCCGATTTTCTCCCTTTTTAAGACCCCCCCCTTTTATCCACCTTCGCCACTAGTCTTTGCCTTCCAGCCTTTGGGCACGGAGTTCTCCACACATAACAGGACTCGGTGCGACAAGCCCCAGAGGTCTCATCTGCCTGGAGGTTGGATTTCTGGTTGTTTAAATACCCCGAATTCCACCTCCTTTATGGCTTTGAAGTATAGTGTAGTGGATACGACGGCAACTGCCACCTCGGTGCCAGTGTTGAGTCCCCTGGTGTGTGGGTGTCTAAAAGTTATAAAACTCAGCTATGGTTAAGGCTAGTCTGTGCATATATGTGTGTATATATATTATATTATATATATAGATTATATATATTTATATATATTATATATATTATATTATATATTATCTTCTTATTTTTTCTTCTAATAACTATCTATCTTTATCTATCTATATCATTTCATAACACATGTTATAATGACCGAAACCAGTACGATTACATACTCTACTACAACAATTTTCTCAATTTGTGTTTGTGTGACAACGGGTAAAAGGAAAAATCAATCCCAAAATCATCTTTTCTAGCTGACGCGACACTGCGCGTTCGTAAAACTATTACATTTTCAAGGACTTCTAGTTTCACACACCCTGAACAAGTTAAACAGCTTTCTGTTTATCCTCATTTGGGTGAGGGTTGACAGGTTACATGGTTTGGGGTGAGGTGAGAACAACACAGACCACGAAACAATTGGTATAAAGGGTAAAGGGAAAATAGATCTGTAACTGCAGAGGCCTATTGGCCCCATATTTCTTGATGTTCTCTATAATTGAGCGGAGTCTTGAAGTGGTAAATATAGTTGTGCGTGTAATTGGCGTGTTGATTGCTGGTGTGACTTCTGATGTGTAGTGCCTTAACGCATATGTCAAGCGCCTGTTGCGGTATCTAATCAATGATTTCTGTATTTTTAATTCTGTGATGGTTTTGTTGTGGAAGAATTATATGTTCCTGATAGAGCCTTTCTCTTTATGCATCGGTTATCGCTGGAAAGAGATGTGTTGTCTTGCCTATATAGATTGAGTTCTTTGGGGCTTAATCCCCAAGTGGGTCATTTGAAGGCATATACGACATTGGTTTCTTTCAAAGCGTTCTGCTTTGTGTCTGGAAGGTGCTCATGAGTAGGTTTTGCAGTTCTGGTTTTATAGTAAACGTAATGTATCTTCTGATTTTGTCTGTAGGGGTAACGTTTCTATAACAATATCTTTCAGGACCCTTTCCTCCGTTTTTGAGCTGTGGAAAAAGTTCCTGTAAAATAGTCCTAAAGGGGGTATAGGTTGTGTTAGTTGTATCTTCAAAGGTTCTGCGTTCACTTTCCTTCTTATTGATGTCTTCAATGAAACCATTGGAGAGCCGTTGTTGACTAGGACCTGCCTTTATACTGATACTATCCTTGTTATCACGAGGCTCTAGCTGCCGCTTTGAGCTCAGGAAGGGACAAGTCGCCATATACGTCATCCTTAAAAAACGATATCTGCGAAAATGAACCTCATACTCTCTTACCAAACTAAATTCCCAAGGTAACGAAGGACACTCACTGAATTGAATACAATCAACTTTGATTGAAACTGTGAATGCCAGAAACCGGACTCCACCTGCAAAAGATAGTGGGAATATAAACCTGGATATGCGTATGAAATGTCAAGACAATAGCCTGGAACCCACTTCGACCAATCATCAGCCAATACCCACACCCACGTAACAACTGTCGAAACGACTCAACGCTTACTGACTCCTTATGTCCCCTTCGCCTTCAGCGAAGTCCCCGAAGGATGGTTGACTTACTGCGGGGACACGGGCCCACAAGAGATAAGCCTCGTTGGACGTAAATCAACTGTTACCAAGCACCTGTGGATGAAACAATTCGGATGATAAGGACCGGTGTATCGTGACCGGCCTGTACTCTCTTTAACATACCAAAAATTCCTGGGGAAACTACTCCAGCTTGTATAAGGAGGCACCTTCTTGAACCCGGATGGACACATGTATAACAAGTAGATGGGTCGCCATGGTTTCCCCTAGGTGTCCTGTTGCGAGCTTCTACTTGGGTACTACGAGAAAAAATCTTAGTCGACTTGAACTTGAAACCGGCCATATACTATGCAATTATGTTGACGACATTTTTACACAGTACTGATTTCAGACATCTGCAGAGCTGAAAAGCGTTTGACAGAATTCTCGTGTTACGTTTCACTACGAGAGGAGAAGGAGGAAAGCTACCTTTCTAGATTGTAAACATCATGGAAGGAGTGGAGGTTTCCACAACTGCAGTCACACTAAGGAAACAAACATAGGAATGTGAAATGCCAAAAGTGACTGCCCAGACAGGTACAAAGGATGTTCTTACGCTTTCGACCGTGCCTCAGCCACAGCTCAGATGGAGCAGTCACGAAACCTCTGTAGGGTAAGGCAGGTCCTGGTCAACAACGGCTTCTCCATGGTTTCATGAAGACATCATTAAGAAGGAATGAAATGCCATGCAACCTCTGAAGACAAGCTAATACAACACCTATACCCCTATTAGACTATTTTACAGGAACTTCTTCCCCACAGCTCATAAAACGGAGGAAACTGTACGAAGATATGTTAATAGAATTTATCCCTAAGACAAAATCAGAAGATACAACAAACATTTACTATAAAACCAAAAAAACAGTCGCACCTACTCATGAGAAACTCTCCAGACACGGAGCAAACTCTAAAAGAGACAAACGTCGTCAATGCCTTCAAATGCCCTCTTGGGACTGTAAGCCTCAAAAACACTCAGTATTATAGGCAAGACAACAATACTCTTTCCAGGCGTTTAACGATGCATAAGCAACAGGGCTCCATTAAGAACATATATCTCTTCCCACAACCAAACCATCATCAGAGAAATCTTAACAAACAACACAGAAATCATGATAGATACAGCGAAGCAGGCGGCTTGAATCTGCGAGGCACTACATCAGAAGTCACAGGATTACATCAACAAGAAGATACATAGACAACATCAAAGCCATTAACGCATAACTATATTCTACCCACTTCAAGACTCCGCTCCAATATAGAAACATCAAGAAATATGGGCCAATAGCCTTCTGCAGTTCTATTTGTACCCAACTTTCACAAATCTATACCCCGTATTCCATGAGTTCATGTACCACTCTAACAAATCTATACCCCGTATTCATGTTGTGTGTTTTCAACCCCCACATTGTATACACACCCACCCACAAAGCAGGTATAGAGCCAGGTTTTGTTTCAGGCATAAGTTGTGGTAGATAAACTAAAGTCTTTGAAAATGTAATAGTTTTACGAAACGCGCTCAAGTGTCGCGTCAGACTAGAAATAAAAATGAGTTTTGGAGAATTGATTTTTCATTTACCGTCACCAGTAAAAAGAAACATAAGGAAAATCGAAAATACTGGTAGAATATTATCTTACTTTTTCGGTCATATTTAATAATATATGTCTAACAGGAAGACTGCTACGAAAATATATCAATATATGATTATTATTAATATATATTGATATATATATAATATATATATATATAATATATATATATATGATATTAAATACATGACAGACATTGCTGCCCACAAAGTAGCAGCCCCACATGCAGGACTTCCTTTAGCAACCCCAATGACATGCCAGACACGTCTCACACACACACGCCTTTGAATTGCTGTCCCAATCCACACCACATAGGTTTATTTGCGCAAGATTGTGGCCAACAATACGGCCAAATGGCCTACTCTTGCCAATGCACATGAGGAAGCCCAAGGCAAGTAAGTTAACGACATCATCAAGAAGGACCTCACCACACCTGGATTGCCCAGCTGAAAAGAGAGCCCCGGTACCTATCGCCCAATAACTGATGCTCTTATGGTCGCCCATATTGTAATGCAAGTGACCCCTGGAAGAATGACAAGCAGTGTGTGAGGATACATGCGTACAACCTGGCTAACACTACATAACCAGTGTTGCACAACAGGGGGCGCTGCCACACATAGGAAATGCCAAATCCCGTAAGTACAGAAACTGGATCACCACTGCAATTTGTCCCCATTACTTGTAGACAACTCGGGCCGGGGTACGAGTGCACCATTTTAAGGAACTGGGTTATACGCTAACGAACAAAGACCCCCAACACTACCAGCTTCCGTCTCAGTGCTCAGCATGGACATACAGAGAAGGAAATCACACTGCATCAGAGGTTCTCCCATCATCTGAGGAGCTTGGAGGAACCAGCAATAGGTCTTGGTGTTTGCAATATCCCTCTTGCATTCTAAGGAAAGTGTACATTTTATGTGCAGGCTGTATATTCCATGGGTGTGGGGTAAGAGCAAGTGGATGTAAGGGCATAACATGGGTAGGAAGGGTAAAATGATCAACATGGCAGCTTATGTCGTTGGGTGCTTGTGGTCCTAAGGCAGGGGCATTATCTGGATCCTGTCTCTGCATGGCTTTGGGGGCGAGTGGGGGTAGAATGTAATAAGTGGTTAACGGGTTTGTGATACTGCGGGGCTCTGATAGTACGTTTTGAGGGTAGGCGCCCTCCTCGCTGAGGCTCGAGTCTTCTGTTGGTCGTTATACTTTCGGATGAGTTGCAGTGGTGCTTGTCAAGATGAATCTGGTGATGATCTGGGTGTGGTGGTGAGGGAAAAGTATGGCCCACTACTTGATAGGGAGCCCGATTACTTGTGTCAGTGTTATCACTAGAGAGAGAGAACGTGGTGGTCTTTGTGCCAACATACTGATAGCTTGCGGGCTGACAGTCCCCCAATTGGGCTTGTAAAGGCTAAACGACGTTGGCTTTTCGTAAGGCGTTCTGCATTTTCTGGTAGTGTTTCTTCATACGTCGCTTATACTAGAAGAATCTCCAGACGAAAATCTTCACCGATTCAACCAAAGAAATCGGGAAGTGATAACAGGATATATATTCCAATTGAAGTCTGTTCCGTGCACATGTGATTTGGTTTTACACAGCTGTTAAATAGCCTATCTTCAGGTGAGTGTGACTTGTTACGTGGGCGAGGGAGGATTCCTGCCGCTGATGTACTGTTTTTGGTGTGCCAAGGGCCACCCCTGTGCCTTCTTCAACAGAAGGTAGAAAGCGGTACCTATTATATCATCGTACAATATTTCTTGACTTATTTTATCTAATGCAACAACATTACAAAACACTTAATGCAGGAATTATTTAATCCTCATTTTCAAGGTTTTTCTTTATTTTTAAGTATCTAATCATATTTAATCGGAAATAGTCTAGTTACGTTTGCATAGATGACCATTAAAATATTATCCTAGTGTAATATAAATCCTTAATTGTCTGCCTGATCAAATTAAACCAAATTCCTTCCCTGTTGTGCTTCACCTTATAAAACATATATTACATAAGAAATAATCAAAATTTACTAAATAGCATATTTTAATTTAATATCAATCACCAGACGCGCAGGATAGATGAAACGGGCTCTCATCAGCAGTTAAAACAATTGTTTGCAAACAGTTCCAACTGTTCCAATCCGCCGAACCAAGGTGTTATCCAAACTTCACTTTCTATTGTTAACATTAAGGTAATATGCAAGTATTAACTGGTTAACTAAATTTGCCTAATGTAATGTGATTGAATATGAGTACATGTTCGATTACATTAAATAATTCAAAGTAACTCTTTCAGGGCATGTTCCTTGTGCGGTGTGCGGCCCTCGCCGCCCTTAGCTCCTCCGTGTCTTTGGCACGGAGCTTCCCTAGGGCGATTGGACTTTCGCGTCATGGAGCTCCCTGGTATAGTCTGGACCTCTGCATAGTCTTGGAGTTTCGTGTAGAGTCATCGGCTCCTGTATAGTCCATGGCCCGTCTGCATAATCATCAATAGGAGTTCCCGTTAAGATCAAGATCGTCACCGGTGTAGTCAATGGAGATACTGAATACTCATAAGTATGAATATCGTAGCTCTGTGTGAGTCTCAACACCCATACAAGAAGACTGTTTATGGGAACAGCGGCACGCTTTCATTATGCCAAACGTGTCACTCTTCACTAAATACTTTTACCTTAACTTACTAAATATT
>WNGS01037025.1:0-10119 GCA_020271785.1 Procambarus virginalis | reverse complement strand
TTGGTACCCAACCTCACGGTAAGATCCGGCTGTGCACCGATTATAGGAAACTTAACAATGTAACCGTTAAAGACGCATACCCATTACCTAGGATTGACGACATCCTTGACGCCATTGGTAATGCCCGCTACCTGTCCCAGGTGGACTTACTCAAGGGCTATTACCAGGTGTGCTTAACGGAGCGAGCTAAAGAACTGTCTGCTTTTATCACCCTTTCGGACTTTTCAGATATAACCGCCTTCCCTTTGGACTCTGCAATGCCCCGGCCACCTTCCAGAGAGCTGTCAACCGCGTCATCCAGGGCTTGGACAACACCTATGCCTATTTGGATGATATCGTTGTAGCATCCAACACCTGGAGCGAACACCTGCTCCAGCTGCAACGATTGTTCGCCAAGCTCCTGAAAGCCGGCCTCACCATCAATCTATGCAAGTCCACTTTTGCCAAAGGTAAAGTGTGGTATCTGGGTCATGTTATAGGGAGTGGCAGCCTGGCTCCGTTAAATATCCACACTCAAGCCATCAGAGAGTATCCACAGCCTACTACCAGGAAGCAGCTCCTGCGCTTCCTTGGTCTTGCTTCTTATTACCGTAGGTTTTGTGAGGAACTTTAGCACTGTTGCAACACCCTTAATCACCTTAACCAGTCCCAAGCAACGGTATAATTGGACCATGGAGCAAACCGTTGCTTTCGAACAAATCAAATTCCTCCTCTGTTCTAATCCTATTCTCGCCTCACCAGATACCAAGAAGCCTTTCATCCTCCATGTCGACGCCAGTGGTACCGGCATCGGCAGTGTCCTAATGCAGCAACGAGGCGAGGAGGTTCTACCTGTCAGCTACTACAGCTATAAGTTGAAGCCTCACCAGAAAAACTACAGCACTATAGAGAAGGAACTCCTCTCCATCGTCCTGAGCTTACAACACTTTGCACCATACCTGCAAGGTGCTCGGTCCACTACCATCTACTCGGACCACAATCCTCTATGTTTCCTACATCAAGCCCAATTCAATAACCAACGTCTGCTGCGATGGGCTTTATATCTTCAAGGCTTCAATCTGAAAATCTGTTACATCAAGGGGCCTGATAACATCATCGCCGACGCCCTCTCCAGAGTTCATGAGGTAGATGCAGCTCCACCTATCACTCTACCTCCCGAGAACGTGACTTCTACTGGAACCACAGGCTTCGGGGGAGAGTTGTGACGATAATCTCTTCCAAGAGATTGAGCCTGCTCTTTCCTGCTATCGTCACATTCAAGCTACATTCAAGATACGTTCTACAGTAGCTAAAACGTATATCAAGACAGCCACACACACCTGCAACCCCTCCCCCCTCACACTCCTCGCTGACTGCACTTCAACTAGCAAACAACTAGCTGTGGGTCTGCCTGCATTCTCATTGGCTGTTCGTGATCTCGCCACTCCAGTCCTCCACCACTCATGCACGTTGTCAAGCCAACGTTGGAGTCAGCGAGCTGTACCACCTCAGAATATCTTGTGCTCTATAGCTGAGAACATCTAGTTGATTCACCTCGTGTGATCAAATAGCGGTTGTTAGCTTGCTCATGTATTCCCAGCACCACTTTATCTTTGTATCCCTGTTAACGTAACCAGTCTTGTATTCATCTTGTTATATATTTTCACTTGTTATTTCTTTTGCACTATTTCAATACCATGGAATTGTCTTTATTTCAATTTGTTTTCTAGAGTAATTAAATTTCATTGTTTATCTGTTGTGTTTTGTGTGTCTTACCTTACCTTACCACAGACTATCAGACAAGCAGTCATTCTTTTTTTGTACATGTGTGTGACCAGGCATTGACATCTGCCAGTGGAAGACTGCCGAACACCATACTCCACAACTTTACCGTCACAATATATATATATATATATATATATATATATATATATATATATATATATATATATATATATATATATATATATAAGGAGGCACCCTTCTTGAGCCCGGATGGGCACATGTATAAGCAAGTAGATGGGGTCGCTATGGGTTCTCCCCTAGGCGTCCTGTTTGCAAACTTCTACATGGGTACTATTGAGGAAAAAGTCTTAGTCGACTTGAACTTGAAACCGGCCATATACTGCAGGTATGTTGACGACATTTTTACACAGGTACCTGATGTCAGACATCTGCAGGAGCTGAAAGAAGCGTTTGAGCAGAATTCTGTGTTACGTTTCACTTACGAGATGGAGAAGGATGGGAAGCTGCCCTTTCTAGATGTAACAGTCATGGAAAGGAGCGGAGGTTTCCACACTGCAGTCTACACTAAGGAAACAAACATAGGAATGTGCCTAAATGCCAACAGTGACTGCCCAGATAGGTACAAGAGGAGTGTTGTTAACGCTTATGTCGACCGTGCTCTCAGCCACAGCTCAGAATGGAAGCAAGTCGACGAAGAACTCTGTAGAGTAAGGCAGGTCCTAGTCAACAACGGCTTCTCCAATGGTTTCATTGAAGACATCATAAGAAGGAAAGTGAAACGCCATGCAACCTCTGAAGATACAACTAACACAACACCTATACCCCCTATTAGACTATTTTACAGGAACTTCTTCTTCACAGCTCATAAAACGGAGGAAAGGGTCCTGAAAGATATTGTTAATAGAAACGTTATCCCTACAGACAAAAATCAGAAGATACAATTGACGATTTACTATAAAACCAAGAAAACTGCCAACCTACTCATGAGAAACTCTCCAGACACAAAGCAGAACGCTTTGAAAGAGACCAATGTCGTCTATGCCTTCAAATGCCCACTTGGGGACTGTAAGCCCCAAAGAACTCAATATATAGGCAAGACAACAACATCTCTTTCCAGGCGATTAACGATGCATAAGCAACAGGGCTCTATCAAGGAACATATAATCTCTTCCCACAACCAAACCATCACCAGAGAAATCTTAACAAACAACACAGAAATCATTGATAGATACAGCGACAACAGGCGGCTTGATATCTGCGAGGCACTACACATCAAGAAGTCAACACCAGCAATCAACAGCCAATTAACGCACAACTATATTCTACCCACTTCAAGACTCCGCTCCAATATAGAAACATCAAGAAATACGGGCCAATAGTAACTGCAGAAGGCCAATAGGCCTTCTGCAGTTACAGATCTATTCTTCCCTTTAGCTTATACCCATTGTTTCGTGTTCTGTGTTTGTTCTCACCTCACCCCAAACCATTGTAACATGTCACCTCACCCAAATGCAGGTATAAAAAAGAAAAGCTGTTTAAACTCTGTTCAGTTATAGTTGTTCTGTGTGTGTGTAACTAAAGTCTTTGAAAATGTAATAAGTTTTACGAAACGCGCTCAAGTGTCGCGTCAGACTAAGAAATAAAGAATGAATTTTGGAGAATTGATTTTTCATTTACCGTCATCAGTAAAAACAAACATAAGGAAAATTGAGAAAATTCGTGTTAGAATTATTAATCTTACTTTTTCGGTCATATTTAATAACATATGTCTACAGGAAAGACTGCTACCAAAATATACTAATATATATATATATGTATGTCGTACCTAGTAGCCAGAACGCACTTCTCATCCTACTATTATGCAAGGCCCGATTTGCCTAATAAGCCAAGTTTTCATGAATTAATATATTTTCTCTATTTTTTTCTTATGAAATGATAAAGCTATCCATTTCAATATGTATGAAGTCAATTTTTTTTTTATTAGAGTTAAAATTAACGTAGTTATATGACCGAACCTAACCAACCCTAACTAACCTAACCTAACCTATCTTTATAGGTTAGGTTACGTTAGGTAGCCGAAAAAGTTAGGTTAGGTTAGGTTAGGTAGGTAATGTAGTCGAAAAACAATTAATTCATGAAAACTTGGCTTATTAGGCAAATCGGACCTTGCATAGTAGGCTGAGAAGTGCGTTCTGGCTACTAGGTACGACATATATATATATATATATATATATATATATATATATATATATATATATATATATATATATATGTATATATATATATATATATATATATATATATATATATATATATATATATATATATATATATATATATATATATATATATATATATATATATATATATATATATATATATATATATATATATATATATATATATATATATATATATATATATAAAGGTAAATGTTCGTTTTTCAAAACCACTAATCTCCGAAAGTTCTTCACCGATTGCTTTGAAAATTTGACACAATGTTGTGTTTGAATACGCGTGTGTTTTTATATACCTACTATGTACATGCCACACCTGTGACAAGTAAAAGCACTTTTTTTTAAACAGGGCCATCTGTTGGAAATAAGAGCAACACACGCTATAATCTCCGAAAGTTCTTCACCGATTGCTTTGAAATTTTGACACAACATTCCCTTTGAATACGCATATGTTTTTACATACTTATTATATAGATGCTAAACCTATATAATCTATAACCTATATTCTTTTTAGTCATTCTTCCAACTACGGTTAGACTAAAGTATGTTATGATGCTGTAATTCACTGTTACATTATCCAGTCTCGTTAAGAGTCATTGCCCAATTACAATTAGCATGAGGGACTGAAAAGGTAATATGGTTTGTGTGGTGTCTGTGTGTAGCTGAGATAGTCTTGGTAGTAAGGTTGATGTAAAGTCATTCCTGGTTACTGACTTTAATAATAATAAACGATTACATGATAGAGTAGCTCCCAAGCTTGGCAGGCGTCCTGTGTGCTGTTTACCTTCTCTAGTGGCGTCCAGCCGCCGCACATAGAAAACGGATGGTACCATTTTCTGTGAACATGACATCCCTCCTTTTCTTAAAAAGAATGAATACAGGATGTCTACCATGCTTGTAGCACAAAGCAAAGTTATTGACACAAAGTAAGTTATTAACATATCAAGAGATATTGCATACATTTAACATTAATTAAACACACAAAGAATTTAAACAATCTTTACCACAAAGGATTTCAATGTTAAAAATACATATGCAATGTTAAACAAACATGAAAGAAACTGTAATACAAAGTTACAAAATATTGAATGAGAGATCTGCATTATTCAAACAATATTAAATTTAGTTTAGCATAATAAGTAAATACTTTGCATTACATATGAACACAATTAATCATCATATCGTGTAGGGCGTTTAACATGTCGTTTTGGACGAGAGTCCTTAAATAGAAAAATATCCCTCGATGAATTGTTTATCGAGTTATAACTCATTTTTTCTTTTTCTTTTACACGACTTTGCACTTCATCATTTTCTACACTAGTTGGAATCACTTTGAAATAAGCCATATTACGTGTTATACTATGATCTCTATTACTCGCTGTTACCATAGTTCCTTTCACACTAATCACTTTATATGGTTTTGTATCATATGGCATATCTAACTTTCCCTCTTTTTTCTTTTTAACGAGAACAGTATCTCCAACCTTTATGAATTGTTCCTTAGCACGTTGATCATGAGCAATTTTCATTTTGCCCTTCGCTAGTGCATCCTTCTGAGCGAGACGTTTATCCGTTACCTTGGCTGGCATGACAGGTAGTGCGATTCACATAGGACGTCCAAATAAAAGTTCGCCAGGCGACTTGCCCAGTGTTCCATGCGGTGTTGCACGGTAGTTCCTGAGAAAAGCATACATAGCTTGTTTCCAGGATCGTCCTTCGGCATGAGCACAGCGTACAGCTTTCATGAGAGGTTGCATGAATCTCTCGACTTCTCCATTTGCTTGTGGATGTAGTGGCATCACACGGCGGTGTTTGAATCCAATATGCTCAGCAAAGTTGACAAAGTCTTGTCCATTAAATGGCGGTCCATTGTCCGTCTTGACAACTTCAGGAATGCCAAAGTTTGAAAAGATCTTGTCGAGTTTCGGGATGACAGCCTTTGCAGATGTGGAAGTGATGATTTCTACTTCTGGATAACGTGAGTGATCATCAATGACTACCATCAAGTACTCTCCAGTTGGTAGCGGTCCACAGAAGTCCATCGATACTTCCATCCATGGTGCAGCAGGTAGTGGTGAAGGTTGTAGAGGTGTTGGTCTTGAAGTATCCACTGCAGCTTGGCAAGGGACACAGGCATCATGCATGTCCTTAGCTTGACGATCAATGCCAGGAAACCACACCTTTTCTCGTAGCAGCTGTTTGGTCCTTACAAGACCTTGGTGTCCTTGATGTGCAAGCTTCAGAGCACGTTGCTGGAGAACAGCTGGAACGACGATACGAGTACCTCGCAGCACGGTGTCGCGTTGTTGCGTAACACTTAATTCTGTCTGGATGCATTCAAGTGCTTTGAATGCATCTTGGTCAACTCCTGAGGGTGGGATGCGTGGAAACTTTTTCTTAGTCAATGCATCCACTGTTGCTTGCAGAGTTGGGTCCTCTAGGGTTGCAGTACGTATTTCATCAAGAGTGAGAGCCTTAGGGACTGCATCACAGGTTACAGAGTGTACATATTCCTCGGCAACTTGCTGATGCTTGGTGATGGTGAAACTGTTGGCAGGATGTCGACTGATGTAATCAGCGGGATTGCCTGCACCCGGCTTGTATTTCACCGTAAAGTTATATGGTTGCAGACGAAGAGCCCATCTCTCAATGCGAGCTGGTGGTTTGGACTTTGGATTATTGAAGATGGTCTCCAACGGTTTGTGGTCAGTGACTATCGTGGTAAAGGGTGCACCAAGCAGATACACATTGAAGTGTTCACAGCCCCATACAAGAGCAAGAGCTTCCTTCTCTGTCTGACTGTATCGTTGCTCAACATCTGTGAGAGAACGGCTGGCGTAGGCAATTACTACTCTTGAATGGGTTGACCAGGTTTGTGTTGGGCTAACACAGCACCTAAACTAACCACAGGACTAGCATCCACCGTTAACTCAGTGTCCATTGATGGATCAAAGTATGCAGCAGTCGCATTTTCTACTAGTGCATCTTTCACAGCATCAAATGCATTTTGCTCGACATCGCTCCAGTACCATGATGCATTTTTCTTCAGGAGCTCACGTAGAGGCTTCGTAATGGTAGCAAAATCTGGAATGAAGCGAGAACAGTAGTTTGCCATTCCCAGAAAACTATGTACTTCAGTGGATGTTGAAGGAGGTGCAGCATTCTTGATATCTGCAACTTTCTTAGGATCTGGAGACAGACCTTTGTCACTAAGTACATGTCCAAAGAATTCAATTTTATGTTGATTGAACTCACACTTTGCTCGGCTTAGCGTCAAATTCTTTTCTCGTAAGCGTTGCAATGTTGCACGAAGAGCTTTGTCGTGTTCAGCTTGGGTACGGCCATAAACAATGATGTCATCAGACATGTTGTCAGCATTAGGTATATCTTGCAATACCTGGCTGATGATGTGCTGGAATACTTCAGCAGCACTGTTAATACCAAAACTCAGGCGCTTGTACCTATACAGACCTCGATGTGTCGTAAACGTTGTGATGAATCGACTCTCATCATCAAGTTCAAGCTGATGATAGCCCTTGTTTAAATCTAACTTGCTGAATACAGTTGCACCATTCAAGCGGTAAATCATATCATCTACAGTGGGTGTAGGATGGCGTTCACGCATTATTGCCTTGTTGGGAACACGCATGTCTACACAAATGCGTATCTCATCTGGATTCTTCGGCTTGGTGGGTGGAGTGACAATTGGGCTTACCCATGGTGTTGGGCCTGTTACCGGTTCAATGATATCTAGTTCTATCAGCCTATCCAGTTCGGCATCGACTTTCTTGCGAGTATGGAATGGTTGTCGGCGATGTGGTTGGGCAACTGGAATTACATCTGGGTTGATATGCAGATGTACCTTGCTATCAGTATAAAACCTATGGATTTAAACCGATCAGAAAATTCAGCAACAATAGCATCAACATTGTTTGCAGATTCCACTGCTACAGCATTAGAAAGCTGAAGTAGCCCCAATTTGGTTGAAGTCTTGTAACTGAGTAAAGACTCCTTTGCATTCCTAACAACATGGAATGTAGTAATGAGCATTGCATTCTTTGACTTAATCTCTGCAGTGAAAGTTCCAATCACTGGTAAGGCTACCTTTGAAGCATAGGCAGTGGCTTTGCCATTATAGTTTTCAAGCTTTGGGAATTGTTTTTAAATTTTTCATAGTGGCACTCAGCAATGGTGTCAATGTTTGATCCAGTGTCAATGAGAATTTTGAGACAAATGCCAGCAATGTATACTATAGTCTCTGGGTTGTTTGGAAGATCATTCCATTTGTGATTGATTGTACTCCATAAATATAATCACATTCACTGTCATCTGAGACTGGTTGTAATGAAATGTTGTCTTGTATATTATTAACATTCTTGATTTGAGGTGCAATATTGTGTTTGCCACCTCGACTCCTATGACTTGATCCTCGTACATTGCTTTTATTTATTGATTGTGGTTTCTTTAGTGCGGAACGACACATAGCACCAAAATGATTTAGTTTTCTACACTCATAGCACTTCTTACCTTGAGCAGGACAAACATTATCTTGGTGTGGGTAGTCTCCTCCACAATTGTAACATTTATTATTGACAACCTCTGATGTGAGTCGTTGTGACTGCTTGAGTCTTGTTCCATGACTCCAGTTGTGATGTGGTTCTCGGCTCAATTAATGTTAGGTTTGCATGCATGATATCTTCTATGATCATGGTGTACTCCCTGAACCTTACATACTTCATGGACTGTAGTAACAGTGGCAGAACCGTTTTCCATGGCACTGCATCCATGACACGCATCATGCAGCATCTTCCATTCGACGAGCCATATCCAGTATCTTGGTAAGAGAACTTTCATCATCAACAAGTTCTAGAGCTCTTCGACGAAGACGTGTAGATGTGCATGTTTCAATATTTGCTGTTTGATTTCTTTGTCAACATCAGCAAACTCACAGTGGGCTGCTAAACCCTGCAGACGTGTATGGTATTGATCAACAGTTTCATTAGAGAGTTGTTTTGCTCTCCTGAAATGCATAATTTCCATAGCAGTATTTTGCCTTGGTTTGAAATGCTCAGTTAATTTGGCCTTGGCAGTGTCATAATCTTTGGCACCACCAGTATCTTTCAGTGTATCAAAGATATCACAAACTCTATCACCTGCATAATGAAGCAGAAAGGCACGCTTTCTTTCAGCACTTTTGATGTCAGAAACTATCAACAAATTTTCAAACCTTTTAAGCCATTTGACCCACCTCTGTGACAGGTTTGTCTGGTCACAGTCAGGATCAAATGCAGGAAACTGAGGTATATTTGCCATTTTTACTGAATAAATTTAAACTTATCACTTAAAATGTTCCTCAGAATATATAACACTTACTGCACTGTATATGTTATTCAAGAATTCACTGTAATTACTTTATTTTGCAAAGCACACAAGCATTTTAATGCAAAAGTTCACAACAGTGCACAACACAGCAGCAACTGACTTCTTACCTAGCCCTTGTGTACATGTGTTGTTCCTACTCACAGCAACACAGCAGTTGTTAGCAGTTGGTACAGCAATGGC
Organism: Procambarus virginalis; assembly: GCA_020271785.1. Classification (NCBI taxonomy): domain Eukaryota; kingdom Metazoa; phylum Arthropoda; class Malacostraca; order Decapoda; family Cambaridae; genus Procambarus; species Procambarus virginalis. The sequence goes on along the minus strand of WNGS01037025.1, from coordinate 595 downwards.
AGCAGTTGGGTACAGCAGAGGCAGCAGTTGGCAGCAGTAGGCAGCAGTTGGTTCACAGCGTGAAGAATTTTGTAGCACGGAGCGTCGTTTCGTAACCAAAACATCGGGTTTTGTACACTGCATCAAAGCGTCGTTTCGTACACAGCGTCGGCAGATTCCTCTCACAGCAACACTCAGCACAGCTTGGGTAGCACACAGCATTGGCCAGCACACAGCAACGGCCAGCACACAGCAACGATCAGCACACAGCAACAGTCAGCACACAGCATGGGGTTGCATACAGCATCGGGTATGGTGCTCACAGACAGCTTCTCCTTCCTCCTCTGGGCGAGACAGCATGCTCCTTCCTTGTGTTTTGTTGAACAAAATACCTGCGTTCCCAGTTCATCCTCGTCGCCAGTGTGGTGTCTGTGTATAGCTGAGATAGTCTTGGTAGTAAGGTTGATGTAAAGTCATTCCTGGTTACTGACTTTAATAATAATAAACGATACATGATAGAGTAGCTCCCAAGCTGGCAGGCGTCCTGTGTGCTGTTTACCTCTCTAGTGGCGTCCAGCCGCCGCACATAGAAAACGGATGGTACCATTTTCTGTGA
>WNGS01037021.1:0-11019 GCA_020271785.1 Procambarus virginalis | reverse complement strand
GATTATAGAGATCAACACACAGGCATTTATATTGATAGAATTATAGAGATCAATCCACAGGCATTTATATCAATAGATTATAGAGATCAATCCACAGGCATTTATATCAATAGATTATAGAGATCAATACACCAATATCTGGTTCACTACCAATATATATAATAATAATAATCACAGATCAATAATAATAGTCACAGTAAATTCTCTGATGAATCTTGGTGCTTGCACACACCCACACATAGTATATATATGTAAACTGATACTGTGAGCGCTCTGGGTAGCCTCACCACATACTGTGCTCTCTGTGACTTAAACTCAAGTGAGACTTGCTCACGACATACAAAATATCCTGACAAGATATATATATAGCTAACTAAAGGGGAAATGGGAGGGAACTGTAAACACCTACTTCACCTATCCTAGGATGACAGTTGGGTTGTAGCTCCTGGTCCAGGCTCTCGCCTCGTTCATCCAGAAACACAAGCCCCACGCCTTAGGATGTCGCGTCTCGCCGCTTCTGTACACAGCAGGTCCGTGCTTCTTTCTCTACAGTACGTCGCAGGGTTGAAGTCGGTCTCCTGGCCGTCAACTTTCCTCCCAACTACGGCAGCCAGCCTACGTCTCGGCGGTCGTCGTACGTTTCCCAATTAGTCCTTGTCACTGTACTCCCAGAGTAACTGCCTCTCACCACTACGAAGTCACTGAAGTTATCAGCCGTCCCAGACGACACACGCACAGCACCCGACTTCAGAGCACTTGAAGCTCACAACACTGTCAATTCCCTCGTCGTCTAGATATATCGCTAGGTATTTGGGAAGACTTCTCGACGTGCTTGCATCCAACTGTTGACTCGTAGGGTTCCACGAAGGTGGGGTTACTGTCAAACTTGACAGGATCGTCGATCACACGTTCAACCTGGTTGACAAGGCTGTCAACCTGGTTCCCTCACGGTGGGTGGCCCGGCCACTAAGCTGCCTCTTATACTGGTGAACTGCCAACGACGACACACGTCGATGCCCGGCCCACTTCTTGCAACGCACCTGTCCCTGAGCACTTGTTGCTCAATATTCTGTCAATTCCTTATCTGAGCCACATCTGGGTTGCAGGAAGACCTCACAGAGTGCGTGCCAACAACTGGAGACGCTTAAATCCACCGGAGTTCGGTAAATCCGTCACTCTGACAGGATGACCGATCGCGCGTCCTACCTCTCGGACGTGTCGTGAAAGACTGATGTCGCCTGGCGCCAACACGGCGGACCCCCCTGCCTATGTGACGTCACTTTTCCAAAGTTGGTTTTCATTGGCTCCCAGTGCCATGTCGCTGACGGTGACCAATCTGGCGCCACTGACGTCACACAGTTTTGGCGGGAGAACAGACTTGCCAGCGCCATATTGGCTCCCTAAAGGGCCTATCCCACAGGCCAAAATGTTACATTTTTGCAAATTTCTCGGCTCTTCGAGAATACTGTTCTCTCCCACATATGTTCAATTGTTGCCTGCAATGTAGAGAACGCTCGGGAATAGTGGACATGACTCTTACAGCAGGCGTGGGAGAATTAGAAGGGTGGGAACACCGTCACATACCCCTCCCCTTAAAATAAGAGTCATGTCTGGTTAGTGCATGCGGGACAACGCATCTGCGACTACGTTGTCCTTTCCACTAAAAATCTTGGCTTCCAGCCAGTATTGCAGCCGCCAATGTGTGACACTCCTCATGTGTCTGCAGACCGTCTTCAAGGTCATCCTGGGCGTCCACTGCTTACCTACTACAGACCGAGGGCTCCACACCTCACGTCCGTTCACCAGCTGGAACTGTGAGAAGTTCAACGGTTCTGCCACTGCTTTGCAAATGGCCAACAAAACAGGGCCCGCTGTCTCTTCCCACTCGTCTTCCTGCTCTACGCAGCACATTCTCAGAGCTGTCTCTGAGGTGGAGTGGAGTCTTCCGACCGCCCCCTTCGACTGCGATCGGTAGGGCGACGACCGAATCTGCATCACTCCCCGATTTATCACTGTTCGTCTGACACACTCAGACCGGAACATATTTCCACTGTCAGCCTGATTTTCCCTGGGCCTCCTCACCCAAGAGAAAAGATGTTGTAGTTGCCCAGCCACTTCTCTCGACGTTGAACGTCGCATCGTGGTCATCCCTAGGTGACCCGCAGAGTCAACAGCGTGCAACGGACTCAACACTGCCGCTCTGCACTTGGCTGGCAACGCTACTGATCTCTCGTACCTGGAGAGGCTTTTCCGACCTCCATCCTTACAGGTTTACACTGTCTCATTAGTATGCCTTTATGCCTGTTAAAGTGAGTAGCTTTCTCGGGACCAATACGTCCTTCTTTGACCTTACCAATCAACTTGGGGAATTCTGCCTGCTGCATCTCCTCGAGACGAGTGCGGTCCATCCCAGGAGAACTGGTGAGGGTCACCTGTACCTCACCTTCTGGGCTGCCTTCGCCCTCCACTCGCTCTCCGGGTTCCATGACGAGGTGATCCATTCCCAGGCCGTCGGACGTCTCCTCGTCGGCCTTATCAGATCCACGTCCTCCTTGTCCTTCGCGCTGCCTCGGAATCATAGCACAGACAGGGAACGCCTCCATGGCGATTCCTTTCTCGTCCCCACAGGCGTCGAACATTCGCCTTTCTTCTCTAGTGCTCCAAGCACTCCTCGTCCTTCAAGAGGTTCGGTAGGACACGTCCTCCACATGCGTCATTTCCCAAATGACCTGTGCCTCCCTCGTGGGCATCGTCGCACAGACTCCCACTACTAGGGTTTGGCATCCATAAACCGAACTCAGGGTTACCTGGTGTAGGGGCATCTGCACTGGGCCTCCCACAGTGGTCACACTTGCCTCACCTACACAGGTATTCTCGTGACACTCAGGGAAAAGGGTTCTGCTCACCAGGGTAAATTCCGCCCCAGTATCTCTCAGCATCATTACCGGGATGGGGTCTGCGTCCCCCACCCTTACAGTTCCCTCGCGCACGAATGGGTTAGCCTCCTTCCTACGTACGGGTCCATCCCGCACTCCTTCGGCTAACTGGTCCTCTACCCGCACAAAAGCAACGTAACCCCGCTGCTTAGGACGTCTGCATTCGCGCGCCATGTGTCCTATTAACCCGCAGTTGAAACAACGGATCCTTCTTCTTCCGCGGACTCCTCTTGCGCCTTCCAAAGACTCGTGCTCAGCTTCTCCGGCCGTGACGATAACAAGATCTCTTGAGCTCTCCCTCGGTGACTTCTTCGGCGGTTCCACAGCACTCTTCTGTCCTCTGCTGTCTCCATTCGAGGGGTAGGACTTAGGATAACTCGGTCCTGTCCTCCAACCGTCCGACCTTCTATTACTTCGCCCATAGCTAGAGAATACGGGCGGTCGGTGCTGTCCCTCTCGTCGTGGACGTAACGCTTCTTCTAGCATGTCTGCTCGATCGGCCGCGGCTCTCAGGTCCTTGATGTCCGCCTCCTTTACTCTCACCCTAATCTCGGGAGAGAGCACGGACATGAACTTTTCCATGACCATCAGCCCCTTGATGTCTTCAGCCGATCTTGCTCCTTCCGACTCCAGCCATTTCACGAATTTCCTTTCCATGTCCCTCGCCGTCTCCGCATACGATTTTCCTGGCGATCGGGTACATTCTCTGAACCTTTTCCTATAGCACTCCGGCGTCAGCTTGAACGAATGGAGCACGGCCCGTTTTACTGCATCATAGTTGGTACACTCCTGGAGATCGAGCATGTTGTAAGCTTCACGAGCTTCACCAGTGAGCCTTCCTTGAACTAGCTCCGCCCACTCTGCCCTCGGCCACTTCTTCAACGTAGCGACCCTTTCGAAATGCTCGAAGAAGCCCTCAGCCTCATTAGGCACGAAGACGGGCAAATCCCTCTCTCTCACTCGGCGGTCTTCCTGCTGTTGTGGTGGGGCAGTTGGAACTAGTCCCAGCTCAGCTCGTTTCAGCTCAATCTCCTTGTTCGCTTCAACCTCCTGCAGCTTCGTCCTAGCTTCTATTTCGCGCTCCTTCAGCTGTGCCTCTCGTTCTTCTCGTTGCTGCTGTGCCTCTCGTTCTTCTCGTTGCTGCTGTGCCTCTCGTTCTTCTCGTTGCTGCTGTGCCTCTCTTTCTTCCCTACGCAGCTGTGCTTCTCTTTCTGCTTCCTCGCGCCTCAGCTGTGCTTCTCTCTCTGCTTCCTCGCGCCTCAGCTGTGCTTCTCTCTCTGCTTCTTCGCGCCTCAGCTGTGCTCTCTCTCTTCTCGGCGCAGCTGTGCTTCTCTCTCTGCTTCCTCGCGCCTCAGCTGCGCTTCTTGTTCGCGCTCTTCCTTGCGCAGTTGTGCTTCTATCTGCAGCTTCATTATTTCTAGCTTGATACTGCGCCTGCTGCCACTGGATCCCCGGCTGCTGCCACCGGTACTCAAGTTCTCTCCTCCACTGGCAGGTGTCTGTGGCCGCTCCTCTCCTAAGGCTTCATCACGTGCCTTGAGCTGTGCCATGATCTCAAGTCTCTCTCTCCCACTTTGGAAGCTCTCAACTTGATCCCAAAGTGGTCGGCGATCGTCTGCAACTGTGCCTTGGTGCACTCCTCCAGTACTTGCTCGTCTCTCGTGTCTATAAACCTGGCTACTTTATCACCCTCCATCTTGTGACAATGAGTGAAAACCTAGGCCTGATATTTAATACCACAATTACCACCTTGATCTTGTTCTTTATCCTGGCAAGGTCGCCAATGTCGGGGTTTCACGGTGTTCTCGTTAGAGAAGGGTTAAAGCAACAGTAGACTGGATCTCCTTTCCAGGTGGTTGCTCCAACAATAACCCTTACTCACCGTCGTTCGGCGGGTCTTCCCTCAATCCTTAGGCTCCACTGCTGGCCTCGGAGAGTATCCCAGTCGATCTCACAACCGGCCTTTAGATTATAAGATGAGTGGGAGCACAGATCGTTCCCTCAATCTGTGGCCCTCCCGACACCGAACTCTTACACAGCCTTCAAGGTCGCCAACTGGTTTTTTAGATGTCCAGTAACACTGCAGTGGTCAGGTGTAATTGTGGCAAGAGCAAATCCAGTAATATAGTATCAGGCAGGTCACTCTACTTTATATCATCACACGGTCACAAGATAAATGGAGGGGATGATATCAAACACCAAAGAGTTTTGGTATTTTACTTAAAAGACAACGAGAAATATATATGCATCAATGTATCAGAATTAATATATGACAATGCTCCATTCATAGCATAATATTCTAGAGCGCACCATATGGCAACATCGGCACGTGTCACCTGTCAGAATGCCAGCTGACCGGGCCCTCGCGATCGTGGGAACAGACTAGTACTTGTTTTCTAATTGTCACGATCCCCGTTTATTTAACTTTTTCCAAAACACTATTCAACGTTCACATGGCTTACTTATGATTTCACTGGCCTCACGATCAACATCTATATTCACAATACTCTCACAGTGACTTTTCACTGTACCAAAAGATTACTCTATTCTTAATAATATTTACTGTGAATGCACTCACTTGATCACTGAACTTTTCTTTATATTTATACTTCCTCTCACAGAGATATCACTGGCAAACACTTCACGTATATGATATTATTCAGCACACAATCATGTCATATATAAATCAGTAATCAAACTTCAGGCATATATATATCAATAGATCATAGAGATCAACACACAGGCATTTATATCGATAGATTATGGAGATCAACACACGGGCATTTATATTGATAGATTATAGAGATCAACACACGGGCATTATATCAATAGATTATAGAGATCAATCCACAGGCATTTATATCAATAGATTATAGAGATCAATCCACAGGCATTTATATCAATAGATTATAGAGATCAATACACCAATATCTGGTTCACTACCAATATATATAATAATAATAATCACAGATCAATAATAATAGTCACAGTAAATTCTCTGATGAATCTTGGTGCTTGCACACACCCACACATAGATATATATGTAAACTGATACTGTGAGCGCTCTGGGTAGCCTCACCACATACTGTGCTCTCTGTGACTTAAACTCAAGTGAGACTTGCTCACGACATATAAAATATCCTGACAAGAATATATATATAGCTAACTAAAGGGGAAATGGGAGGGAACTGTAAACACCTACTTCACCTATCCTAGGATGACAGTTGGGTTGTAGCTCCTGGTCCAGGCTCTCGCCTCGTTCATCCAGAAACACAAGCCCACGCCTTAGGATGTCGCGTCTCGCCGCTTCTGTACACAGCAGGTCCGTGCTTCTTTCTCTACAGTACGTCGCAGGGTTGAAGTCGGTCTCCTGGCCGTCAACTTTCCTCCCAACTACGGCAGCCAGCCTACGTCTCGGCGGTCGTCGTACGTTTCCCAATTAGTCCTTGTCACTGTACTCCCAGAGTAACTGCCTCTCACCACTACGAAGTCACTGAAGTTATCAGCCGTCCCGGACGACACACGCACAGCACCCGACTTCAGAGCACTTGAAGCTCACAACACTGTCAATTCCCTCGTCGTCTAGATATATCGCTAGGTATTTGGGAAGACTTCTCGACGTGCTTGCATCCAACTGTTGACTCGTAGGGTTCCACGAAGGTGGGGTTACTGTCAAACTTGACAGGATCGTCGATCACACGTTCAACCTGGTTGACAAGGCTGTCAACCTGGTTCACTCACGGTGGGTGGCCCGGCCACTAAGCTGCCTCTTATACTGGTGAACTGCCAACGACGACACACGTCGATGCCCGGCCCACTTCTTGCAACGCACCTGTCCCTGAGCACTTGTTGCTCAATATTCTGTCAATTCCTTATCTGAGCCACATCTGGGTTGCAGGAAGACCTCACAGAGTGCGTGCCAACAACTGGAGACGCTTAAATCCACCGGAGTTCGGTAAATCCGTCACTCTGACAGGATGACCGATCGCGCGTCCTACCTCTCGGACGTGTCGTGAAAGACTGATGTCGCCTGGCGCCAACACGGCGGACCCCCCTGCCTATGTGACGTCACTTTCCCAAAGTTGGTTTTCATTGGCTCCCAGTGCCATGTCGCTGACGGTGACCAATCTGGCGCCACTGACGTCACACAGTTTTGGCGGGAGAACAGACTTGCCAGCGCCATATTGGCTCCCTAAAGGGCCTATCCCACAGGCCAAAATGTTACATTTTCGCAAATTTCTCGGCTCTTCGAGAATACTGTTCTCTCCCACATATGTTCAATTGTTGCCTGCAATGTAGAGAACGCTCGGGAATAGTGGACATGACTCTTACAGCAGGCGTGGGAGAATTAGAAGGGGGGGAACACCGTCACAATATATATATATATATATATATATATATATTATATATATATATATATATATATATATATATATATATATATAATATATATATCGTACCTAGTAGCCAGAACGCACTTCTCAGCCTACTATGCAAGGCCCGATTTGCCTAATAAGCCAAGTTTTCATGAATTAATATATTTTCTCTAATTTTGTCTTATTAAATGATAAAGCTACCATTTCATTTGTATGAGGTCAATTTTTTTTTATTGGAGTTAAAATTAACGTAGTTATATGACCGAACCTAACCAACCCTACCTAACCTAACCTAACCTATCTTTATAGGTTAGGTTAGGTTAGGTAGCCGAAAAAGTTAGGTTAGGTTAGGTAGTAGGTAGGTAGTCGAAAAAACAATTAATTCATGAAAACTTGGCTTATTAGGCAAATCGGGCCTTGCATAGTAGGCTGAGAAGTGCGTTCTGGCTACTAGGTACGACATATATATATATATAATATATATATATATATGTCGTACTAGTAGCCAGAACGCACTTCTCAGCCTACTATGCAAGGCCCGATTGCCTAATAGGCCAAGTTTTCATGAATTAATTGTTTTTCGACTACCTAACCTACCTAACCTAACTAACCTAACTTTTTCGGCTACCTAACCTAACCTTAGCAATAAAGATAGGTTAGGTTAGGTTAGGTAGGGTTGGTTAGGTTCGGTCATATATCTACGTTAATTTTAACTCCAATAAAAAAAATTGACCTCGTCGTACGTAATGAAATGGGGAGCTTTTATCATTTATAAGAAAAAAATTAGAGAAAATATATAATTCAGAAAACTTGGCTTATTAGGCAAATCGGGCCTTGCATAGTAGGCTGAGAAGGTGCGTTCTGGCTACTAGGTACGAAATATATATATATATATAATATTATATTATATATATATATATTATATAATATATATATAATATATATATATATGTCGTACCTAGTAGCCAGAACGCACTTCTCAGCCTACTAAGCAAGGCCCGATTTGCCTAATAGGCCAAGTTTTCATGAATTAATTGTTTTTCGACTACCTAACCTACCTAACCTAACCTAACCTAACTTTTTAGGCTACCTAACCTAACCTAACCTATAAAAATAGGTTAGGTTAGGTTAGGTAGGTTGGTTAGGTTCGGTCATATATCTACGTTAATTTAACTCCAATAAAAAAAAATTACCTCATACATAATGAAATGGGTAGCTTTATCAGTTCATAAGAAAAAAATTAGAGAAATATATTAATTCAGGAAAACTTGGCTTATTAGGCAAATCTGGCCTTGCATAGTAGGCCAAAAAGTGAGTTCTGGCTACTAGGTACGACATTATATATATATGTATATATATATATATATATATATATATATATATATATATAGATATATATATATATATAGATATTATATATAATATATATAATATAATATATATATATATATTATATATAAGGGGTACCACCTCTGGGGCAATTGCAGGGACCCACATCCTCGAAGAAGAAAACAAAGAGCATTCAGAGAAGATCTTGTGGATTCTCACTGAATACTTAATTCTTTTCTTCTCCTACCACCCCTATTATTTTTTGTATGTTTTGTTTTATTTTATTGCAATGCTACAGTTTACAGAAAACACACACAACACACACCACACACACACACAAATATATAACAATTAAACAATCAGCGTTCGAAGACCTCGTCCAGCTCCTCGGAGGTTGGGTGCGTACCCAGGATACAGCACGCATTTCCCCTCTGTACTGCGACACTGAGGCGCTGGAATAGGAAACTGGCTGCTCGTGGGTCTCTAGTTTCCCAATGAGTTCCTCACCAACCTCCTTTAAAAACTTGAGTGCACATTTACCCCAGGCGCCCAGAGTCTCTGAGCCTATCGGCACGAACCTGTAACAACGTTCTAGGTCTCTGTACTTGTGGATTTTCTGGGTCTCCCTGAAGGTGGCTGCCCCACCTCCCTCCGCTGAGCTGTAACGTAAATAGGTATCAGCCAATGTAGATGCACAGGTGTAATCCCATACGACCTGTTTACCTTCCCTCCATGGCTGCAGGGTGACTCCATCTGGCGTTTTTGGCTGTTGTCGGGTCTGCACAGCTGGGGTTCCCTTTGTGCTGGACACCCAGCTGTAGCCAAACTTCTCTTGATGATGTCATTGACTGCCTCGTGTCTGGCAATCTTTCCCTGTGTCTTACGACAGATGAGACCATGGCTGCCGTATTGGTCTGCCCGTGCCTGGCCGCAAATACACCGGTGCTCGGTGGAGATAGGGGCGGCAAGGCGCAGAGCAACACCAATACTTAGGGCCCGATGATCCAGGCGGGTGCCCAAGGCGGAATTAGGGACTGCCAACAGGAAGTCCCCAGCATGGGGGGCTTGCACAGCTAGGAGACGCGCTCTGTCCTTCTGAGAAGCTACGTCCAGCAATGCTTTGGCGATGTTCCACTATGGGGCTATCCCATTTGGCCTGTTTACCGTCGTTTGGACAAGTTGGTCGGGTGTGTGAATTGACGAGTGTGTCCCACCGACCAGCTCCTTCCACAAATTTGGGATCACGAATCCCAATGGAGTTCCTTAGGTATTCTGGTAGTATTTCCTTCACTAATTCACTTGTAGCACTGGTCGAGGATAAGAATGCCGGCAATGCTAACTGTGTCGCCTTGCGAATACCTATACCCCCGAGTCTAACTGGGAGCGTGCTTGGTCCCACTGGTCATCTTGCAGGGAGAGGTTTAACATTCATAGTTATTGTCTTTAGGAGTGAATCGTATTCCGTTAATTTGGGCTGTCAAAAGAAGGAGCACACCTGAGGAAATAGGTAAGTCTGGGCAAGGCCAGGCACCTTGTAAGAAGGTACAACGCATCATGAGCATCCAAAGCCCCTATTCGCGCCTCCATCCTCCTCAGGTCTTTAAGCTTTTCTTCGAGGACTACCTCAATGGCGTTCGAGCCCAGAGGTGCCTAGCAGCACACTGTCGGTGGGAGCGATCACTTGGGCTCCTGGCAATAAGATTGTACTGCATTTATGATTGGTTGGTTGGACGAGATGATTTCACACTTTGATGGATTTAGTGTAAGGCCTAACTCCTCTCCCTAGATTTCACTAGCTGGAAGTTCTCCTAGTAGGGATTCCTGTGTCCTGCCAGGGTGCCATCGTCCAGGAACCAGATGTTGAATTCGCGGACTGGACAATACTTGTGACCTCCTTAGCTGCCATGCAGAAAAGAAAAGGGGCAAGTAGGTCTCCCTGCTGGACACCTTCTGCGGAAACAACTTCATGTTACCCAAACAACAGTGTCGATTCCCTACTGTACCCTGCTGAAACGAAAGGAAGTAGACAAGGAAGCTGGGTTCGAACTGCTTCCAGTACCACATCCCTTTTTACCTGGTTGAAGGCATTTTTAAAGTCTAATTTAATTAATGCCTTATTACTGGGAGGTCCTTGATATAGGCTGGTGCTGCATGAGCTGCTGCTTCACAGCCATGGGGGACACCAAAACCTAGTTGATGGGGTCGAAGCATCGTTTGCAGCGTCTATGCTGATTTTCTGACAGCTGCCCTAGCAACAAGGCGCCGAAGTGTGTTGCCCAGGCAAGGGTCTGACTCCACCATCCTTCATTTCTTCTTAAGGGCACAAAGGGATGCTCCGAAGAAGAACGGTTTAAATGTATCTGGGATCAACCCGGAGA
>WNGS01037019.1:0-10190 GCA_020271785.1 Procambarus virginalis | reverse complement strand
TTTTATGATGTATGTTTTGCCAAAATGTCTCTCTGCTCTAATTGTATTTGTAAGTCATATTAGTTTTTACGGTTGGACACTTGGGCCAGAGTCACGAAAGCAGACACGCCAGCACTTACGAACGTGTACATCTTTTCTCAATCTTTGGCGGCTTTGTTTACAATTATTTAACAGTTAATGAGCTCCGAAGCACCAGGAGGCTGTTTATAACAATAACAACAGTTAAATGATAAGTTTTCATTCTTGTAAACTGTTTAATAAATGTAACCAAAGCCGTCAAAGATTGAGGAAAGCTGTACACGTTCGTAAGTGCTTGCGTAACTGCTTCATGAATCTGGGCCCTGTTCCCTCCAGCCACAACTACACACCTGCTTCTTCCAGCCACACATGTTATGATTTGTGGAAATCACTTACGAATTAGGTTTCTAAAGCGAACCATCATCCTAGATGCGATGGTATGAGTTAGACTCATCATATGAGGAGATATGTTAACAAAAAGACAAATTTACCATAAATCTGTATTAAAACTTTAAACTTGGTACAGTGATAGTTTAGAGTCTAGTATTAGGTCTGATGACCAAACCACACATCAAAAACGGAAGGAATGACGATGTTTCGGTCCGTTCTGGACCATTATCAAGTCTGGACCCGACCTGATAATGGTCCGGGACGGACCGAAACAAGAGGACCTCAATAATCCTCACAAGCCACATATCCTCGACAATGGTATACCATACAACACCATGAGCTGAAACCCAACAAATTTATTTCTCATGGCTTAATATTCAAGGTTCAATTCATGTAATGTTTAAACTTGTTGTACGCCACATATGTGTCTTTGAAGAACAGATTACAGGTCAGCTCATGTTGCCTATATGTCAAGTGTACTTCCCGTAGACTAAACCTTGTCGTGTAGAATGTGACATAAGCAGTGTGCACTGGTAGACTCCGGATGCATTTTGTGTTGATGATATCCTCAAAATGCATCCGGAGTCTGCCAGTGCAGACTGCTTATCACATGCCTCTGTATGACTAACCATCCTGTGTGATGGGGATTTTTTAGCATCACCCTAGTTAGCTTTTTGACACACTGTACTCCACTTCATATAGTCTAGGGTAGCTGCACTAATGCAGATGTACCTCATATCTTAATAATAAGAAGAAGACATAATAATCCAAGAAGAATCTTGACCGAGGTCACTAAAGCCGTGGGCATAATGCAGCAACAGCTACTGTTGCTGAGGGCAGACTCATTCTCCAGCACCTGGTTTTATTCTCTTGTGTTATTTTCTCATCCGTTGAGCTGACATACATAGTGTTGGATGCTTGTGAAACTCCACTCTGAGAGAGAGAGAGAGAGAATGGATTCTCCTGTTTCCAACTGTCTTTTGTTTGCTTAGCCATTCTTGGCTTGGCTTAACTTTTCCTTCTTGATTGATACCGAGCTGATTCTCCTATATGTCTTTACATGTATTGAGCATGACTCTTTTCTCTAGCTATCTGGAATTCGATCTAAATCCGATTTACCTATAATGTGTTGGTTTCGTGTAGACGCTGCATACTTCAGAATTGGTCTCGCGTATGTAATGTGCACTATCCAAATGAATTTCTTGATGGGGTTATTTAATTCTGAGCAACATACGCCAAATTTGCATGTTGTGTGTGTGTATGTGAGCATGTTTCATACACGTGCAACATATGTATTTCGTAATGAATAATCTATATACACATATAGATTATTTGTGTGTAACCTATAAGTTGAGAAAATATTGAGGCCATGTATTGGGATCGAACCTGCGTCCTTGGACCCCTCAAGGTACACACACACACACGCACTACCGCCTCAACCACGATGAGCTTAACGTATATCAACCACGTCCTTGGACCCCTCAAGGTACACACACACACGCACTACCGCCTCAACCACGATGACCTTAACGTATATCAACCACGACCTTGGACCCTCAAGATACACACACACACGCACTACCGCCTCAACCACGATGACCTTAACGTATATCAACCAAGTCCTTGGACCCCTCAAGGTACACACACACACACATGCACTACCGCCTCAACCACGATGACCTTAACGTATATCAACCACGACCTTGGACCCCTCAAGGTACACACACACACGCACTAACGCCTCAACCATGATGACCTTAACGTATATCAACCACGTCCTTGGACCCCTCAAGGTACACACACACACACGCACTACCGCCTCAACCACGATGAGCTCATCTCGTGGCCTCAATAAGTTCCCAGAGATATATCACCTTTTTTGTCATTAAATTTTGCTGTTAAGTTTATGGCCTAAGTGAAATGTTATGAGTCAGGAGCATGTCCCTTATCCTTAAGAGCCAGGAGCATGTCCCTTATCCTTAAGAGCCAGGAGCATGTCCCTTATCCTTAAGAGCCAGGAGCATGTCCCTTATCCTTAAGAGCCAGGAGCATGTCATGCCAGGAGCATGTTCCTTATCCTTAAGAGTCAGGAGCATGTCCCTTATCCTTAAGAGTCAGGAGCATGTCCCTTATCCTTAAGAGCCAGGAGCATGTCCCTTATCCTTAAGAGCCAGGAGCATGTCCCTTATCCTTAAGAGCCAGGAGCATGTCCCTTATCCTTAAGAGCCAGGAGCATGTCCCTTATCCTTAAGAGCCAGGAGCATGTCCCTTATCCTTAAGAGCCAGGAGCATGTCCCTTATCCTTAAGAGCCAGGAGCATGTCCCTTATCCTTAAGAGCCAGGAGCATGTCCCTGATCCTTAAGAGCCAGGAGCATGTCCCTGATCTTAAGAGCCAGGAGCATGTCCCTTATCCTTAAGAGCCAGGAGCATGTCCCTTATCCTTAAGAGCCAGGAGCATGTCCCTTATCCTTAAGAGCCAGGAGCATGTCCCTTATCCTTAAGAGCCAGGAGCATGTCCCTTATCCTTAAGAGCCAGGAGCATGTCCCTTATCCTTAAGAGCCAGGAGCATGTCCCTTATCCTTAAGAGCCAGGAGCATGTCCCTTATCCTTAAGAGCCAGGAGCATGTCCCTTATCCTTAAGAGCCAGGAGCATGTCCCTTATCCTTAAGAGCCAGGAGCATGTCCCTTATCCTTAAGAGCCAGGAGCATGTCCCTTATCCTTAAGAGCCAGGAGCATGTCCCTTATCCTTAAGAGCCAGAAGCATGTCCCTTATCCTTAAGAGCCAGGAGCATGTCCCTTATCCTTAAGAGCCAGGAGCATGTCCCTTATCCTTAAGAGCCAGGAGCATGTCCCTTATCCTTAAGAGCCAGGAGCATGTCCCTTATCCTTAAGAGCCAGGAGCATGTCCCTTATCCTTATGAGTCAGGAGCATGTTCCTTATCCTTAAGAGCCAGGAGCATGTCCCTTATCCTTAAGAGTCAGGAGCATGTCCCTTTTCCTTAAGAGCCAGGAGCATGTCCCTTATCCTTAAGAGCCAGGAGCATGTCCCTTATACTTAAGAGCCAGGAGCATGTCCTTTATCCTTAAGAGCCAGGAGCATGTCCCTTATCCTTAAGAGCCAGGAGCATGTCCCTTATCCTTAAGAGCCAGGAGCATGTCCCTTATCCTTAAGAGCCAGGAGCATGTCCCTTATCCTTAAGAGCCAGGAGCATGTCATGCCAGGAGCATGTTCCTTATCCTTAAGAGTCAGGAGCATGTCCCTTATCCTTAAGAGTCAGGAGCATGTCCCTTATCCTTAAGAGCCAGGAGCATGTCCCTTATCCTTAAGAGCCAGGAGCATGTCCCTTATCCTTAAGAGCCAGGAGCATGTCCCTTATCCTTAAGAGCCAGGAGCATGTCCCTTATCCTTAAGAGCCAGGAGCATGTCCCTTATCCTTAAGAGCCAGGAGCATGTCCCTTATCCTTAAGAGCCAGGAGCATGTCCCTTATCCTTAAGAGCCAGGAGCATGTCCCTGATCCTTAAGAGCCAGGAGCATGTCCCTGATCTTTAAGAGCCAGGAGCATGTCCCTTATCCTTAAGAGCCAGGAGCATGTCCCTTATCCTTAAGAGCCAGGAGCATGTCCCTTATCCTTAAGAGCCAGGAGCATGTCCCTTATCCTTAAGAGCCAGGAGCATGTCCCTTATCCTTAAGAGCCAGGAGCATGTCCCTTATCCTTAAGAGCCAGGAGCATGTCCCTTATCCTTAAGAGCCAGGAGCATGTCCCTTATCCTTAAGAGCCAGGAGCATGTCCCTTATCCTTAAGAGCCAGGAGCATGTCCCTTATCCTTAAGAGCCAGGAGCATGTCCCTTATCCTTAAGAGCCAGGAGCATGTCCCTTATCCTTAAGAGCCAGGAGCATGTCCCTTATCCTTAAGAGCCAGAAGCATGTCCCTTATCCTTAAGAGCCAGGAGCATGTCCCTTATCCTTAAGAGCCAGGAGCATGTCCCTTATCCTTAAGAGCCAGGAGCATGTCCCTTATCCTTAAGAGCCAGGAGCATGTCCCTTATCCTTAAGAGCCAGGAGCGTGTCCATTATCCTTAGAAGCCAGTACCATATCCCTCATCTTTGAGAGCCAGTACCAAATACCTCGTCCTTGAGAGCCAGAAGCATGTCCAGTCATTGAGATTCTCCTCACCATCACTTTTTACCATTGTGTGCTAAATACTGCTCTTCAAAGTACCACTTTACAGCCTGCATGCTTAACACTTATAAGTGGTTCATGTCCCTAATCCTACTCAAAGTGATATGTAACTTATCCTCAACATCGCCTGCATGTCTGTTTCTAATTCTGTCTGGTACTCGTTCCTTGCTTGCCTACCCCACCACCCTTGTGCACCCTGGCATGGCTCTAGGTACTCAACCAATTGGGATAAATGTGAACAATCGGACGAGAACTCACACACCATCCTCCGCGTCAACAATCCGTCCCACTTCGACTCTGACGGCACCTCAGACTACTACGAGAGAGGCGACGGCGCCAGGGACTCCGACTGTCACTATGGTAAGTCCGGATCTCATTCTTTTTCCGGTGTCCTAACGCCATGTTTATCCATCTGTGTTCTCTCTTCATTCCTTCTCTTTGGTGATGGAACAGTGTCTATGTATTAAGTGTTATTTGTTTTCTTGAGTAGTGATAATCTGCACTCCACAGGTGGTTTCACATCAGTCGGTGTTAAGCCACGAGATTGAGAAAGCCACAGATAAGTGCAGATCATCGCCTGCCCATTTCTTCACAGAAATTGGTCCGGCAGAGATGCAGATGGACTGGAGTCGTCGTTTACTAGGGGTAGCAAAGTAGTTGACAGTAGTGTGGGAGTGATGCCTCTAACCACATTGCCTTTACACCGTCTCTAGATCCTTTTTCCCCGAGAACTGCGAGCTGTCGGAGGAAGACTCCGGCACACTCACGGGCGACGAGGCCGACCATTACGTGTTCACAGCTGCACTGGTTATGCACTGAGCTCAGTACACAACTATCAACTCACAAAACATTACCGGAATAACCACGAACTACAGTAGTAATCTGAGGCCACACACAACACTCACCATTGGAAAGCTCAGTTTACTCAGTTCTCATATTTGTTACATAAACATGAACGCAATTTATACAATATTTCGAGCTGAAACTTCGTTCATGCGCCCACGCTCAGTTGAATTTCAATTCCCGTTGGTGGAAGCAACACATTTCCTTTTTGACTTGAAAACCTCGCATGAATGGCAGCTGAAAGACATACCTAATCAAATCTTGTCTATCATGGTGCTTCCTGTTATGTTATGGTTATCCACAGAAAACTTATATAAATCACGACAAGGATTACGAGCGTGGAAGTGTAATTCCTATACTCGAGTAGCGAGATCTTCCTAAACTTTACTGAATCGTTTACATCCTTTAATCCATTTTTACCATCTTATTTTCTTTATAAATGACCGGTTCTCCAACATAAATGGCCTCTAAATGTGGTGTCAATAAAGATGATGGCCGATATGTCAATAAAATATGAATTACATTGATCCGAATCCTGACATCCTTTTGCCTCATTTACTCCTACTTATATACCATTTTCTATGGATAAGCTGTTGACGCCTGCATGTTGTGCTCGGTTACTGCACTAACACCAGCGTGGTCGAGCGCTGTGCATGACTGCAAATGTGCAGCAATTGCATGATATAGCATGTTACTTGCTTTCAATGCAGTGATGATTATGGGCTTCAGGAAATGAAGGTCGATTTAATAGTCTCCGTGGTGTAGTGGTAAGACACTCGCCTGGCGTTCCGCGAGCGCTATGTCATGGGTTCGTATCCTGGCCGGGGAGGATTTACTGGGCGCAATTCCTTAACTGTAGCCTCTGTTTAACGCAACAGTAAAATGTGTACTTGGATGAAAAAACGATTCTTCGCGGCGGGGATCGTATTCCAGGGACCTGCCCGAAACGCTACGCGTACTAGTGGCTGTACAAGAATGTAACAACTCTTGTATATATCTCAAAAAAAAAAAAAAAAAATATATATATATAATTTTTTCTTTACTGTTGATATATTTTAATTATATACTATACCATTACAGCCATTCTGTTTCCAGTAAATTATATATTTAAATGCATTTATTAATTTACTAAAACATTAACAAATTATATATATATATATATATATATATATATATATATATATATATATATATATATATATATATATATATATATATGTCGTACCTAGTAGCCAGAACGCACTTCTCAGCCTACTATGCAAGGCCCGATTTGCCTAATAAGCCAAGTTTTCATGAATTAATATATTTTCTCTAATTTTTTTCTTATGAAATGATAAACCTACCCATTTCATTATGTATGAGGTCAATTTTTTTATTGGAGTTAAAATTAACGTAGATATATGACCGAACCTAACCAACCCTACCTAACCTAACCTAACCTATCTTTATAGGTTAGGTTAGGTTAGGTAGCCGAAAAAGTTAGGTTAGGTTAGGTAGGTTAGGTAGTCGAAAAACAATTAATTCATGAAAACTTGGCTTATTAGGCAAATCGGGCCATGCATAGTAGGCTGAGAAGTGCGTTCTGGCTACTAGGTACGATATATATATATATATATATATATATATATATATATATATATATATATATATATATATATATATATATATATATATATATATATATATATATGTCGTACCTAGTAGCCAGAACTCACTTTTTGGCCTACTATACAAGGCCAGATTTGCATAATAGGCCAAGTTTTCCTGAATTAATATATTTCCTCTATTTTTTTCTTATGAAATGATAAAGCTACCCATTTCCTTATGTATGAGGTCAGTTTTTTTTATTTGAGTAAAAATTAACGTAGATATATGACCGAACCTAACCAACCCTACCTAACCTAACCTAACCTATCTTTATAGGTTAGGTTAGGTAGGTAGCCGAAAAAGTTAGGTTAGGTTAGGTTAGGTAGGTTAGGTAGTCGAAAAACAATTAATTCATGAAAACTTGGCTTATTAGGCAATCGGGCCTTGCATAGTAGGCTCAGAAGTGCGTTCTGGCTACTAGGTACGACATATATATATATATATATATATATATATATATATATATATATATATATATATATATATATATATATATATGCAAACAAGCCTGAATGGTCCCCAGGACTAGATACAACTGAAAACTCACACCCCAGAAGTGACTCGAACCCATACTCCCAGGAGCAACGCAACTGGTATGTACAGGGACGCCTTAAACCACTTGACCATCACGACCGGACATAAGGAAGTGACAGCCGAGGCTATATGAACCACTTCCCCGCCGGCACTCGGATGGTAATCTTGGGCATAGCATTTTATCAAATCACCTCATTTTTGGGGGCAACACGTGAGGAACACAAATGCAAACAAGCCTGAATACCATACTGACCCCCGAGCTCAAAGCGGCAGCTAAGAGCCTACGTGAGAACAAGGAGATAGTTGTCAGGAGAGGCGACAAGTCGCCAATATACGTCATCCTTAAGAATGACGAATATCTGGCGAAAATGAACCTCATACTCTCTGACCAAACTAAATTCCAAAGGGTAACGAAGGACACTACAGCCGAATTGAAAACAAAGGTCAACAAGTTGATTGAAACTGTGAATGCCAAGAAATCTGGACTCCACCTGCCAAAGATTATTGGGAATATAAACCTGGATATGCGTATGGAAATGTCAAGACGCATAAGCCTGGAAACCCACTTCGGCCAATTATCAGCCAGATACCCACACCCACGTACAGACTGGCGAAACGACTCAACGGCTTACTGACTCCTTATGTCCCGTGCAACTTCAGCCTGAAATCCCCGAAGGAATTTGTTGACTTACTGCAGGGAACACGGGCCACAGGGATAAGAGCCTCGTTGGACGTAGAATCACTGTTCACCAACGTACCTGTGGATGAAACAATCGGGATGATAGTGGACCGAGTGTATCGAGACCCGGCCTGTACTCCTCTTGACATGCCAGAAAATATCCTGAGGAAACTACTCCAAGCTTGTACTAAGGAGGCACCCTTCCTGAGCCCGGATGGGCACATGTATAAGCAAGTAGATGGGGTCGCCATGGGTTCTCCCCTAGGCGTCCTGTTTGCAAACTTCTACATGGGTACTATCGAGGAAAAAGTCTTAGTCGACTTGAACTTGAAACCGGCCATATACTGCAGGTATGTTGACGACATTTTTACACAGGTACCTGATGTCAAACATCTGCAGGAGCTGAAAGAGGCGTTTGAGCAGAATTCTGTGTTACGTTTCACTTACGAGATGGAGAAGGATGGGAAGCTGCCCTTTCTAGATGTAACAGTCATGGAAAGGAGCGGAGGTTTCCACACTGCAGTCTACACTAAGGAAACTGTGAGATTTTTCTCTACGCCTACCTCCCTTAGGAGGTGGACTACAAGTTTAAAGGCTGCTCTTGGCAGTTAAGCATGAGTCCAGTAGAAAAAGGAGAAGCGGGAGCAAACCGCCAGGCTTCCACCAGCAGGGGTGAAAACCTGTCCACAATAGGCCGCTGGTTCCTCCTAGTTAAACATGACGTTAAAACCAATAAAGGGTAACCGACGGGTTCTCACAATCAAATTTTATATTTGTTGTGGCGCTATGAATTGGAATTCGAATTCCCAAGAGCACAGCCGTCATATCAAAGATCAAAACAACAATATCAATATATCAGAACATGGGTGTGGCACAGGATAGTTGAAGGTTGACATTAAAGACCGTTAACAAAATTAACAATTTATTTATAACAAGAGACTAGACTACTACATCAAAACAAAAGAATGTCAATGACGTTACTCGAAGTCCTTCCTGTGACACTATCAATGACAGCTAGACACCAGCCCCTCGGACTGCATAATGAACTAACTCGAACATAAGCGTGCCCACAGAGGAATCAACAAGCAAGCAAGAACTAACAGATCTATAATCACAATTACAACAAATGACACAGTGAGTTCTGAAACACGTCTCCAGTAACCTCCTAACTGTTCTACGCCTCAGTGCAGTCTACACCTGCAATAGCGGTTGCAATGCAATCAAATCAGTAGCCTTTCAATGACATCAATAACTAATGGGTTCACTGGCAACTCCAGCACCCTTCCTCAAATTAATCTTTACGTTAATGTCCATCCAGTGGCACCATAACCAACAGCTAAATAGCAACCCTTGCTGTGTGGCTGCATACTGAACTAACCTGAACACAGGTGTGCCCACTGACGACGCAATATTGCAAATTCAAAGAAAAATATCACAGACTAAGTTACACCACAGCGAGTGATTTAGTTACGTTAATGTCAATCCAGTGGCATTTGCAATACAGCTATTCAACAGCCCCTCGAGAAATGACAGCAGGCTCCATCCTGCTGACACTTCGGGCTGACAACATGAACTACTGACCAAAGTTATCCACTGATGACACAAGCAAGCAATCAATAGTGACACGACTTAAGGTGTCAGCTACTCTAATCACGAACTTAAGGTCCTCCCGCCCAACAGGAGCGACCCCCGTAATCAGGTGGGTAGTCTAACAGTGACTCCCCCTATCACAACTAAAGTGAACAAAGTCAGGCAAGGTGGGATTCTGGGACACAGCTCCACTCATCCCTAAGTTACTTTACCCTCGTCACTAGACGATAACCAAAAGAAATTGCCTTAATCAATTACAACATTGATTATGTGAATAATGATGGAAATTGACTGATCACAGTA
>WNGS01037015.1:0-11099 GCA_020271785.1 Procambarus virginalis | reverse complement strand
AACATTCCCTCCATGCTAGATTTGATATTTACCAGGAAGGAGAAGAAATATTTGACATTCAGTACCTTCCTCCTTCTTGGGTAAAAGTGACCATGTCTTTTGGGAATAATATGCAATGTTATAATCTGGAAGAAAATAATGAGGTGAGCATTTGAACCCTTGATTTAGGAGAGACATTATCCTGTCCCTTAGAAATTTTTTTAGTGAGTATAATTGGACAGCATTGTTGCTAGGCAAGGACAGTGAGATGGGATGTATGTCGTTTTGTGAAATATGATAAAGGCACAAATATTTATACCAAAACAGAGAAGCAGAAATGGAAACAGGGTTAGGATTGGTTCAACAGAAAGTGCGAGGAGGGCCAGAGACCAAAAGACACACAAAATGGAATCAATACAGGAAGAAGGCCAAACCTCCAAACAACCAGCGATACAAAGTGTGAGAAACAACTAACACAGCGAGGTGGGAGAGAGGCAGAAAGAAATTTTGAAAAGGGATTGTAGACAAATGTAAAACAGAACCAGGTCTATTCTATAAATTCATAAACAACAAATTGCAGGTAAAGGATAATATTCAAAGGTTGGAAATGGTAATAGATCACGGAAAATGAAAGGAAATGTGTAAAACATTAAACGAAAAGTTCCAAATTGTGTTTGTACAAAATGAAATCTCAGGGAACCAGATACCATAAGAATTCTAGAGAACAACATAGAGCACATAGAGGTGTCTAGAGACGAAGTGGAAAAAATGCTCAAGGACTAAATGACAGAACAAAGAGTTGGTCCAGTGGATTTCACCATGGGTTCTGAGAGAATGTGCACCTGAGCTCAGCATTCCTCTTCAACTGATTTTTCAGGCATTCCCTGTTTACAGGAGCTGTAGCTGATGTGTGGAAAAAGGCTAACATAGTCCAATCTACAAAAGTGGAAGAGGGACACCCCTTAATTATAGACCGGTATCATTGACAAGTGTAATAGTCAAATATTGGAAAAAATAATTAAAACTAAATTGGGAGACACCTGGAGAGAAATGATTAATATCAGACAGACAGATGTTTTCGATCTGGAAGATCCTGATGTACTAGTACTCATTTCTATGATCGAGCAACAGAGATATACAGGAAAGAGTGGTTGGGTGACTGCATCTATCTGGACAAAAAAAAGGCTTTCGACACAGAGTTCCCATAAGATGGTGTTCTGGAAAGTGGAAGAATATTGAAGGAGTGACAGGTACGCTTCTACATGGATGAAAATTTTCTGACTGATAGAAAAATGAGGGGTGTGATCAGAGGGCAATGTATCGGACTGGAGAAACACAAAGTGGAGTACCACAAGGGTTCAGTTCTTGCAGCCCAGTGATGTTTAATGTCTACATAAATGATCTACCAGTTTGGTATAGCAGAATTATATGAACATGTTTGCTGATGATGTGAAGATAATAGGAAGGATACCGAAACTTAGCATGCTTGTCATGCCCTTCAAGATGACCTGGACAAAATAGTATATGGAGACCCACTTGGCAATTGAATTTAATGTTAATAAATGCCATGTTATGGAAATGTGGAATAGGAGAACACCGACTCCCACCACAACCTATATATTATGTGAGAAATCTTTAAAAGGAATTCTTGATATAAAGAAGAGAACTAGGGGTGGTTCTAGAATAGAAAACTATTCACCTGAAGACACACATAAAGAATATTGTAGGAGGAGCCTATGCCACGCTTCTAACTTCAGCATTGCTTTTAAGTACATGGATGCGATATACTAAGATAATTTTACGACTTTTGTTCAGACCAAAGCTCATAAACTGCAGTGGTTGGTGGTGCCCATATCTGAAGACAGCACATCAACAAAACTGGAAAAGGTGCAAAAGACATGCTACTACAGTTGCTCCCAGAACTGAAGTGCAGAGCTACGAGAGAGTTAGACGGCATTAAATATGGCCCAAAACTGGAAGACAGAAGAAAAAGAGGGTGATATGATCACTACATCATACAACAAATAGTACAGGAATTGATAAAATCGTAGGGAAGATTTCCTGAGACCTGGATTTCCTGAGACTTCAAGAACAAGAGGTCAAAAATTTAAACTAACTAAACAAAAATGCCAAAGAAATATAGAAAATTCACTTTCGCAAACAGAGTGGTAGACACATTGGAACCAAGTTAGGTGAGAAGGTGGTGGAGGCCAAGACCGTCACTAGTTTCAAAGCGTTAATATGACAAAGAGTGCTGAGAAAACGGGACACCACGATCGGTACGCCTTCAGTACTGTAAACTACACTTAGGTAATTACACTTTGGTAACCCTTAGGTATTAAACACGTGGAGTGTGGGGAGAGGGAAGGCTGGACATGAGGTGGGGGGGGGGGAGGGTGCCAGAACAGGAGATCGCCCGTGTCATCTGTCTTTTTCCAGGTCTCAGCCCACCCCACCCACCGACTGCACCCCCACTTGGGCCCAGCTGCCAATCCAGCCCACCACCTGTTGCTCACCGATACATCACCTGTGTCCCCCCCCCCCACTGCCTGCCTGCTCACCTACCCACTTGCCGACCCACCCACCTGCATGCACCCCCACTTACCCACCTGCCAATCAACCCACCCACCTGCTCACCCACTCTACCTGTTCACCCTCGTTGCCTGCCCTCGAAACCTGTTCACCACCAAGCCCATCTGCCTTCCATCCACCCATCCAAAACCCACCCTGCCTGACACCCACCCTGGACCACCCACCTACCACCCCCCCCTACCCACCTGCCTGCCCACCTACTTTCCCTGCCCCTACCAGCTAGGCAGCTACCCACGGACCCATGTCCCTACACACCCTCAAATCAATGTGTGGTATAAAAGTTGTGGAAAAGGAATGTTTTGCTTCTGTGGGGAGCCCCTACGGCTCCCGGAGCTTATCGGGTGGCTATGTAGTATGTTATATTAGAACCCCCCCGGGGTGAACATTAGCTATGGGATTCAGACCTACCAGGGACCCAGCGCCAGAACCTGGCCCCCTTTAGAGAGGTTTCAGGAAGCAATGGCACTGGAAAACCCTCTTGGGGTTGGGGTTTTCCTTATCTGCCATCGACCGGGGTCCGGCACCCAAGAAAGGTTGGCCATGACCAAACAAACCCCAAATGGTAAAAACTAAAACAAAAACGAACAGAGAGGTAGAAACGTCCCTACAATTTCCAAGGAAAACAAGGCAAACAAGGCCAAAACAATCACACTTTACATGCCGCGCCCACTCCTTCCATGCAGCCCTCCCCAAGAGGGGAGGGGGGGAGCCCCGGACCTACTGCGCCAGCTGCCAAGCTTCAGTTCTTAGCTAATGTCACCCGGGATAGACGCTTCTCTGGCCTCAGTTCCCTAGGCGTTTTTGTGTCTTGATGTAGCGTTTCATTGCCGATGTTGTTGGTGTGGTAGCCAGGAATACCTCATCAGTGCCGGGGCTGCATGCGCTTAGTGGCTTACTTAAGCGCCCTGTGAGTACTGCCCTTGTTTGTAACAGGGGTAATCTTGCCTGGGGCGTTCGGGAACCACTCCCATAGAGGTTCTTGCTGCTCGGCATTTGCCTCGCCCTTGAGGCCAGTTGGGGCTTAGTGGCCAACTTGTGGTGGTCCTGGGTAGGAATTGGTATTATGTTGGTTAGGGCACCTAGGTGTTGCGCGGCCTGCCACCTAAGCGGCGTCCGGTTCCTGTTGCCTCTGGAGACGGTGTACTTTTTGGGGGTTTTTCTTTTGTTTTTATTTTCAATTGCCTAGTGGGGGTCTGCCTAGTGTGCCTATAGTTCCACTGGTAGTGTTTGTGCAGCTTCTCTGCTAGGCCCCCCGTGATTGTACACCGCCTCAGGGGTTTTCAGAGCTATCCTCTACCCTCTTGTTATATTGGGTTTCTTAACCCGGTTTAGCAACACCTTGCCCCGGCTTCCCGTAGCAGTCAGCCCTACTGGGCCCCTGGAAACCCCTGTCTGGGCCCGGTGGACCATTGAATGTTGTCTTCTTCCGGGCATTCCAACCCCGTCTTGACGCTCATCGTTAGTTTGCTGTGCCCTTGTCCTCCGGGTGACAGTCGCCACTTTTACCTCCGTCATGCTGCCTGTTGGGTCCCTGAGACCTTGACCCGGAGTCTTGCAAGAGATTTTCTTTTTCTATGCTCGTTCTCCAGTACTCTCCGTATGTTATTACTGTTCAGAATACAGGCGAGGCATCCGTGTTGCAAGTTAGGTTAGGTTGCTGCAACATGCTAGGTTGATTTCCCCACTCAGGATGCCCCGAGGCTGCCCCGTTTTCGTTAGGTGCTGTTCTCCCCTTTCCCTCTCTTCCCTTCTGTTTCCCGGCTCCGGACCCATTCTGCGGGTTTCGGGGTCATTTCAGGGTTTCGTTGGGGCCGAGACTCGAGCGGTTTTCGGAGGCTGCCCCGTTCGGGTGTCCCCTTCCCTCATCCTCGTAGCTTGTTTAAACATGTGATACAAACTGTTTCCAGGATTAGTGGTCTACAAATTTACAGGTCCAGAAATCTTCTGTTTTAGCTTCATATGCTTCCCATCTATGGATTTCAAGTTGAAGTCGCCGACTATCAACAGTCGTGAACTATCGTTATCCGCTCTCGCTATGATCTCTCTCATTATTGTTTATAAGACCTTCTCGTTTACTATCTACTCCTCCTTTGACATGTGCTGCTTAGCGGTGGACTATATGCATTTATGATCATTAGTTTATCATCCTCATGGCAGATCTCTAGTGCTATTATGTCAACTTCTTGTAGATTGGCATCATTATTTCATTCACTTTAGGTGTTCTTTCACCAGCACAGCAACGCCACCGCCTTCCTAATTTTTCTGTCTCGTCTCCAAATTGGAGTAGCCCCTTGGAATATGACTTCATTTAAAATAACACCTTCAAGTTTTGTCTCCGTGAGTGCAACAATGTCTGGTGTCTGCAGCTGTATTATATCACTTAACTCCAGTATCTTTGATCTTACTCCATCTATGTTGGTGTATGCAATCTTCAGGACTTGTTCCCCCTCTTCTTATTTTTCACTCCCCCTTTCTCTAATGATTTTGTTGGTTTGCCTTTATGTTACCACTTTACTGGTCTGCCTACCCCTATCATTTGTAGAAAAAAAATTGATTTCTTCTTCATTCCTGCTCTCATTTAAACGTTTTTGCCTCGGCGAGGTTCATTTCAGCTTCTCTCTACTTCTTTTGAAAGATCTCGTCTTAACCCTTAAATGGCGCATAGCTATATACCATTGACACCCCAGGCGCATACAAAAAAAAAAAATATTTTTCTTCCTAACCTGTTAATTTGTGTTCACTGATCACGGGAAAAATAATAAAAAATCGTAAGTTGAATATATTGGCCGCTATAGGGCAGGGAAGTCTGGCACAAAACAGGCGCTCACTCAGCATGCGTCCCAGGTGGTCTGTTGATCGCCAGCTGTCAGGCCGGAGTTGCCACAAAGAGATAATTGCCTAATTATTTCAATGTCTCTGATTGATTTTTCGTAGTTTTTTGCTGTAATATTATTCAATAGTGTGTAGTGTGATATATTATATAATGAAATGAGTGAATCATCGCTGTACTCAAAAATATGGTGTGCTTATTGTTGATTCAATTATGTTCATCAAACAGTGAACAAAATTTGTCGGTTGTTACACTATATACACAGGTTATATATAAGTATCTGCATGTTTGTTCACCATAACGAACCACTAAGTTGCTATTATGAGTCAAAAAGTAACGAGGAGTGACCGCCGTGTACCAGCCAGCCACTCACGCCCTCCCTCAAGTCATCTGACTCACCCACATTCTCCTCCACAATACTGTTTTTGCTTTTATTCACTATATACAGACGCTATATATAAGTATCTACATTCGTGTTCACCATAACGAACCACTAAGTTGGTATGCGAGTGGCTGGCAGTGGCAGGTGGCAGCCCGCCACTGGCTGCCACTCCCTCCCTCACCTCACCTGACTTGCCACCATTTTCCACTCACCATACTGTTTTTGCTTTATATACAGACGTTATATATAAGTATTTACATGTTTTGTTCACCATAACTGTACATCTAAGCTTGTATGGTGAGTAAAGGCACAAAGACGTAGGACCTCACAGTCAGCTGATGGCTGCCGCCCTCAAGGCCAGACGCACTAATATTTCTCCTCCAACAATACTGCTTGTGGTGTTATTACGCTATATACACACATTATATAAAATATCTACCGGTTTTATTCACCATACTTGTACAAGTAAACTGGTATGGTGCCCAAAGACCATCGTGGTCACCAGTAAACAACACGATAATTCCTGCAGACGACGCTCCTCTCTCACCAAAATGGCGGCTCCCAACCTCCTACTCTTGCTGTTTATACTCTCTATACACACGTTATATAGTATCTACATTTGTGTTCACCATAGCGAACCACTAAGCTGGTATGGTGAGTGCAGTCAATAAAAGGTGGCCACACACAGTCAGATAACAACGCCACCACCCTCCCTCCCACAGCATTACTCCTCCCTCCATGGAGCACAGCGCTAAATATCATCACAATCCTCTTATTATCAGACCCATGGTCAGTTTTATCACAGTCAGGGGTCTTCTGTAATAATATTATCGCTACATAATAGCATGAACAAGTATATTATGGCATTTTTAGGCGATGCTGTGGTCACAAGCTGAACAGCAGTGCTGTGAGCTCATGCTGCGTGCGTCAGGCTTGGTAGCTTACTCGATACTGAGGCCCTGGGAGTTTGGCCCACGATTTTTTTAAAATGGCGTCTGTTTACAAGAGCCCTGATGAAGGTGTGGTGAACCCCGTGTATCCGCGGGCCGTTTAAATCTTGCGTAGTACTCCAACGCATCATATGATGCGATGCGCAATTTACTGCAAGTCGGTCAAAGCATCATATGATGCGATGCGCAATTGAAGGGTTAATGACCACACTTTCCCCCATCCCATCCTTTGTAATTTTCCCAGCATTCCTTGTACTTTTCCACTGTTTGGCACCATTTAGGGTGATCCTCAAAGGTCGATCTTTCCCTTTACATATCTGCTATTCTCCTGTAGTGTCAACATGTCAACGTGTGTTGACATGTGGGTGTTGACACGCTGTACGATGACTTTAACATATGCGCCTTAAGTTCTGTTAAATCCATTTTATTTTGTTGTAAATATTTAAATGAATAAATAGCAAACCAAATACTGTACTGTACTGTTCAACTATTATAGTTGTTATTTAATTAATATTCGTAACTAGCTCTCCACAGCAATAAGAAAACAATATAATTCTTGAACACCTCCAACACCAACTCCTTAGTTAGGCTTAAGCGAATCACATCTGGTACCCACACACTCAACAGTTCTCTCTCCCTCCCTCCCCTCCCTGACCAACTCCCTCCCTCCCTGACCAACTCCCTCCCTCCCTGACCAACTTCCTCCCTTCCTGACCATTATCTCCAGGTGTCCTCTCTCCCAACTCTACTCTCCCACTCCTACTCTATGCGCCTTGAGCCACAGCTGTACGGGATTAATACAGTACGCGACAATTAACAGATTGTCCGGCTGACTATCCGGATAGTGTAACATCGGCAGCAAGTTAACCAGCTTTAATTTTTATCCGGTGTTAATATTTTTTTCAAATATTGTTTATAATATAAGTAGATTTGATATTGGTCTGTAATTGTTTATGTCTGCTGTATCACCTCCATGAACTGGCATTACTCTTGCTTTTTAAGGATATCAGGGAATGTATGATACTAGAGATTTGTTGGATAGCAAAGCTATGGGCGGTGCTTGGGCATGGGAGGCACTTTTGTATACCATAGACGGTATTTCACTTATGTTCCCACCTTTGGTTTTTTAGTGAGTGAATGATTGACATAACAAATGTTGGGCTGACAGGTAAAAGAAGAGAGTTGAATAGCTGCCGGTAAGATATGTAGTAACATGTGTCTGAGTCTGTGGATTTTATGGATAAGGTACTGTATACCTTACTATTGAACCCATTGCTGATATATAGTATTCTCAACCCCACATATTGGGGGCCTGGTAGCGAAAAAATTTGAATTATTTAAAAAATAACTTAAAAATGTTAAACAAATTGTCAACTTATTGGCTTCAGTGTCGTGGAACTTTCATCAAAGTATTATCAGAAATTGATTCTAGACGATTTCTTAAAAAAATAAGAACGTTTTGTTGAAGAGGAAAACAGCTCCTAATAACTGGAACTGAAGGATTATGCAGTAGTAATAATGAGATGCAAGCACCTGTCCGACGCTCAAAAGAAGAAAGGTAGTAAGAAGTGTCCACAAAGTGGATATACAGTTGGTGTCTATATATCATTGCTGAGTATTACATAACATAATAATAATGAATAACTATGTCAATATGCTCTATTTTGTTATATATCATACAAATACATTGTCCAATGTTAATATATGTTACTTTCATCAATGTCCCAAAAAAATATTTTTTTTTAGGGAATTTTTTAACACTTTCGCGCGCGCGGCACTCCGGGAAAAAAAAGCGCATTGTGTGCGCGGCGTTCTGGGCGCTCAAGTGTAAGACAAAAAAGTGTATAAACTTTTCACAGCTCCTAACATCAATTCTCGAGCTACGTATTTCATTTTGGTATCAATGTGTTGGCAATAAAATTCTCTACAAGATCATATGCATAAAATGTCACCAAAGCATTTGCTATCCCACCACGAAATAAATAAACACGAAAATGACTCGCCGTGACACCCAAACACGAAGTAAATGTTCATACTCTTTCGTTTGTTGCCAGCTCCACAGTGATCCTACAGCGTTGATTTTGATATCACTGAACTCGCAATAAAATTCCCTACCCAGACATATGCCTATCAATGTATAATTATGATACGGGGTGACCCGCACGAGTGTGGAAGTGGCCGAAGCGTTAGCCTTGATTTCAGCAGCGACGACACTGTTGTGATGCAGCGCTTTAAAAGTTTATACTTATTTCACTGTCCTGACATTATTTCTCGAGCTACGTATTTCATTTTTTATAGCAATGTGTTCGCAATAGAAAGTTCTATAAGAACATGGGTAGAATTGGTCAACAGAGCGTCAAATAAATTTGCGGCGAATAAAATCTTACGCGTGTTTGTACCGTGAGCGTAAAAAGTTTGTACTTTGTTGATGTTTTTCAAGTTTATACTTGTTTCACACGTTTTTTTTTGTATAGAGTGTTCGGAATAAAATTCCCTACACAGACATATGCCTATCAAATACAATTCTTGGGAATTTGCAGCTGTAGAGACGGCCGAAACACAAACACACACAACCGAGGCCCTCTGGACACACCAACTCACACCCGCAACACCAAAAAAAAGTTTTCTTGTGTTTCGTGTATACTTACTTTAGTTTTCGTGCTACAGTTGTCATTTAGGTATCAAAATATTCCTAAGAAAGTAGACTACAATACTACACAACCTAGGACAATTATGTGTACTTACCAAGGAAAGACGATTGTAGAAAAATAAGTTGAGCATTTTCTCTCCACTCCACCTCCTTCAGGTACCGATTCCTGAAGTTGCTCAACAGATGTTCGTAGGTGGAGTGAAGCTGGTGGGGTGGTTACTTCTTGTCCACCCAATACACCCTTTTCCTGTGATACTGTGTTGTAACACGGTATGACACAAAGTGGAACATCGCATGTCTTACATGCTATGCCAGTTTCCTTCCTAATACCCGACTTTGAACACACTTGACACCTGCGACGTTTGGGGAGTTTTACAAGTTCATGCTTCAATTTGTAGTTCAGGCGAGTCTCTGATAAAACAACACATCCCTGTTGTCTCTGTGTTGATTGTACACTACAGTCTGAATCGTCTCCTCACCATTGTCTTCAAGCAACAGTGTAGCAGATGAAATATCTTCATCAGATTCATGGTCGGCTTCAGCACGAGGTAGACGTGAAGAGAGGATGCCTCACATCCGACGGGCCAGGTGTTGACGGGTTAAGCAGCAGATAAACAGGACCATGTCATCATTTATGTCTGGAGCATGAACTAAATGAGGAGATGGTGTTGTTGTTGCAGGCCACTCTTCCTTGTCAAATTTCAATAAAGCCCAAATAGCAACCTCATGAAACTGGAGCAGAGTTAGTTTCTTCTGTCATCTGTGTTTGGCCTTGTATAATGTATAAGCGTTTGCAAAGCATTTGCAGGAAAGAAAAAGGTTATTTTCTTTGTCCACTTGTGACATTTCCTGGCGAAATGGTAATACTTTCCATTTGATCAAAGTGGTCAACACCCTTCATGAATTTATTGTAGTCAATAATTGCCTTTGGTTTGTTCACCACAACCTGCTGTAGTCCTTTGTTCCATCTGGCTACAACTCGTTTGCATTTTTGAACTCTATTTGTGTTTGCATTGTGGAGGTTGGTAATCATAGAGATAACTCGCTTGTCTTTCCACAGCAGAATGAAGGTGTTATCCTTGCGGCGGTAGACACTGTGGTATCCACATCAGTTAGGCCTTCAGTGTCCTCCTCCGTCCAATTCATCCCATGGGCTCAGCCCCATGGGCTCAGCCCATGGGCTCAGCCCATGGCTCCAGGCCCCCAAATTCACATTCTTCTTCTAAATCCTCACCTTCTGCCTCACTTCCATCCAAATCCACTTGATCAAAGGCATCCAAGAGATTGGGAATCTTGGTGGGAGTCAGCCTCAATCCAGAGAACATCCTATAGATGTCGGTAATCTTGTCTTTTTCAGATGAATCAGAGCTCCTGTAGCCGAAACAACCCCTTGGGCCTGGTGCTGGATCCATTTGATGAATGTAGTTGGTTACAAACACACAGAAACGGTAAAAATCCTTGAATCCATGCGAGTTTGTGCGCGAGGGGAGAGAGATGCGATCGCTCCATGTGACAACAAAATGGGCCTGTCACGTGACCCAGTAGGCCGACGTGACATTCGGCCTACCTGAGAGAACGGGAATTTCATTGCGCACAGTTTGAAACAAACCCAAGTAATCGGATTTAAGCTGGATTTTTTTTACAATTATTTTAATACGACCGTAATGTACGACGCGACCGCACAACCGATAGAATATAACCGTCATATATGTACGG
>WNGS01037010.1:66726-106169 GCA_020271785.1 Procambarus virginalis | reverse complement strand
AAGGTGACATAGAACTCAACAGGAAGACCATCCGAACCCGGCGCCTTCCCGGAACGAAACGACCGGACCACCGCAAATAGCTCCGCCGAGGAAACCTCCTCCACCAGACCAGCACAATCCGCAATGGACAACCCAGGCACGCACCGACCCAAGAAGTCCTCCGCAAGCGCGGCGTCCCCAGCCACCTCCGCATAGAGCGCAGCCAACTCCTGTCGAACATAATGCATCACACCACCGGTATCTGAAACAACGGATCCATCCGGTCATTGCAGGGCCATAAAAAGAACAGAGTCTCACGCAGCCCGTACCTTCTCAAGAAGAAACGGAGAGATCCGTTCCCCGTCCACACACTCACTCACACGAGCACGCACACGAACACCCTCCGCCCACTCACTCCGCAATCCACAAATACGCGCCTTACAATCCACAATCTCATCAAAACAATCAGCCCCAGCATTGTACCGCACATACAACCTCGATAGCCGCGCCTGTAACAACAGCAGCAAACCAAAGTGCCCAGCAGCCTTGTGTTTAGCAACCATGACAATGCACCTTACACCACTCCCACCACTCCAAGATAGACAGGAACGCACACTCCCGGGCCCGAACCCAGACCCACCAACCCCGAAACTGACGACAAACCCGCGGACAACGCAACAACCCACAATTTAACTTCCACCACCCTGCACCAACCCGCACCTGACTGGGCACACCAACCCCAACAACCACCAAACTATGGTCTGAGAACGCAATCGGGACAGTGCGGAAATAAAACACCATACATTCCCCGCTAGTGACATACACCCTATTCAGCCGCGAACGCACCCCATGCACAGCAAACGTAAATGACAACTCGCCCCCAAAGAGCACAGCAGCGTCCTGGAAACCGCAGGAGCGCACCACCTCCAGCAGCGCAGTCGAGACATTCTGCAGACGAGTGCTACAAGAATCCCGCGCACTCGTCACACAATTAAAATCCCCCCAAAAAAATCATGCCCCGTATATCATGGCGCAAAAAAGGGAGAAGCCCCACCCAAAAAAAAACTCCTCCCACTCCCTACGGCGCACCGCCCC
Source organism: Procambarus virginalis (assembly GCA_020271785.1). Lineage (NCBI taxonomy): Eukaryota > Metazoa > Arthropoda > Malacostraca > Decapoda > Cambaridae > Procambarus > Procambarus virginalis. The sequence continues at coordinate 105,095 of WNGS01037010.1, read as the reverse complement.
CGAGGGACGTACACCGTCAAGAAAGGAATGACGACCCCCCAAAACTCCACCCTCACAAATAACACCCGACCATCCTTGTCCATTTCCATGTGAAGCACGGAGAAGGAAGCCCTCCGAGAAAACAGCATAAGGGTCCCCCTGAAAGGCATCCTCGGCGGGTTGAGCACCACATGAAAATGTACACTCAAACACTGCAACACAGACACATCATGAGCATTATATTCTTGAATAAGAGCCACATCCACACGTTGCTCCCGCAGAACATCCAACAGGCCCAAAGTGGACCCAAAGAGCATTCAAACCCCAAACATTCAAGGACGCACATACAACAGAGGGTGCCATCGGGACAACCTCAGGACACCCCCAGCCCGTCGCGACCCACCGGCCACACATCAACCTGGACCCCAGGGCTGGTACAGCAATTTATCTTGAGGTTAACTTGAGATGATTTCGGGGCTTTAGTGTCCCCGCGGCCCGGTCCTCGACCAGACCTCCACCCCCAGGAAGCACCCCGTGACAGCTGACTAAACCGGCTGACAGCTGATCGACACCAGGCACCGCATCGAGCCCCACCGAGGAGCCCTCCGCCGGAGCCTCAGGGCCCCCGCCAACCGGAACAGGGGCCGATGCCCCCCCGAGGCCCATCCTTAGATAACACGACCACCAGGGGCAATCGTCCACGAAGGGGAGCCACCGGCAGGGGACACAACTTCTAACACGGAGGACACCACAGAAGTCATCACGGCGACGTCCACACCCTCATCCTCCATTGTATCACGGTCCTCCGACCTCCCAGCAAGGGGCGCCCCAGAAGAACCCGTCGCGGGCGGCCCCAAAACCGAGGCAGCACGCCCACGCAGAAAAGAAGCCTCCACAGCATGGGGCAAAAGTCCACCACCACGCCCAGACACTGAAACCGGAGGATGAGCAGGCCCGGCAAGCAGGAGAGCACCCTCCAGCACACAGGGGACATATAGCACAGACGACCGGCAGGTGAAGACGGACCCGGGGGCGAGGAGACCATCGAAGGCGACGAGGGAGTCGATGCAGGGACAGAGAGCTGGGAAGAGGCAGAGGGCAGGGGAGAGGGCACACTCAACACAACCCCGGCAGCCTCGGGAAGCAGACAACCGGCGGCAGGGGAGGCAGGCACCCCCCTAACATCAGCATCCAAGGACCACACGGAAGCAACCGGCCGCGGATGCACGTCCACAACCACCGAATGGAGAACACCCGAGGTAGGAGCCCACAGAGCACACTGGTGGGTCAGACTTACCAGGGCCAGACCAAGCAGGGCCAGAGGGAGCACCCGCCGAAACCGCCGCAGGAACCACACCAGGCACCGGGTCAGAGTGAGCAGGCGCCGAGGAAGCTCTACTCTCATCCAAGCAGGGGAAGTCACTCTCCAAAAAAAACGAGGGAGCTTCAGCACGAGGAGCGTCACATCTGGCCGCCACATGGCCCTCAGCACCAGACCGGAAGCAGGTCCGGGTCTGGCCCTGATAAAAGACCCGGAGCGAGAGCCCACAATACAAAAGTCTGGACGAAACAGGCGATGTAACCCACATAACAAGCGTATGAGTGCCCATACGGAGCCCGCTCAGCCGGCCCACACTCAAAGTGTTGAAGCGGTAAACCACTACCACGCCATACCTTGCAAACACTGCCCTCAGCTCGTCCGCGGGGAAAGTCACCGGCAAACCATGAACGCTCACAAATTGCACGGCCCCCCAGTGATCCGAAACGTCTACAGAGACAGCCGAGGTAGAGATGGGAACCGACCGACCGACCCAGAGCGCCACAAACTCCTGGTACAACAGACCCGAGCGGAAGGACACCGCCACCCGAGTAGGAGAGAGCTTTTCCAGCCCCAACAAATCCTTAACGTTCACCTTGAGCGCATCGATGACAGCAATTTCCACTAGCGGCCAGTCCACAGCCCTAAAAAAATCGAGGCACACCGTGTCAACCCGCCGAACGCAGGAGACACCACTAACAACCATACCAACAACCAAGCTGCCAGCTGGGTCCTCCGGCTAGCGGGCGCACCGCACCACAACCCACACCCGCCTCCACGCAACACCAGGCGACAACTGGCAAATCAGGGGAGCACGTCTAGACCTCCTGGTGGTCAGCGAGCGAATCCTGTGGTAGTGGTGGAGAACGGTCTGGTGAGTGATATTGGACGAAAGTGGTGAGTGGTAGTGGAGGAGAGTGGTGGAGAACGGTCTGGTGAGTGATATTGGACGAAAGTGGTGAGTGGTAGTGGAGGAGAGTGGTGGTGTTGTTGTTGTTGAGTTAGGGGCGACGACGATCGTGGGATCGGATGCGCCCTGGCATACCCGGTAAGGGTGAAACGCGAAGCTAGGAAAGGCGAAACGCCAAACCAAAACGCGAAACGAGAGACACCAAGCACTAGAAACTAAGACACCACACGGCAAGGAAATGCACAAAGGGAGAGGCACAAGCACAAAATAAAACGGGGAAAACAAGCAGCCAGAGAGGCACACAGCATTTCACAGAGCAAATACACAGGAAATCAGGGTACATACTTGCCCGGGAACCGGGCCCGCGGGAACCATACATTGAATGCTTCCCAGAGCACCCACCGCCAAGGGTCCCGTTCACCCACCGAGGACTCCATAACATCTGGAACCAGGGCAACAAACACCCGCAAGCTGGGGACCCAAATGGAAGTACCCACGAGGCGAGTAGTCGCCACACGGCTCGACAGGAAGGGACCTGCCCACCACGAAAGTTCTCTGGCCCGTCAGACAGCTGTAACTCGGCAATCTCCATCCAGTGACCAGGCGGCATCACAGACGCCGGCAACACGTCCTCCAGGACCCCAACTCGCATCCTCACAGGAGCGAACGGGCCACAGGGCACCACCACAGGGGCACCCGTGGCCCCGGGCACACCACCAGACGACAGCAGGGAATCCGGACGGCGCGCATCCCTCCGTAACGTCACTACCAGGCCACGCCAGCACCAGAGTCCACACCATCCCTGGCAGCGGAAGCCACCACCCCCCACTGCGGAGAGACCCCTGGCGGAGAAAGAACCGAAGGCACGTCCGAGACACAGGCACCAGCACCGGCAGGCACATGGACCTCCGCCACCACAAGCTGTGGAGACATGGACGTATCCGTATCGACACCGGCAACACCCGAAGACTCACAGTCACTAAAGTCACCAACATTGGCCCAGGCAGAAGACGAACGCCGGGAACGTTTGGGCACCGGCCGGATATTGTCAGGGCCAGAAGCGGACCCAGAAACACGGGCACCACGAGCCGGACGAACCGACACCCGAGACAGAACGGTAGCAGCCTCCACCACAGGGGGAACTGGGACACACACCGCAGGAGGCTCCACAGCCACCCCAGCACCCAGCACATCCGGGACCCGAGACACGGACACAGGGCCAGGCGCAGCATCCAAAGACGAGGGAAAAGACGGCAACGCCACACAGGGAGCACCAGGAAGGCCCACGGGAGCAGCGAGGACAGGGACAGGATCAGGCAGACCAACCGACGGTACCGCAGTACCCGGAGGAGGGCCGGCAACAACCGGAGGAACGTCAGGCGTCGCCAGGGGCGCTGCAGTAGTGAACGGGATGTGCACCTCCTCAACATCTCCAGAGGCAGCCTCCAGCGGGAGCGGCGGGAAATCCTCTTCTCGGAACAAGTTGACAGGAGCAGCTGGGGTAGCAGAGCACCCTGCAGCCTGATGCCCCAACAGGCCACACCGGAAACAGGTACGAGGCTGCCGGGCATAATACACCCGGACGTAGTATCCCATAAGCCGGACAGAAGAAGGTATATCCGACCGCAGGCGCATTCCCAACGTGCGAATGTTCGTTCGCCTTCCAGCATACCGGCCCGAGGAGAGCATGTTCACCCGCACGCTGACAACAGTACCAAACCCCCCAAAGTAACGTCGTAGGAGGTCGTCAGGAAACTCCAGGGGCGCACCATGGATGCTGACATAAGTCAGGGCACCACTACGATCCGAGATCGCCACAGAGCCGGCATCACCCGGCAAAGACAACGTACGCCCTCGTACCGACGGAGGAAGTCACGGTACTCCTCCTCCCCACGAACTTGAGAACAACCCGGTGGGCAGTAACAAGCTCAATACCAAAGACAGCCTCCACCGGGACACAAAGCATGTCACACATAACCAGCTCCACGTCCGAGTATCCAGCACGACTAGTGAACTACAAGCCCACGGAATTCACACGCACAACGGCGGGAAGGCCTCCCATGTCAAACTTGCCACGTTAACACGTAGCCGAGCAGCAACACAAAACTGGGAGGGGGGGGGGGCAGAGACGCCCACACCACCTAGCGACCCAAAATGGCAAACTCCCCCAACAGCCACGGAGGGTCGACAAGACGTCTTCACCCACGGCCGCCAGCAGTTGACTTNAATAAGGAAGTGATAGCCGAGGCTATATGAACCACTTCCCCGCCGGCACTCGGATGGTAATCTTGGAATCCCAAGATTACCATCCGAGTGCCGGCGGGGAAGTGGTTCATATAGCCTCGGCTATCACTTCCTTATGTCGGTCGTGATGGTCAAGTGTTTTAAGGCGTCCCTGTACATACCAGTTGCATTGCTCAAGTATGTACATCGCACAAGTGTTGTGTTGGTTGACTCTTCAGAGGTTGCATGGCGTTTCACTTTTTATTTATGATGTCTTCCACGAAACCGTTACAGAAGCCGGTGTTGACTAGGACCTGCCTTACCCTACAGAATTCTTCATCGACTTGCTTCCAATCTGAACTGTGGCTGAGAGCACGGTCGACGTAAGCATTGAAAAACACTCCTCTTGTACCTATCTGGGCAGTTACTATTGGAATTGAGGCACATTCCTATGTTGGTTTCCTTAGTGAAGACTGCAGTGTGGAAGCCTCCGCTCCTTTCCGTGACTGTTACATCCAGAAAGGGCAGCTTCCCATTATTCTCCATCTCGTAAGTGAAACTCGACACAGAATTCTGCTCAAATGCCTCCTTCAGCTGCTGCAGACATCTGGCATCAAGTACCTGCATAAAAATATTGTCAACATATATGCAGTATATGGCGGGTTTCAAGCCCAGGTTAACTACGACCCTCTGCTCGATGGTGCCCATGTAGAAGTTCGCAAACAGGACACCTAGTGGGGAACCCATGACGACCCCATCTACTTGCTTATATATGTGCCCATCTGGGCTCAAGAAGGGTGCCTCTTTAATGCAGGCTTGGAGTAGTTTCCTCAGTGTGTTTTCTGGCATGTCAAGAGGAGTGCAAGCCGGGTCACGATACACTCTGTCTGCTATCATCCCGATTCTTTTGTCCACCTGCACATTGGTAAATAGTGACTCTACATCCAACGAGGCTCTTATCCCCGTGGCCTGCGCTCCCCGCAGTTGGTCAACAAATTTCTTGGGAGACTTCAGGCTGAAAGCATAAGGTACGTAAGGAGCCAGCAACTCGTTGATTTGTTTAGCCAGTCTGTATGTGGGTGTGGGTATCTGGCTGATGATTGGCCGAAGTGTGTTTCCAGGCTTGTGGCTCTTGACATTTCCATAGGCATACCCAGGTTTGTATTCCCCAACAACTTTTGGCAGGTGGAGTCAGGATTTCTTGGAATTCACAGTTTCTGTCAATCTGTTTACCTTCGTTTTCAATTTGGCTGTAGTGTCCTTCGTTACACTTTGGAATTTGGTTTGGACGGATATATATATATATATATATATATATATATATATATATATATATATATATCCGTCCAAAGCAAATTTATATATATATATATATATATATATATATATATATATATATATATATATATATATATATATATATATACGCACACAAGCCTGAATGGTCCCCAGGACTAGATACAACTGAAAACTCACACCCCAGAAGTGACTCGAACCCATACTGCCAGGAGCAACCCATACTGCCACTTCCCCGCCGGCACTCGGATGGTAATCTTGGGATTCCCAAGATTACCATCCGAGTGCCGGCGGGGAAGTGGTTCATATAGCCTCGGCTATCACTTCCTTATTTCCGGTCGTGATAGTCAAGTGGTTTAAGTCAACTGTACATACCAGTTGCGTTGCTCCTGGCAGTATGGGTTCGAGTCACTTCTGGGGTGTGAGTTTTCAGTTGTATCTAGTCCTGGGGACCATTCAGGCTTGTGTGCGTATATATATATATATATATATATATATATATATATATATATATATATATATATATATATATATATATATATATATATATATATATATATATATATATATATATATATATATATATATATATATATATATATATATATATATATATATATATATATATATATATATATGTATATATATACATATATATGTAATATTGTGACGGTGTCCACCCCTATATTTCCATATTTCTTCCTTCCCAGCTTAGAAGAGTCATATCTCCTCAGCCTAAGTGTTCTCTGATGTTCAGGGAACATTTTCATGTATGGGAATGCGTGGAGCGTGATTAAGCTGGCTGTAAAATGGCCAACTAAGTTTGATAATGCAAGGGGCTTACGCCATTTGAGGCACAGGACGGTGTCGAGTCATTCTGTTTCTTGCCATGACGTCCTGACGCTTCCCGGCACCTGATTGGCCAGGTGAGGTCACATGCCGGAAGTGACCATTGACGAGAGCCCTCGGGCGGTGTGACGTGATGAGGCGGAGGGCCCAGGGCGGCGGACGCCTGGGCGGGAAGAGTACGTCACGAGCCCTCAGAGAAGGAAGACGCGCTCGAGCGAGCTCCGGACCTAGAGAGCCCTTGCCAGTAGATTTAAGCTCCGCTTCGATTCTGAAGACAGTCTGAGAAGCCATCCAACTTCCGTGGAGTGCCCAGAGCCACGGATGGACCGGATTGGAGAACCAAGAGCTCTATCAAGAGTGCAGCATAGGGAACGTTGGGCTGGTGACGTCTGAGACGCCCAGGGGACCACATATTCTACATCAAGCGAGTAGTTACGGCTGGGCCAAATCTACTGGCAGTGAGGCGAGGGGAAGCTGTGCTGGACTGCGAGATGTTGGCAGTGCCAGTGAGAGTGGAGGACGATGACGGAGGTACCTGTCTCCAGTATCCCAGAGAAGAGGTGGAGGAAGGCAGTACCTGTTGGGAGTCAGCACGACGAAGACGCGTTACCACGAAGGCGACGGAGGAACCTGTGTGTGTGGTGGGAACTAGTCGTCGGCAGAACAGACGCCAGAACCAGGAACCTCAACATCCCTCAACAGAGGACGAGTCGATTTCGTGGTTGGAGTGAAATAAGGTAGATAATTGTCCCTCCCTTACCCCTTTTGAGCTAGGCGAGTTAGAGTATTTTATATGTTGTGAATATTTCCACTCATCATTTTATTGTCTAAGTGACAGGACGTTAGGCTAGGAGCCAAAAACTCATTTAGGCATGAGTTGGTGTGTGTGAGCATTAAGGCGGGGATGTTAGTGATCCTGGAAGGATAGTTGGTGTGAAAGGAGCCAGCAACGTACTCTGAAACGCACAGCTGATCGCATCGCTGGAGGCGTGGGAAAGTCACGATGTTCTGACAGCTGGAGCTGTCAGAGGATCGTGCTACCAGAGGCGCGAGATGTGTGCCCTCACTGGAGGAGTGGACCCAGTCAGCTGACCTTGTTGCCGCCAGCGGATGATTCCAAACATAGACATTTCTTTATGCCATTTATATGTGTATATACGTTTTTCTTCAGTAAACTTTTAAATTAACTGAGGAGTTTAAGTGAGCCTCCATTCTAGGGCTATACATACATATTTTATGTTACGAACCCAAGTTCATCGTCCAGAACCGGAGTAGTGATGACACCACCATCTGTGAGTCAGCTCCCTAAAACCCCCACAACATGGACAACGCCATCTAATGATGACCGGAAGATGCCGGCAATAGGTGCTGATTGCTATCCTAGTCGGCTCTTGAAGTAGCCGCTGCTGACCTCTGGTGAGGTGGCGCTTAGACAGTGAATGCCATATGGAGCGAAAAGTTGGACGTTTGTGTCTAAGCCAGTAAGTGATGTTTCCTAGTGGTTCCCATGTAGTGTCCCAGTACTGATGACGTGTCTGCTTTCACAGAGTCAACCTAGGACGGCTGTGATGTACGATGAATCAGTCTACCCAAGGCAGCCAAGGTCTCTTCACCAGTCTGCTTTGTAGAAGCAGTGAGCCGCCACCGGACGAGCACTGCTGAGTGTTCAATTGTCTGCCTGAGGAGTGGCAGTGACGGGATTCGCCGTACCCGGGGCTGGCTGGTGGAAGAGACAATCAACTGCGGTGCCGACCGAGGAGAGTAACCAGCGAGTTACACGAGGCTCCTGCCTAGGGCTCGCAACCCTAGTATTCGTCGTGAAGTGGCCTAACAGCGAGGCTGATTGGTACCTGCCAGCTACAGGCTGGACTGTGGTTGTGGGCCTTCACGACGGGGCACCCAGTGGAATTGTGATTTGGCTGGCCTGTGGCCAGGGTAGATTCATCGTGGTTTCCTGGTACCTGCAGAAGGTTGTGCCACGGAATAGGAAACCAGGCAAGACTGCACGGAGTGAGCGTCGCCAAGTGTTCAGCGTCTTCAGAGGGAGACGAAGATATATATTGTGTAGTAATATTTCCCGTTTGTGACTTTTAATTTATATATGGTGGTGGGAAAAGAATTATATATATAGAAAGTGATAAACTTGTGTATTTAATGTACCTCCCCTTTTTATTTACTTGCATTACGGAGCTCACCCCTTGAAAGCCTCTACTAACTTGGGGCCGGATACCCAAACTCTAATACCATCAGAGAAGAACCCGGTTGCGTCCCATTAGGGCCGTAACGTAATTGGCATCCCCAGCGGGATCCGACCCCTTGTCAAGTACGTTTGACAGGGGTGGTGATGTAGTGCAATCCCCTGTGAATAATTCCCCCTGTTTGTAATTATTAGGACGTTATATGAGCTGTGCAGTGCAGTATTGGCGAGTGCAGTACTTGGTATGACTAAGTGCAGTATTGGCGAGTACAGTGCTCAAGTGAAGCGGTGTGTTAAGTGTTCGTGCACCACTTAAGTGACAATGGCGGAGAAAGTGACCATTGAGGATCTGGATGATTTGCAGGACTTCCTGAACAAGGAGGGCTGTCTTGCCAGATTGAAATATCTGGGAAAGCAAGAACTTGTGCTAGTGAGTGCCTATCTAGAGATCATAATACGTGAAAGCGATTCCCGTGTTGAGATCTTATCAAAGGTTCACAAACATTTAAAGGCCGGGGAGAAGCAGGAAAGCGAAGCACAGAGTACAAAGGAAAGTGAGGTGGTAACTGCCACTGAAAAGGAAGATAAAGGTAGTGACATTGAAAGTGATGCCGGTGAACTGAATATAAGTTTTCTAACTGTCAAAATGCGTGCCTTAGAAATAAATCGTGAGATAGAATGGAAGAAGTTAGAGATAGAATGGGAAATGAAAGAAAAGGAAATAGAAATGAAACGTTTGGCATTAGAGCAAGAAAAACAAGGAAAAGAGAAGGAAATGGAAATGAAACGGTTGGAATTAGAGCGAGGAAGAGAAGAAAAGGAGAAGGAAAGGGAAGAAAAGGAGAAGGAAAGACAATACGAGTTAGAAGTGCTACGATTAGGTGGTCAGAGAAAAACAACGGAAACGAGTGGTTTCGATCTGGTTAGGAATATAAAGATGGTCCCTAAATTCAACGAAAAGGAAGTTTCGAGGTTCTTTGCTGCCTTCGAGCAGGTTGCTGCCTCTTTGGATTGGCCAAAAGTGAATTGGGCCATCATGATACAGTCCGTCTTGACAGGGAAGGCACAAATTGCCTACTCCACGTTGTCGCTTGATGATTCCAGTGATTACGACGCGGTGAAGAAGGTAGTGCTCATGGCTTACCAGTTGGTGCCTGAGGCTTATAGGCAGAAGTTCAGGAACCTGAAGAAGACCCCGGAACACACGTTCACCGAGTTTGCGAACATCAAGGAACGGCTTTTTCAGGAGTGGTGTGCTTCTCGGAAGGTGAAGACGAAAGAAGAACTCGAGCAGCTCATACTGTTGGAGGACTTCAAAGACTACCTGTCAGGGGATCTGAAGACATACTTAGAGGAACAACAGGTGGAGACCTTAAGTGCAGCAGCCACTATGGCTGAAGAATACATCTTGATGCATAGGTTTTCTGCTAGGTATGTCCCAAAGACCTACTCAAGATATTCGGCAAAACCTAGACCAGAGGATAAGACCGCCCCTCGTAGTGCCGCCAAGTCAACCCCAGATAGTCCTAGGAGGTTTAGTCCAAAAAGGAACATAGTGTGTTGGACCTGTGGAAAGAAAGGGCACATGGCTGCTAGGTGCCGTAGCAGCACTGGTAACAATCCACGTAAGGAAGTTATGCTGGTGAGTAGTATAGCACCACCGGTGGCCGCCTTAGAGAAGAGGAAAGAGTTGTTCGCCCCATATACTTCACAAGGGTATGTATCAAGTGACCACTCGGGTAACCCCGTGGTAGTGCTCAGAGACAGTGGAGCTGCCCAGTGTCTGATTTTGGAAAAGTCATTACCCGAAGGTGTATCAGCGAATGGGAAACAGAAGGTAATCCTAGGTGGTTTTCCTTCCACATTGTATGTTGCCCCTTTGATTAAGGTGCATCTAGAGTCCCAACACTTCAAAGGCGAGTGTAAGTTAGCTGTGGTGGACAGCCTTCCCATAGAAGGAATTGAGGTTATCTTGGCCAATGACTTAGCCCTAGGTTTGTTACCTAACCATCCCCTGGTCGTGGAAGATCCAGTGTGTGAAGAGACAAGTCCGATTGCGATAGTGCAAACAAGGTCTCAGGCTCAATTCCAGGTACCATCAGATTTAAATGCTTTGACTCTCCTCCTATCCCACAGGTTACGAGTAGCCCTTCACCAGACCCGCCCGTCCCGATGCCAGTTCCTGAATGCTGGACTCGAGCCAGTCTGCTAGAAGAGCAGAGGAAGGACCCTCAAGTACAAAAGTTGGCAAATACCATAGTCTCCTACGAAAGGAGGTGACCTGTACATCTTGTCGAATGAAGTACTGTGTCGCAGGTGTCCACCGAAATACCCCCAGTCAACTGAACTAGGTAAGCAGATAGTCGTCCCAGCCGTGTTCCAATCTAAGCTGTTAGAAACAGCTCATGCCGATAGATTTGCTGGACACGGTGGGGTTTCGAAAACCTTTCATCGCCTAGCTAAGTGTTTCTACTGGCCACACATGAAGAAGGACGTACGTCGCTTCAGCAAATCCTGCCACGCCTGCCAGATGGCAGGGAAAGCAAACCAGCCTGTCCCCAAAGCTCCTTTATGCCCTATCCCCTCCATAGGTGAGCCCTTCAAGCACCTCATTCTGGATATAGTAGGCCCGCTTCCGCCTTCTACATCAGGGGTGCAGTATTTGCTCACTATATTCGATCGCGTTAGTAGGTACCCAGGAGCGATCCCCCTTAAGACCATCACAGCTAATGTCTTGGTGAAACATCTACTCTGGTTCGTCTCGCGATATGGTCTCCCTAAGACCATTCAAACGGATCAGGGATCGAATTTTATATCTCGTTTGTTTCGCCAACAGATCGCCGACCTCGGGATCAGACAGATTACATCCAGTACCTACCATCCCGAGTCGCAAGGAGCTTTGGAGCGTTTCCACCAGACGCTGAAGGGCATGCTAAGGAAATTTTGCTATGACCGGCAGAGTAAGTGGGTTGAAGACCTACCCTACCTCCTATTTGCGGTAAGATCAGTACCTAATGAATTGCTAGGAATTTCCCTATTCGAAATGATTTATGGCCACTCTGTGAGAGGTCCCTTGGAAGTGGCACGAGACCATTGGCTGGACGAAGAGACCGACATAGACGTTGTGAACTGGCTCTCTACTAATAAAGGCAGGCTGTTCTCTGCCTGGGATATGGCAAAGAAAACTTTGGTTAATACTCAGACCACCACCAAGAGCAGGTATGATCAGAGGACCAAACAAAGGGATTTTCTAGTAGGAGATCTAGTCTTGGTATGTACTCCCACAGTGACCGGAAGTTTGAATGTTAAATTTGTAGGTCCTTACCAGGTCTTAAGAAAGGTTACTAGTCACAATTACATTCTCAGCACGCCAGATCGCAGAAGGAAAGAAACTTTAGTTCATGTTAACATGACTAAAAAATATGAGGGCAAGGATACGCTCCCAACAACCATGGTGATAACTAAAGATGACATTGAGGAGGATGAGAATGTACTAACTAATTCAGAGATTCTGTGTAATTTGCAGGCAAAATTGATGCATGTGAACGGAGGAGATCGACCATCATTGCTGAAAATGATCCGAAGATACAAGGCGATCTTCAGAGATGTTCCAGGAGTAACATCTGTCCTACAACATGATGTTGTGCTGGATGATGGAGTCAAGCCTATAAAGCAACACCCCTACCGTCTCAATCCCCTGAAGAAAAAGGTGGTGAAAGATGAGGTGGAATATATGTTACAACACCATCTGCAACCCGTCCTCGCAAATTTAATAAGTCAATATTGACTTATTAAATATGTGCATAGGTGACATACTTCACATAATAGTTTCCCTTGAAAATCTTCATAGAAAACACCGACCTTACCTAACCTTGTTAGTATGTTAAAATAAGCATCTTATAGTTTCGTAATTACAATTGTTACTTAACCTATTATAGGTATAGGTTAGGTAATAACTGTAATTACGAAGCAATAAGATGCTTGCCTTAACATACAAACAAGGTTAGGTAAGGTCGGTGTTTTCTATGAAGATTTTCAAGGGAAACTATTATGTTAAGTATGTCACCTATGCACGCAACTAATAAGTCAATATTGACTTATTAAATTTGCGAGGACGGGTTGCCATCTGATAGCCCCAAGCACGAGCCCATGGTCATCACCGGTACTACTAGTGCCCAAACCTGGTAAGAGATACCGTTTCTGTATTGATTATCGCCAGGTGAATAAGGTCACAGTAGCTGATACATATCCTCTCCCCAGAGTAGAGGAATGTCTGGATGCCATAGGCAAAGCTAGCTACCTGACAAACTTTGACTTATTTAAGGGCTATTGGCAAGTTCCCCTCACGGAGAGGGCCAAACCCATCTCCGCGTTCGTGACTCCCGATGGCCTGTTTGAATGTCAGGTGATGCCGTTTGGGATGAAAAACGCAGCATCCACCTTCCAGAGGCTGATGGGTATTGTGTTGCGTGACGTAGAAAACACCTTGGTCTACATCGATGATGTGTTAATATATGATGTAAATTGGCAGGACCATCTACGTCACATACAAGACTTCTTCGAGGACATGCTCCAGTCAGGGTTGGTAGTCAACCTACACAAGTCTGAGTTTGCCAAAACCTCTGTCATCTTTTTAGGCCATAAGGTGGGAGGAGGATGGATTGCTCCAAAGGCCAGCAAGGTAGAGGCAATCGTCCAGTACCCTACACCAGCCACCAGGAAGGACATTTTGCGTTTCCTTGGCATGGCTGGGTTCTACCGTAAGTTTGTCCCTAACTTTTCGTCTATCACCGCCCCCCCTGACCAATCTTTTGAGGAAGGGTGTGACACTGTTGTGGGATGAACATTGCCAGGAAGCCTTTGAGAGCCTCAAGGCGATTCTAATCTCTTCTCCAATCCTCAGGTCCCCGAGTTTTGAGGATAGATTTATCCTAACCGTCGACGCTTACGACTATGGCCTGGGGTCCGTATTATCTCAGAGGGACGAAAAAAGGGTGGAACATCCTGTAGTCTACTATTCTAAGAAGTTTACCCCCAGTCAGCTCAACTATTCCGTCATAGAGAAAGAGACGTTGGCTTTAATCAGTTCAGTCCAACATTTTGAGGTGTACCTAACTAGTAATAGCCATCCTATCCTATTACGAACTGACCACAACCCTCTAAAGTTTCTTGCCCAGTTTAAGCAGAAGAATCTTCGACTCACCAGAAGGAGTCTACATCTCCACAATAACCCCTCCAGATTGAGCACATCAAAGGAGTGGATAACGTCGTAGCTGATGCGTTATCACACATCTGAACAACTGACTAATTTGGTTTGTTTCCTTTTTTTTAGAAACCCAAACCAAATTCCTTTTTGGTGGGGAGGTGTTACGAACCCAAGTTCATCGGCAGAGAACGGAGCAGTGCCGACAACGCCATCTGAGAGTCCGCTCCCGAAAACCCCCACAACATGGATAACGCCATCTAGTGATGACGGGATATGCCGGCAATAGGCGCTGGATTCCTGTCCCAGTCGGCTCGTGAAGAAGCCGCTGCTGACCTTTGGTGAGGTAGCGCTTAGACAGTGAATGCCATCTATGGAGAGAAAAGGTGGACGTTTGTGTCTAAGCCAGTAAGTGATGTTTCCTAGTGGTTCCCATGTAGTGACCCAGTACTGATGACGTGTCTGCTTTCATAGTCAACCTAGAACGGCTGTGATGTACGATGAATCAGCCTACTCAAGGCAGCCAAGGTCTCTTCACCAGTCTGCTTTGTAGAAGCAGTGAGCCACCACTGGACGAGCACTGCTGAGTGTTCAGTTGTCTGCCTGAGGAGTGGCAGTGACGGGATTCGCCGAACCCGGGGCTGGCTGGTGGAATAGACAACCAACTGCGGTACCGACCGAGGAGAGTAACCAGCGAGTTACACGAGGCTCCTGCCTAGGGCTCGCAACCCTAGTATTCGTCGTGAAGTGGCCTTACAGCGAGGCTGATTGGTACCTGCCAGCTACAGGCTGGACTGTGGTTGTGGGCCTTCACGACGGGGCACCCAGTGTAATTGTGATTTGGCTTGCCTGTAGCCAGGGTAGATTCGTCGTGGTTTCCTGGTACCTGCAGTGGGTTGTGCCACGGAATAGGAAACCAGGCAAGACTACACGGAGTGAGCGCCATCATGTGTTCAGCGTCTTAAGAGGGAGACGAAGCTGTATATTGTGTAGTAATATTTCCCGTTTGTGACTTTTAATTTATATATGGTGTTGGGAAAAGAATTATATATATAGAGAAAGTGATAAACTTGTGTATTTAATGTACCTCCCCAGTTTATTTTACTTGCATTACGGACCTCACCCCTTGAAAGCCTCTACTACTTGGGGCCGGATACCCAAACTCCAATACCATCAGAAAAGAACCCGGTTGCGTCCCATTAGGGCCGTAACACCCTCGTCGTCGTCGCCGTCAGCCCTTCGGGTTGTGAAGATTACTTTTGATGGTAGGACCCTTCCGCCCTCTGTCATTCTTGCTGGTGCCAGGTGCTCTGTCCAGGAGTACATTCCATATCCTAGGCTTTGTAACAAGTGCTGGAAGTTTGGGCTTGGTGCCCTCCACTGCTCTGGGACTCTCTCTCTCTGTCCTTTGTGTGGGGGCGAAGGTCACTCGAAGTCGGAGTGCACTTCTCCCCAGGCTTGCTGCATCATCTGCGGTGAGGCCCATCCTATCTTCTCCCGTGCCTGTATCCATTACAAGCTTGAGGCAGCCGTCTTCACCTTGAATCACCGGGAGCCTTTACCTTTTCCTGAAGCGAAGCGCCAGGTTCGCCAGCTCCCGCCTTATGCTAACGTCTCTTAAGCTCGCGTGTTGCGCTCTTCCTCTCCTCGTCCTTCCCACCTTCCTCAGACCCACAACCGTTTCTGGGCCTTGGACCCTGATATGCCCACTGCCCCCTTCTCTGTTCCTTTGAGTTTTCTCTCGAAGGTTCCCCCTCCTGGTCCTGTGGCTGGGTTTCCCCTTCTTTTTGTCCGGTCTGTCATGTCTCCTGTGTCTTCTTCCTCGTTTCCTTCCGATCCTCCTTCCCGTCCTTCTCCTCCATCTATTGACTCTCCCCGCCGCCTGTCAGTGTGTGCCGATGTCCATCGCTCTCCTAACGGCCGTCTTGTTTGCTCTCGTTCAGCTTCTGTTGAGAAGCTGGAATCCGTTGCCCAGCACGTAGTTGCTTGGACACCTGTCTCGTTAAGTCAGAAGCGTAAGCCTGGCTCCTCTCCTTCCTTCTCCCCGGCGGGTAAGAAGGCTTCGCTTTCTTCCTCGGTCTGATTTCGCTACTTCTGACTCTATCGCCCTTTCCCCTCCCATTTTGGTGGTTGCGTCCACTGTTCCTGCTATGCAGGTTTCTTTGGCCCTTCCCTCTCGGTTGCTGTCCTTGCTGAGGTGTGCTCCCCTCTTTCTACTCCCCCTCTTCCTGCTGCTGTCCTTGACTACTCCTCTCAGTTGCCTCCTCCTCCTCCGGACCCCGCCTGTCCACCTCTGGTCACCTCTCCTGCTTCCTTCCCTCCGTCTTTTCTCAGTTTACCCATGCCCCCCTGACTTTGGTGACCCTGATCTTCTTTAATGTGCTATGTTGCTTTTTCGCCTTTGTTTCTTCCTTGTTCTGTGTTGATGTTGTCCTTTCTCTTCTCGTCGATGTCTATTCTTCAATAGATCGTTCGGGGTTATTACGCCAATTTCCTTGAACTCCAACTTCTGATTTCGCGATTTTCGCCCCTTTGTGTCTGTCTCTAGAGCTGATGCTTGACGCTCGTCCTGGTCGCTTTCGTGGCTATTCCTTTCTCTCCCCCCCCCTCCCAGCTGTTGCTGGGGCTCCTAACTCTTCTGCTCTCTTGGTTCGCTCTGATGTTCCCTTTGTCCCCTTACATATTCCTTCGCCTCTTCATACTGCTCGTATCTTTGTGGGGAAATGGTACACTGTTTGTTCCATTTATCTCCCCCCGAGTGTCCCGCTTTCTCTTCCTGATCTGAAACACCTACTGGACTCCTTGCCAGAGCCTGTGCTCCTGCTGGGTGATTTCAATTGTCGTCATCCGCTTTGGGGTGATGTTTTGACAAACACCCGGGGTCGCCTTCTTGAGCCATTTATCCTTTCTTCTTCCCTGTCTCTTCTGAATTTTGGTGAACCAACTCATTTGGACTCTCGGACTTGCATCCTTTCCTGTCTTGATCTTTCTCTTTGCTCGTCTTCTCTTTACTTAGATTTCACGTGGCAGGTTCTTGATGACCTCCATGGCAGTGACCATTTCTTCATCCTTGTTTCTTTTTCTCTTTTCGCCCTCCCCTCTCCTTCCCTAGGTGGCAGTTTGCGAAAGCGGACTAAAACCTCTTTACCCTCAGTGCTGCTCTCACTGACCTTTCCCTCGCTCTCTCCTCCTTTTTCATGACACTGTCTTCGACGTTGCCCTCTGCTCTATTCCTCGCTCTTCCTCTTGGGGTCCACGGAAGTGCATTCCCTGGTGGAATGCGGACTGTGCTCGGGCTGTCCGCTGTAAACGTGCAGCCTGGAAGAGACAGACGTCGGCAGACGGCTGATTCTTTTCTTTTCTTTGGAGGGCGAGTGCGGTGGCCCGTAGGCCATCCGTACGGCTAAACGAGAATGTTGGGCATCTTATGTCTCCACCATTATGTCCGAAACTCCTCTGCCACAGATCTGGAAGCGTATGCGCAAGATAGCGGGTAAGTTCGTTCCCGATGTTTCACCGGTCCTTCACCTCCGTGGTACTCTTGTGGCGGACCCGTTGCAGGTCGCTACCAAACTGGGTTCCCACTTTTCTTCTGTTAGCTCTGGTCTTCATCTTCCCCAACTTTCGTTCTTCGTAACCTGTCCTCGAGTCTCGTCCTTTAGAGTTCTGCACTCGTCTTCGACTTCCCTATAACGATCCCTTCTCTCTCTCTGAACTTCGTTCTGCCCTAGCCCTCTGCGGTTCTATGGCGGCGGGCTCCGATGGTATTCATTATGAGATGTGTCGCCATCTCCCTCCGTGCACGTCTCGGTATTTACTGAGTCTGTATAATCGGATCTGGGAGTCGTCATCAGTCCCTGCGGACTGGCTCGATGCCATTGTCCTCCCTGTTCGCAAACCAGGGTCTCTGGGAACATCCCTTAAGGACTTTCGCCCTATTGTCCTCAAAGTTGTGTTTGCAAACTCTTTGAGCGAATGGTTAACGTTCGTCTGATGTGGTTCCTGGAACACCATCACCTCCTCTCCCCTTCTCAATTTGGTTTCCGCAAGTGCTGCAGCACAACAGATCTCCTGGTGAACTTGGAGGTCTATATTCTTACTGCTTTTGCTGCGATGAAAGCTGTTGCCTTCCTTTTTGACCTGGAAAAGGCTTCAACACCACTTGGCGATATCATATTCTATCACAGCTTCATTCTTTTGGCATTCGTGGTTATCTCCCTCACTTTCTCCGCAGCTTCCTCTCTCGTCGTTCCTTTCGGGTTCGGCTTGGTACCGCTCTCTCTGCCTCTTTTCAACAATTCGAAGGTGTGCCCCAAGGTAGTGTTCTGAGCACTACTCTTTTTCTGGTTGCCCTCAATGGCCTTCTTTCCTCTCTTCCTTCAGGCGTCTTCTCTGCTCTCTATGTCGATGATCTTACCATTTGCTGTCAGGGTGATGATTCGCCTCTCCTTCAACGCCGGCTTCAACTTGCGATTGATGCCGTGTCGTCTTGGGCCACCGATTATGGCTTCAAGTTCTCTACTACTAAGACTTGTGCCATGACTTTTACTCGGAAACGGGTCGTTCTTCGTCCCTCTTTGTCACTTTATGGTCATCCCCTTGAGTACAAAGATTCCGCGAAGCTTTTGGGGTTATTCCTTGACACTCGTTTGTCTTGGTCTCCCCATGTCTCTTACCTCCGTGTTGAGTGCTCTAAGGCCCTTACACTCCTTCGGGTAATCCCATACTTCTTGGGGAGCGGATAGGCGCACTCTCCTTGCTTTACATTCCTCTCTCGTCCTGTCTAAGCTCGATTATGGTTGCCCTGCTTACTCGTCTGCTTCTCCTTCTACTCTTCGCCGTCTTGATGCTTTGCACCATACTGGGTTGCGCCTCAGTTCTGGTGCCTTTCGTTCGACTCCCGTCCTCAGCTTGTATGTTGACACTGGCTTCTGTCTCTCCAGGACCACCGTGATCGCTACTGCCTTTGCTATCTTGCACGGTCCTTGCAACATCCTTCCTCTCGCCTCTGTCGTGCTTTACATTTTACCCCTCCTGCGGTTCCTGTTCCTCTTCACCACCTCCCTCTTTCTGTCCGGTTATCTCGCTTACAGGATTCTCTTTCCGTTCGTATTTCTAATATTTCTCCTCGTGTTGTTCCTTCTTTGCCCCTGTGGAGAGTCCCCCTTCCGCAGTTTTGTACATCCTTGACCCGCATCACTAAAGCTTTTACCCCTCCTACGGTTCTAAAACGCCTTTTCCTTGAGCACTTTTCTTCTCACTCCCGCTCCGTTTCTGTCTTCACCGATGGGTCTAAGTCTGAGGACGGTGTTGGCTACTCAGCTGTATTTCCTGATCGCACTTATATGTGTCGCTTACCTCCGGAGACTAGCATCTTCACAGCGGAGCTTTATGCTATTCTCTATGCTCTTCGTCTCCAGCTTTCTCGTTGTCAGACTTCCTTTGTAGTAATTGTTGACTCTCGTAGTGCTCTCGTGGCTCTCGGGTCCTTTAATCTGGTTCATCCAGTAGTTGTCGAGATCCAGCATTGGCTGTTTCTTGTTCACATTAAATTTAAGTCGGTTGAGTTTTGTTGGGTTCGCAGCCATATTGGTGTCTCTTTAAATGAGCATGTGGATGCTGCCGCCAAGGAAACTGTCCGCTCTTGTCCTATCTCTCGTATTCCATATTCCGACTTTTACCCGGTTATCCATTCCTCCATCCTTACCTGTTGGCAGGCTTCTTGGTCGTCTGTTACTGGTAACAAACTACGTGCTCTTAAATGTTGTGTTTCCTCATGGCCGTCCTCCTACCACCATAACCGGCGATGGGAAACGGCCATGGCGAGGTTGCGTATTGGCCATACTTGCTTAACCCATGGTCACTTGATGGAGCGCCGCACTGCTCCTTATTGTCCTAATTGCATTGTCCCTCTTACAGTCGTGCATATCCTTCTTGAATGTCTTGACTTCCAGGACGAGCATGTGTCTTGCTTTCCAACCACCCCTCGTGGTCACCTGTCCCTCAATAGAATTCTTGGCGACTTGGATACTTTTGATATCGTTCGCCTTATGCGTTTTTGTTCTCGTATAGGTATCCTTGGTGATATTTAGCGCCCTCTGATTATTCCACACATTTGATGTTGCTACATTGCCTTCCCGGTTTTGTGCCTTCTTTTGATAATTACTTACTTACTGTCCTAGAATTGAGTGTTGAGTGACCAGTGACAGCCAGTGATTGGCTGCCGCCGGTCGGGTGAACCTTGCTAACAGGACGCGATTCATTACTCATCTTGTAGCCCACAAAACAGTCTTGATAAGAGACTGAATCAGTAGTTGAGTCGCGGGAATGCAGGACTTAGACACCTTCTTGATCACTCTGTATGGCCCCCGCCATCTATGAGCTAATTTCCTACTCCGATTGGCAGGGTGCGACTTCATTTATTCTAAAGACAAGACTACCCTCCTTCAATTCCAGAGGTCGTACATTCCTGTCATAAAAGTGAGCATATCTACCCAGGGCTTTTCTTGAAGCCTCTGCTGCAATTATCCAAGCATTCGTCATTTTATTGAGAACTTTTGAAGGATAGTCCACTCCTTATGCAACATTGTGTCTTTTAAGCAGACCTGATGGGAAATTGCATGATTGACCAGTGAACAAAAGAAGGCGTTGGGTATTAATAGACTGGGGGATAGCAGTATTCAGAGCCAGCTGAACATAGGGCAGGTGTTCGTCCCATGAGTTTGCATCGCGTTCAGTTAGGATTGCAAGCAAATCCTTAACTGAACGATTGGTACGTTCAGTCGTTCCGTTTGCCTGAGGGTGGTAAGCTGTTGTAAAGACTGAAGTTGTCTCCAATATATTACAAACTTCCCTAAATATGTGCCCATAAAATTCCTGAACCTTGGGTTCTAAGGGGATGTCATAACCATGGAGTGGTAATGGGAGACGAGCTCCCATGACCTATAAAAAGCTCCTATACGGCATGCGTCTCAAATAGCCTCTGACAACCAAGTCTAACTTCTGGCCTGCACGGGCAGCTTAGTCTTTAAGTCCGACGAAACTGCTTTTACCGACAGGAGAAGGGGCGAGGGCGTGCCTCTGGCACCTTAAAACCAGCTGCTCTGGGTAGATGGGACTCGATAACCTGGGAAGGCAGCCCATCTAGGGGAAGGAAAACCCTGATTTTAAACCTCCACTGCCTTACGGCCATACCCCTTTTTTGGGAAAGGCTTAAGGAGTCAACCTCGAGGAAAAATTCTGAGTTGGAACCCCTAAGGCAGTTCGTTGTTGACGTCGACCTCGTTCTGGCAGCTTCTGCGACGGTGCTGGGACCATGTATATTGGCATTTGCCTTTCCATTGGATAATTTCAGCAACATGGAGAGGGGGGGACCTGCTGCATGGGTAACAGCTTCTCCTATATATCTACCTACCCCAGGCTTTGCACCCTGGAGAGGACACTCCAGCTTTGCCTCACAGCGTCGAACCAACACAGGAAGCGACAGTGTACCGGTTTTAAGTCTTCAGCTCGATTGGCAAAGATGGTGATGCCAGGGTTTGCTTCCGAAGGTGGGAGGGGTCATCGTGCCCCACTGGGCAGCTACCGCTCGCCTCAAGCTGGGCAAACCCCAGCCAAAAAGGTGTTGCCTCGCCACGGTCCGTTAACCTCACTGGGTGCGTGAGGTTTAGGGTGAAAACCGACAAGCGGCCCGACAACTTTGCACCAAGTAATACCAAACCTGAAAAGAAAATATCAGCTGCCCTAAAGCTGGGCACATGGAACGTCAGAACACTGACACCAGGTTTCTCTGACGACCTGCAAGAAATCAACGACGCCCGAAAAGCAGCAATCATCGATAGGGAGCTGAGCAAACTGCAGATGGATATTGTTGCTCTCCAAGAGACCAGGCTTCCAGGATCAGGATCTGTGAGAGAGAGGTTTTTCTCTTTGTTCTGACAAGGAAAACCTCCAGAAGAGACCTCAGAACATGGTGTGGGATTTGCCGTCAGGATTGCGCTGCTGGGACACATTATGCCACCGATGGGGGAAACCGAACGAATTCTGTCTCTGCTACAGAGACCAAAAAGAGAGACCTGTCTCTCCCAAACAGGCCCAGTCAATGTAATTAGTACATATGCACCAACTCTGACTTCTCCAGCAGAGGCAAAGGAAAAATACTACGATTACCTCAACAGAGTCATAGCGAGAATCCTTGTAAAGGAGCCACTGTTCATTCTCGGCGACTTCAACGCCAGAGTGGGTGCCGATCACAACTTTTGGCCCACTTGTCTGGGTCAATTCGGCATAAGGAGGATGAATGAGAACGGGCTACGTCTGCTAGAACTCTGCTGCCTTCATGGTCTCTGTGTTACCAACATGTTCTTCGGCACAAAGCCTCAACACAGAGACTCTTGGAGACACCCCAGATCCAAGCACTGGCACCAGCTTGACCTGATTCTTACCAGGCATGCAAGTCTACCCAGCGTCAAGATTACGCGTAGCTACCAGAGTGCTGTCTGTGACACCGACCACTCCTTGGTATGTAGCAGGGTCAAGATGCAAATAAAGAAAATTCGTCACACGAAAAAGGAGGGCAGACCTCGCATCGACACTACCAAGAACCGCAACCAGGACAAGGTGGATAATTTTGCACGTTTGCTCAAGGAAGCTCTCCCTGGCCCAACCTGGGTCACCGCCTATAAAAGATGGGAGCACTTCAGAGACTCTGTGTTCAACGCTGCCATTTCCACCTTTGGCAAGAAGACCAGCAGGTCGGCAGACTGGTTTGAGGCTCACGCGAAAGAGTCATCTTCTCTTCGATGACACTTGTCATCGAAGAGAAGAGAAACGCCTTTGCAGCCTACAAAGCCTGCCCAAGTCAGGACAACTTACAGATCTTTCGGGCCGTCCGCTGCAAAGTGCAGCAGAGTGCCAGGCGATGTACCAACAACTATTGGCTCCAGCTCTGCTCCCAGATACAGACTGCAGCGGATACAGGCAATGTATGACGGCATCAAGCAGGCCCTCGGCCCAACCCAGGAGAAGACTGCTCCTCTGAAATCTGCCACAGGCGAGGTGATTCAGGCCAGGGAGAATGTGGTCTCCGAAGACGCCCTGAGCGCCATTGAGTGCCTGCCTGTGTTAATGGAGCTCGACAACGAACCGACCCTCATAATACTGAGCGAGGCCCCTAGACTCGCTTGCTTCTGGCAAAGCTCCTGGAAAAGACGGCATTCCTGCTGAGACCTTGAAGTGCTGCAGAGGTAGCCTGCTCATGGAGCTGCATGAAATTCTCTGCCTCTTCTGGGAAGAAGGAGAAGTGCCACCGGACATGAGGGACGCCAACATCGTCATACTGTATAAGAATAAAGGTGACGGGGGCGACTGCAACAATTACTGTGGAATCTCCCTCCTCAGTATTGTAGGAAAGCTCTTTGCTCGAGTCACATTGAAGAGGCTCCAAGTACTTGCAGAGAGAGTCTATCCAGAATCACAATGTGGATTCAGAGCTAACAGGTCCACCATCGACATGGTCTTTTCCCTCGTACAACTGCAGGAGAAGTACAGGGAACAAAAGCAGCCACTCTTCGTAGCCTTCATAGATCTGACGAAGGCTTTCGACCTCGTCAGCAGGGATGGCCTGTTCAAGATCCTCCCCAAGATCGGATGCCCACCCAGGCCCCTCGGCATCATCAGATCTTTCCATGAGAACATGAAGGGCACCGTGGTCTTTGATGGCCTAACATCAGACGCCTTTGACATCTGAAGTGGAGTAAAGCAGGGCTGTGTTCTGGCTCCAACCTTATTCGGGATTTTCTTTGCAGTTATGCTGCAGCACGCCTTCGGATCTGCCATGGAAGGCATCTACCTCCGGACCAGGTCGGATGGAAAGCTCTTTAACCTCGCCAGACTGAGAGCCAAGACGAAGGTTCGGCTGAGGTGTCTGCACGACTTCTTTTTGCCGACGACGCAGCAGTCAATGCCCACTCAGCCGAAGACCTCCAACGGCTCATGACCCGCTTCAGCGAGGCCTGTCAGGCTTTCGGACTCACAGCAGCCTGAAGAAAACACAGATCATGGGACAAGGAGTAGACTGCCCACCTGACATCGGCATCTCCGATTCCAAACTGGAAGTCGTTCATGACATCGTGTACCTGGTCACCACAATCTCTGACTCCCTCTCTCGATATGGAACTAAACAAACGCATCGGTAAGGCATCTACTACCGTATCCAGACTGACAAAGAGAATGTGGGCCAACAATAGGCTGACTGAGTATACAAAGATTCAGGTTTACAGAGCCTGTGTCCTGAGCACTCTCCTTTATGGCAGTGAGTCTTGGACACTTCGCGCCCGTCAGTAAAGACAGCTGAATGCCTACCACATGTGCTGCTTTCGACACATCTTGGACATCACCTGGCAGGACAAGGTGACAAACAATACCGTCCTGGGGAGAGCAAGAATCACCAGCATGTACACAATGCTGAAACAGAGACGAATGCGCTGGCTCGGGCACGTTGTGCGAATGGGCGACGGCAGGATCCCCAAGGATCTCCTGTATAGAGAGCTGATGCAGGGAAAGCGTCCAACAGGAAAGCCCCAGCTACGGTACAAAGACGTATGCAAGAGGGACATGAAAGCCATTGACGTCGATCTTGCTACGTGGGAAACACTGGCCGCAGACTGTTCAGCCTGGGGGCAGTCTGTTCAAAGAGGTCTCTCCAAGTTCAAGGAGTCACTTGCCAAGAAATCGGAGGCAAAGAGACAGAGAAGGAAAGCCGGTAGCCCGGAAGACAGACCAGAATCGGACTTCGTTTGTGCTCGGTGTGGGATTGACTGCCACTCTCTGATTGGCCTCATCAGTCACACCAGACGCTGCACCAGGATTGACAACCAGGGTGGAACGCCATAGTCTCCTGAGACTGAAGGATGCCTACTACTGAAAAAATTCCTGACCTCGATCAGAAACTAAAACTTTAGGAGACCCAAATACAGTTACAAATCTATTAAAAAATGCCCGGGCAACAGTACGAGAATCCTTTTGAGGGACGGCTATCAAGTTGGTGTATCTGGACAGATGGTCCACTAATACCAACATGTACAAATTCCCTGAATGGCTGCAATGGAGATCAATCAAATCAGCCCCCACTCGGTCTGGCGGTTCTGAAATCTCTGGAAATTCCTGTAGTGGGGCTTGTACCTTAAGGGGCCCCTTTTCCCCTCTGGCAATTGGAGCACGTCTTTACGTACTTAATTACTTCTGAAAACATACCCGGGAAAAAAGAGAGAGACTTTGCTTTCAAGTGAGTTTTAAAAATACCCGGGTGACCTGCAACCTTAGAAGCATGTGCCAGCTTTAATGCTGCTGGTCTTAATTCGTCTGGAATAACTAGCTGGAATACTGCTCGATCTGCCTGACTATTTACGTATTATAGTACTCCATCCTTTAACTCAAATTCATGTATTTGTCAATTTACAATTTTTGGGCGGATAATGTCCCCCTTCCAAATATTCAATAATATTTTTCCACCTAGGTTCATTCATTTGGAATTCTCTCATCTAAAAACTGGAGATATTTTCGATATTTACATTTACGTTAATAGCAGCAATGTTTCTGCTTAAAGTATCCGGCACTACATGTGACGGTCCAGGCTTGTAAAGGATCTGGAATGAGTGTGCAGACAATTCGTGAGACCAACGTGACATCCGTGACCATTTCATACGTTTCTTAAAAATGTGTGTTAATGCTCTGTGATCAGTATAGATTACAAAATGGCGTTGAAAAAGATAAGGTTCAAAATATCTAACTGACTCTACCACTGCGAGCGCCTCCCGATCTGTGGCGAATAACGACCCTCTGGTCCTTTGACCTTCCTACTAAAATAGGCCTCTGGATGGGGGAAATTTTTACTGTCACATTACATCAAGCATCCACCAATAGTTATCCCACTGGCGTCTGTATGTACTTCCCACTCTTTATCAAAATCAGGCACTGCCAATACTGGTGTTGCACTGAGTTGACTTTTCATTTTTGCATAGGCTACATCATGTTCTGGCTTCTAAATAAACTTTACATTTTTACTTATTAAATCGGTCAGGGGTGCTGATGTTCTTGCAAAACCCTCAATGTGACGATGAAAGTATCCGGCTTCACCCAGAAACCTGCGCACGTCCTTTGCTCTTTTTGGAGTTGGCATTTCAGCAATGGCGCAGCAAGAGTCAGAGTCAGGCCTGATACCGTCTGTGCTCACCTGGAATCCCAGAAATTTGAATTTCTGAGCTGCCAAAATGCACTTCTGCACACTTAATTTAAAACCCGCACAATCTAACAAGATTAAAATCTGTCTCAGTCAAGTCTTGTAAGTGTTCATCAAACGTCCTGGAAAAGATTACCACATCATCCAGGTACGCTAACGAATGCCTTCCCAAAACTGGGCCGAGGATACGGCTAATGGTCCTCTGAAATGACGAAGGTGCTGTCTTTAAGCCAAAAGGCATCCTGCGAAATTGGTAAGTATGCCTGCCATCAGAGAACGCTGTTTTCCCTATCCTGTTCAGTCACCGGTATTGCCCAATATGCCGACTTAACATCGAGAGTAAAAAAATACTTAGCAGCTCCAAATTGATCTGTTATCTCCTGAATTCGGGGCAAAGGATCGACGTCACCCTTAGTTATTTAGTTTACCTTCCGGTAGTCTACACAAAAGTGATAACTACCACAAGGTTTGCGAACTAACACAACACAAGAGAGCCACGGTGACGTACTAGGCTCTATCACATCCTGTCTCAACATTTTCTGGCACTCATCCCTGATAGTTTTCTTAGCCTGTTCCGGCAGCCTCCACTGCCTTGTATACACAGGCAAATGATCACCTGTTGGAATGGTGTGCTCAATCCTATCAAGGAGACCAATCTGGTCATCCTCGGTCGCAAACCATTTTGGGAATTTTCGTAAAACTTCCCTCAGCAATTTTCTATCTGCCTGCGGAACATGTTGCAAATCGAGTGCCGAGATCAACTTATCTATATCCTGTATGTTACTCAATACATGTGTCTCATTCGTTACCTTTGATGGTCTATTGTTGTCTATCATATTTAAAGCACTACATTGTGCTGTGTTGGGTGACGTCTCAGCTGACTCATGGTGAAGAATTTCTGTGTCATTCACCATATTTCCCTGAGATACCCTATCACCTACCCTAAAGCGAAAAGTCTTATGTGAGAGATTGACGACTGGAATGAGTGCACCTTTATCAAGCACCACAATTAGATGATGGGGAATTAATAACCTATCACATCTTCCAGCCACCTGAAGGGTGGTCCCTGGTAGGATGTGACGTCCCACGGCGACTTTAACAAATTTATCTAAATGTGGGGGGCAACTTTGCTTGGTCAAAAGCATGTAACATAAATGACCTCTTACCATTGTCTGGAAGAGACTTAAAAATCAATTTTGGGTAGTGGGCATTATATTTCCGCTTCCTCTTAATTGAAGCAATCACTGGGGGATGGCCAATCATCTCCACTGGGTAGGAAGTCTGGCCCAACTGCAATCTGCAGTTCCTTGCCCCTTTTTGTGCAAAAGACAAGGAGTAATCAAACCGATATAAAAAAAAATCGGTCCCCCTGAGGATTTCTTCAGGAAAATCAAGATTCTCAACGATCGTACATGTATGAGGTTGCAAATCCCCATTAATTTCAAAGTTAATGGTACCTTGACCCAACATATCAATCTTTTACCCATTTACTGCCGTTAATTTTTTTTTGCACTATGCTTAAGGCGTGCACATTTAAATTTGCTGAAGGCTGACTTTTTAATTAGAGTTGCCTGGCTTCCGGTGTCAACAAAAACTATCAATCTCACACCTTCCACCTTCACTTCAAAGGCCGGTCTACCATCAATAGAGACGACCTGTTCCGGGTTTACCTTAACCCCTACAGTTGGACATGAATTCTGAAAATGACCTCGGCCAAAACAATTCCAACACACTTCCTTAATAATACCGCGTCTACCAGACGCCTGCTTACTTCTTTCACATACATCATCCAGGGATGGCAACATTGGGAGGGGAGGTAGGGGGTATACAGTTGTGCAGGGGAGGGTGAGGCGTAGGACTTCAGGAGATGAGGTTTGTAGGGGAGGGCATTTGGGTTGAGCGGGATAGGGAAGGTGGAAGGAAGGAAGTGGGTAAGAGGGGGATACAAAGGAAGGTTGATGGGGAGGAATTGAGGGGAGGGGGAGAGTGGACGCGGATTGTTGAGGAGAGGAAGTTTGAGTGAGGTGAGGTTGAGGGGCCATGTATACAGGTAGAGGTTGGGGGAGACAAAGTTGGGTTTGGATAGGTTGTGGCGGGGGTGGGTAGGGGGGGTGTGTTCAATCTGGGGTAGGTAAAGGGTAGGGATAGCAGTGGCTGGGGTGGGTAGGTAGGGGTGGGCATCTATGGGCAGGGGTAGGTAAATGGGTATCTTCTTGAGGTTATCATGAGATGATTTCGGGGCTTTAATGTCCCCGCGGCCAGGTCCTCGACCAGGCCTCCATCCACAGGAAGCAGCCCGTGACAGCTGACTAACACCCAGGTACCTATTTTATGCTAGGTAACAGGGGCATAGGATGAAAGAAACTTTTGCCCATTGTTTCTCGCCGGCGCCGGGATCGAACCCAGGACCACAGGATCACANTGAATCAGCCTACTCAAGGCAGCCAAGGTCTCTTCACAGTCTGCTTTGTAGAAGCAGTGAGCCACCACTGGACGAGCACTGCTGAGTGTTCAGTTGTCTGCCTGAGGAGTGGCAGTGACGGTATTCGCCGACCCGGGGCTGGGCTGGTGGAATAGACAACCAACTGCGGTACCGACCGAGGAGAGTACCAGCGAGTTACACGAGGCTCCTGCCTAGGGCTCGCAACCCTAGTATTCGTCGAAGTGGCCTTACAGCGAGGCTGATGATGGTACCTGCCAGCTACAGCTGGACTGTGGTTGTGGGCCTTCACGACGGGGCACCCAGTGTAATTGTGATTTGGCTTGCCTGTAGCCAGGGTAATTCGTCGTGTTTCCTGGTACCTGCAGTGGTTGTGCCACGGAATAGGAAACCAGGCAAGACTACACGGAGTGAGCGCCATCATGTGTTCAGCGTCTTAAGAGGGAGACGAAGCTGTATATTGTGTAGTAATATTTCCCGTTTGTGACTTTTAATTTATATATGGTGTTGGGAAAAGAATTATATATATAGAGAAAGTGATAAACTTGTGTATTTAATGTACCTCCCCAGTTTATTTTACTTGCATTACGGACCTCACCCCTTGAAAGCCTCTATACTTGGGGCCGGATACCCAAACTCCAATACCATCAGAAAAGAACCCGGTTGCGTCCCATTAGGGCCGGACACCCTCGTCGTCGTCGCCGTCACCCCTTCGGTTGTGAAGATTACTTTTGATGGTAGGACCCTTCCGCCCTCTGTCCTTCTTGCTGGTGCCAGGTGCTCTGTCCAGGAGTACATTCCATATCCTAGGCTTTGTAACAAGTGCTGGAAGTTTGGGCTTGGTGCCCCCACTGCTCTGGGACTCTCTCTCTCTCTCTGTCCTTTGTGTGTGGGCGAAGGTCACTCGAAGTCGGAGTGCACTTCTCCCCAGGCTTGCTGCATCATCTGCGGTGAGGCCCATCCTATCTTCTCCCGTGCCTGTATCCATTACAAGCTTGAGGCAGCCGTCTTCACCTTGAATCACCGGGAGCCTTTACCTTTTCCTGAAGCGAAGCGCCAGGTTCGCCAGCTCCCGCCTTATGCTAACGTCTCTTAAGCTCGCGTGTTGCGCTCTCCTCTCCTCGTCCTTCCCACCTTCCTCAGACCCACAACCGTTTCTGGGCCTTGGACCCTGATATGCCCACTGCCCCTTCTCTGTTCCTTTGAGTTTTCTCTCGAAGGTTCCCCCTCCTGGTCCTGTGGCTGGGGTTCCCCTTCTTTTTGTCCGGTCTGTCATGTCTCCTGTGTCTTCTTCCTCGTTTCCTTCCGATCCTCCTTCCCGTCCTTCTCCTCCATCTATTGACTCTCCCCGCCGCCTGTCAGTGTGTGCCGATGTCCATCGCTCTCCTAACGGCCGTCTTGTTTGCTCTCGTTCAGCTTCTGTTGAGAAGCTGGATCCGTTGCCCAGCACGTAGTTGCTTGGACACCTGTCTCGTTAAGTCAGAAGCGTAAGCCTGGCTCCTCTCCTTCCTTCTCCCCGGGGGTAAGAAGGCTTCGCTTTCTTCCTCGGTCTGATTTCGCTACTTCTGACTCTATCGCCCTTTCCCCTCCCATTTTGGTGGTTGCGTCCACTGTTCCTGCTATGCAGGTTTCTTTGGCCCCTTCCCTCTCGGTGCTGTCCTTGCTGAGGTGTGCTCCCCTCTTTCTACTCCCCCTCTTCCTGCTGCTGTCCTTGACTACTCCTCTCAGTTGCCCCTCCTCCTCCGGACCCCGCCTGTCCACCTCTGGTCACCTCTCCTGCTTCCTTCCCTCCGTCTTTTCTCAGTTTACCCATGCCCCCCTGACTTTGGTGACCCTGATCTTCTTTAATGTGCTATGTTGCTTTTTCGCCTTTGTTTCTTCCTTGTTCTGTGTTGATGTTGTCCTTTCTCTTCTCGTCGATGTCTATTCTTCAATAGATCGTTCGGGGTTATTACGCCAATTTCCTTGAACTCCAACTTCTGATTTCGCGATTTTTCGCCCCTTTTTGTCTGTCTCTAGGAGCTGATGCTTGACGCTGCTCGTCCTGGTCGCTTTCGTGGCTATTCCTTTCTCTCCCCCTCCCTCCTAGCTGTTGCTGGGGCTCCTAACTCTTCTGCTCTCTTGGTTCGCTCTGATGTTCCCTTTGTCCCCTTACATATTCCTTCGCCTCTTCATACTGCTCGTATCTTTGTGGGGAAATGGTACACTGTTCCATTTATCTCCCCCCGAGTGTCCCGCTTTCTCTTCCTGATCTGAAACACGTACTGGACTCCTTGCCAGAGCCTGTGCTCCTGCTGGGTGATTTCAATTGTCGTCATCCGCTTTTGGGTGATGTTTTGACAAACACCCGGGTCGCCTTCTTGAGCCATTTATCCTTTCTTCTTCCCTGTCTCTTCTGAATTTTGGTGAACCAACTCATTTGGACTCTCGGACTTGCATCCTTTCCTGTCTTGATCTTTCTCTTTGCTCGTCTTCTCTTTACTTAGATTTCACGTGGCAGGTTCTTGATGACCTCCATGGCAGTGACCATTTCTTCATCCTTGTTTCTTTTTTCTCTTTCGCCCTCCCTCTCCTTCCCTAGGTGGCAGTTTGCGAAAGCGGACTAAAACCTTTTTACCCTCAGTGCTGCTCTCACTGACCTTTCCCTCGCTCTCTCCTCCTTTTTCATGACACTGTCTTCGACGTTGCCCTCTGCTCTATTCCTCGCTCTTCCTCTTGGGGTCCACGGAAGTGCATTCCTGGTGGAATGCGGACTGTGCTCGGGCTGTCCGCTGTAAACGTGCAGCCTGGAAGAGACAGACGTCGGCAGACGGCTGATTCTTTTCTTTTGGAG
Organism: Procambarus virginalis; assembly: GCA_020271785.1. Classification (NCBI taxonomy): domain Eukaryota; kingdom Metazoa; phylum Arthropoda; class Malacostraca; order Decapoda; family Cambaridae; genus Procambarus; species Procambarus virginalis. The sequence goes on along the minus strand of WNGS01037010.1, from coordinate 73,609 downwards.
GGCGAGTGCGGTGGCCCGTAGGGCCATCCGTACGGCTAAACGAGAATGTTGGCATCTTATGTCTCCACCATTATGTCCGAAACTCCTCTGCCACAGATCTGGAAGCGTATTCGCAAGATAGCGGGTAAATTCGTTCCCGATGTTTCACCGGTCCTTCACCTCCGTGGTACTCTTGTGGCGGACCCGTTGCAGGTCGCTACCCAACTGGGTTCCCACTTTTCTTCTGTTAGCTCTGGTCTTCATCTTCCCCAAACTTTCGGTCTTCGTAAACCTGTCCTCGAGTCTCGTCCTTTAGAGTTCTGCACTCGTCTTCGACTTCCCTATAACGATCCCTTCTCTCTCTCTGAACTTCGTTCTGCCCTAGCCCTCTGCGGTTCTATGGCGGCGGGCTCCGATGGTATTCATTATGAGATGTGTCGCCATCTCCCTCCGTGCACGTCTTGGTATTTACTGAGTCTGTATAATCGGATCTGGGAGTCGTCATCAGTCCCTGCGGACTGGCTCGATGCCATTGTCCTCCCTGTTCGCAAACCAGGGTCTCTGGGAACATCACTTAAGGACTTTCGCCCTATTATCCTCAAAAGTTGTGTCTGCAAAGTCTTTGAGCGAATGGTTAACGTTCGTCTGATGTGGTTCCTGGAACACCATCACCTCCTCTCCCCTCTCTCAATTTGGTTTCCGCAAGTGCTGCAGCACAACAGATCTCCTGGTGAACTTGGAGGTCTATATTCTTTCTGCTTTTGCTGCGATGAAACTGTTGCCTTCCTTTTTGACCTGGAAAAGGCTTTCAACACCACTTGGCGATATCATATTCTATCACAGCTTCATTCTTTTGGCATAAGTGGTTATCTCCCTCTCTTTCTCCGCAGCTTCCTCTCTCGTCGTTCCTTTCGGGTTCGGCTTGGTACCGCTCTCTCTGCCTCATTTCAGCAATACGAAGGTGTGCCCCAGGGTAGTGTTCTGAGCACTACTCTTTTTCTGGTTGCCCTCAATGGTCTTCTTTCATCTCTTCCTTCAGGGGTCTTCTCCGCTCTCTATGTATAACCGTTTGCTGTCAGGGTGATGATTCGCCTCTCCTTCACACCCGCTTCAACTTGCGATTGATGCCGTGTCGTCTTGGGCCACCGATCATTGCTTCAAGTTTCTCTACTACTAAGACTTGTGCCATGACTTTTACTCGGAACGGGTGTTTCTTCGTCCCTCTTTGTCACTTTATGGTCATCCCCTTGAGTACAAAGATTCCGCAAAGCTTTTGGGGTTATTCTTTGACACTCGTTTGTCTTGGTCTCTCCATATCTCTTACCTCCGTGTTGATGCTCTAAGGCCCTTACCCTCCTCGGGTATTGTCCCATACTTCTTGGGGAGCGGATAGGCACTCTCCTTGCTTTATATTCCTCTCTCGTCCTGTCTAAGCTCGATTATGGTTGCCCTGCTTACTCGTCTGCTTCTCCTTCTACTCTTCGCGTCTTGATGCTTTGCACCATACTGGGTTGCCTCAGTTCTGGTGCCTTTCGTTCGACTAGTCCTCAGCTTGTATGTTGACACTGGCTTCCTATCTCTCCAAGACCGCCGTGATCTCTACTGTCTTCGCTATCTTGCGCGGTCCTTGCAACATCCTTTCTCTTGCCTCTGTCGTGCTTTAACTTTTACCCCTCCTGTGGTCCTGTTCTCTTCACCGCCTCCCTCTTTTCTCCTCCCGCCTATCTCCCTCTCGCTTACAGGATTCTCTTTCCGTTCGTATTCAAATATTTTTCCTCGTGTTGTTCCTTCTTTGACCCTGTGGAGAGTCCTCTTCCGCAGTTTTGTACTTCCTTGACCCACATCCATAAAGCTTTTACCCCTCCTACGTTTCTAAAACGCCTTTTCCTTGAGCACTTTTCTTTTCACTCCCGCTCCATTCCATCTTCATGATGGGTCTAAGTTTGGACTTGTTTTATCACACTTATATGTGTCGCTTACCTCCGGAGACTAGCATCTTCACAGCGGAGCTTTATGCTATTCTCTATGCTCTTCGTCTCCTGCTCTCTGTTGTCAATCTTCCTTTGTTGTTGTTGTTGACTCTCGTAGTGCCCTCATGGCTCCCGTCCTTTAATCCGGTTCATCCAGTGTTGTCGAGATCCAGCATTGGCTGTTTCGTGTTCACAGTAAATTTAAGTCGGTTGAGTTTTGTTGGGTTCCCCCATATTGGTGTGTCTTTTTAATAAGCGTGCGGATGCTGCCGCCAAGGAAGCTGTCCGCTCTTGTCCCATCTCTTGTTAAGGTATTCCTTATTCCGACTTTTACCCGGTTATCCATTCCTCCATCCTTACCCGTTGGCAGGCTTGTTGGTCGTCTGTTACTGGTAACAAATTACGTTCTCTTAAAAGTTGTGTGTCCTTGTGGCCGTTCTCCTACCACCGTAACCGGCGATGGGAAACGGCTCTGGCGAGATTGCGTATTGGCCATATGCGCTTATCTCATGGTCACTTGATGGAGCACCGCCCAGCTCCTTATTGTCCTAATTGCATAGTCCCTCTTACTGTCGTGCATATCCTTCTTGAATGTTCTGACTTCCGGGAGGAGCATGTGTCTTGTTTTCCGACTATCCCCCGCAATCGCTTTTCTATCGATAGTATTCATGGTGACTCGGATACTTTTGATATCGTTCGTCTTATGTGTTTCTGTTCTCGTATTGGCATCCTTGGTGATATTTAGCGCCCTCTGATTATCCCGCGCATATGATGGTGCTATATAGCCTTCCCGGTTTGGTGCCTTATTTTTGATAATTACTTACTTACTCTCCCCATGCTCGCTGCCTCAATTGCGGTGATGCCCACCCTACCTTCTCACACTCGTGTATACACTACAAATTCGAGGAAGCCGTCCTCAACTTGAAGAACCGTGATCATCTGTCTTTTCCTGAAGCGAGACGTCAAGTTCGTTGTTTCACCCCTTTCGCGGGCGTATCCTACGCTCGCTTGTTGTGTTCTACCGCTCCTCGTCCTTCTCCACTTCCTCAGTCTCACAACCGTTTCCAGGCCTTAAATCTGACACCTACCACCTCCTCCTCCCCTATTCCTTTGCCTCCTCTCCCGGAAGGTCTCCCTCCTGGTTCTCCATCTGGAGTTTCCCCCCTTTCTTACCATGTTCCACCATTCTCCTTTGTCTTCTTCCCATCTCTCCCCGCACTCTTTCTTTCTTCCCGACCCCCCCCCCCCCTTAGTCTCTTGACCGTCCACGCCACCTGTCTGTCAGGCTGATATCCATCATCCTCCCGCAATCTTCATGTTGTTCGCTCCCGTTCCTCTTCTCCTGCTGAGATCATTGAGTCTGTCGCTCGTACGTAGTTACTGGAACGCCTGTCTCTTTGAGTCAGAAACGTAAGCCTGGCTCCTCTCCTTCCTCTCCAGCGGGTAAGAAGGCTTTGCTTTCTTCCTCGGCCCCCTCCCTCTGACTTGGTCACTACATCCCCTCACATTTCAATGGTCGACCCCCTGTCTCGGATATATGGAGGTTTTTTTTCGCCCCCAATTCCCTCTTGTTTGCTGCCCTTATTGTGGTGCACCCTGACGTCTGTCCCCCCTCCTCCAGCTGTCCTTGCCTGCCCCTCTCAGTTGTTCTCCTCTGGACCCTGTCAGTCCGCCTCTGGGCTGTCCTCTCGCTCCCATCCCTCTATACTTACTAAGTTTACCATGCCCCCTAACCCTAATTTTGCTGACCCGCTCCTGATCCTGAGATTCTTTAATAAACTGTGTTCTTTACCTTTATTTCTTGTTCTCTGTTACTGTCCTTTCTTTGATAATGGCTATTCTTCAGTGGACTATTCGTGATTTTATGCCAACCTCCATAAACTCCAACTTCTAATTACATAGTTTTCACCACTTTGTGTTTGTCTCCAGGGACAAATGCTTGGTGCTCGTCCTGGTCACTTTCGCGGTTATTCCTTTCTTTCTCCTCCCCCCCCCCCTCACCTCTTGCTGGGGCCCATAACTCTTCTGCTCTCTCAATTTGATCTGATATTCCCTTCGTCCCCCTACTTCTTCCGTCACCTATCCATTGTTCTGCTGCCCGTGTTTTTGTGGGTAAATGCTATACAGTCTGTTCCATTTATCTCCCCTACATGTCCCGCATTCCCTTCCTGATCTTAAGCACCTCCTGGACTCCTTGCCAGAGCCGGTGCTCCTTTTGGGTGATTTGAACTTTCGACATTCCCTCTGGGGTGATGTTCTGACAAACACCCGAGGCCATCTTCTTGAACCGTTCGTCCTCGTTTCTTCTCTATTTCTTCTGAATTCTGGTGAGCCCACTCATGTGGACTCTCGAACTCGCACCCTTTCCTGTCTTGATCTTTCTCTCTGCTCGTCGTCCCTTTACTTAGATTTCACGTGGCAGGTTCTTGATGACCTCCATAACAGTGATCATTTCCCCATCCTCGTTTCCTTTTTCTCTTTCCACCCTCCCCTCTCCTTCCCTAGGTGGCAGTTTGCCAAGGCTGACTGGAGCGTATTCACCCTCCGTGCTACTCTCTCTGACCTCTCCTCTCTGCCTCTTCCTCGCGCCCTCCTGCTTTTTGATGACACTATCCTCAACGCTGCCCTCTGTTCTATTCCTTACTCATCCTTCCGGGGTGCACAGAAGTGCGTTCCCTGGTGGAATGTGAACTGTGCTCGGGCTGTGTAAGCGTGCAGCTTGGAAGAAACACAGCCGCCGGCAGATGGCTGATTCTTTTATTTTGTTTCGGAAGACAAGTGCGGTGGCCCGTAGGACTATCCATACAGCTAAATGTGAGAGTTGGAAATCTTATGTTTCCACCATTACGTCCGATACTCCTCTGCCGCAGATCTGGAAGAAGATCTGCAAGATTGCGGGCAAGTTCGTTCCAGATGTCTCGCAGGTTCTCCACCTCCATGGAACTCTTGTGGCGGATCCAGTGAAGGTCGCGACCGAACTAGGTTCCCACTTTTCTTCTGTTAGCTCTGGTTCTCATCTTCCAGAATCCTTACTTCTTCGTAAGCCTGTTCTTGAATCTTATCCTTTAGATTTCCACACTCATCTCCGCCTTCCCTATAACGATCCTTTCTCTCTTTTTGAACTTAAGTCTGCCCTGGCCCTCTGCAGGTCAACGGCAGCGGGCTCGGATGACGTTCATTATCAGATGCTTCGCCATCTCCCTCCATGCACGTCGCAGTATTTACTGAGTCTGTATAACCAGGTCTGGGAGTCTTCGTCCGTCCCTGAGGACTGGCCGATGCCGTTGTACCCGCTATTCGGAAACCAGGTTCTCTCGGTACGTTCCCTAAAGACTTCCGCCCTATTGCTCACACGAGTGTGTTTGCAAGCTCTTTGAGAGTATGGTAAATGTCCGTCTGATGTGGTTCTTGGAACACCATCACCACTTCTCTCGTCTTAATTTGGTTTTCGCAAGTGCTGCAGCACGACTGATGTCCTGGTGTGAACTTGGAGGTCTATATTCGTACAGCTTTTGCTGTGAAGACCTCTGTTGTTGCTGTCCTTTTTGACCTGGAAAAGGCTTATGACACGACTTGGAGATACCATATTCTGTCCCAACTTGTTCTTTGGCCTTCGTGGTAATCTCCCTCTCTTCCTTCAAAGCTTTCTCTCTCGTCGTCTTTCGAGTCAGGCTTGGTACCACTCTCTCTGGCTGTTTTCGGCAGTATGAAGTGTGCCCCAAGGTAGTGTTCTGAGTACTACTTTTTTCTGGTTGCCCTCAATGGTCTTCTTTCCTTCCTCCTTCTGGCATCTTCTCGCTCTTTATGTTGACGATCTTACTCTTTGCTGTCGGGGTGATGATTCGCCTCTCCTTCAACGGCGGCTTCAATTTTCAATTGATGCTGTGTCATCTGGGGCACCAATCATGGCTTCAAGTTCTCTACTATTAAGACTTGTGCCATCACTTTTACTCGGAAGTGGGTCGTCTTCGTCCCTCATTGTCACTTTATGGTCATTCCCTTGAGTACAAAAATTCCACGAAGCTTTTGGGGTTATTCTTTGACACTCTTGTCTTGGTCGCCCCATGTCTCTTACCTCCGTGTTGAATGCTCTAAGGCCCTTAACTACCTAAGGTTTTGTCCCATACTTCTTGGGGAGCAGATAGGCGCACGCGCCTTATTTGCATCCTCTCTCGTCCTGTCTAAACTCGATTATGGTTGCCCTGCATACTCTTCTGCTTCTCCTTCTACTCTTCGCCGTCTTGATCCTTTGCATCATACTTGGTTGCTCCTCAGCTCTGGTGCTTTTCTTTAACTCCCATCCTCAGCTTGTACACTGACACGGGATTTCTGTTTCTCCAGGACCGCCGTGATCACTACAGTCTTTGCTATCTTGCACGATCCTTACAGCATCCTCACTCTCGCCTCAATCGTACTTGACTTTTACCCCTCTGTAATTCCTGTTCCTCTTCATCACCTTCCTCTTTCTGTCCGTTTGTCTCGCTACAAGATTCTCTTTCGGTTCGTATTACCAATGTTCTCCTCGTATTCTTCCATCCTTGCGCCCGTGGAGGGTCCCCCTTCCAAATTTTGTACTTCGCTGACCCGCATCACTAAAGCTTTTACCCCTCCTACAGTTCTGAAAAGCCTGTTCCTCGAGCACTTTCTCTCACTCCCATCCGTTCCCATCTTCACCGATGGGTCTAAGTCTGCTGACGGTGTGGGCTACTCTGGTGTTTTTCCTGAGCACACTTATATTTGTCGCCTTCCTCCAGAGGCTAGCATCTTCACAGCAGAACTTATGCTATTCTCTATGCTCTTCGTCTCCTGCTTTCCCGGTGTCAATCCTCCATTGGGTGGTAGTTGACTCTCGTAGTGCCCTCATGGCTTTAGGGTCGTTTAATCCGGTCCATCCGGTGTTCATCGAGATTGAACATTGGCTGTTTCTTATCTCC
>WNGS01037010.1:42636-58132 GCA_020271785.1 Procambarus virginalis | reverse complement strand
ATCGCCTAGCTAAGTGTTTCTACTGGCCACACATGAGAGAAGGACGTACGTCGCTTCTGAAAATCCTGCCACGCCTGCCAGATGGCAGGGAAAGCAAACCAGCCTGTCCCCAAAGCTCTTTTATGCCTTATCCCTTCATAGGTGAGCCCTTCGAGCACCTCATTTGGATATAGTAAGCCCGCTTCCACCTTCTACGTCAGGGGTGCAGTATTTGCTCACTATATTAGATCGGGTTAATAGGTACCCAGAAGCGATCCCCCTTAAGACCATCACAGCTAAGGTCTTGGTGAAACATTTACTCTGGTTCGTCTCGCGATATGGTCTCCCTAAGACCATTCAGACGGATCAGGGATCGAATTTTATATCTCGTTTGTTTCGCCAACAGATCGCCGACCTCGGGATCAGACAGATAACATCCAGTGCCTACCATCCCGAGTCGCAAGGAGCTTTGGAGCGTTTCCACCAGACGCTGAAGGGCATGCTTAGGAAATTTTACTATGACCGGCAGAGTATTGGGTTGAAGACCTACCCTACCTCCTATTTGCGGTAAGATCCAGATGCGGTAAATCAATGATCGCTAGGAATCTCCCCATTCGAAATGATTTATGGCCACTCTGTGAGAGGTCCCTTGGAAGTGGCGCGAGACCATTGACTGGACGAAGAGACCGACGTAGACGTTGTGGACTGGCTGTCTACTAATAAAGGCAGGTTGTTCTCTGCTTGAGAGATGGCAAAGAAAACCTTGTGAAGACTCAGACCACCACCAAGAGCAGGTATGATCAGAGGACCAAACAAAGGAATTTTCTAGTAGAGAAGGAATTTTCTAGTAGGTCTTGGCATGTACTCCCACAGTGACCAGAAGTTTGAGTGCTAAATTTGTAGGTCCTTACCAGGTCTTAAGAAAGGTTACTGGTCACAATTACATTCTCAGCACGCCAAATCGCAGAAGGAAAGAAATTTGGTTCATGTTAACATGATTAAAAAATATGAGGGCAAGGATACGCTCCCAACAACCATGGCGATAACTAAAGATGACATTGAGGAGGATGAGAATGTACTAACTAATTCCAAGATTCTGTGTAATTTACAGGCAAAATTGACGCATGTGACCGGAGGAGATCAACCATCATTGCTGAAAATGATCCAAAGATACAAGACGATTTTCAGAGATGTTCCAGGACTAACATCTATCCTACAGCATGATGTTGTACTGGATGATGGAGTCAAGCCTATAAAGCAACACCTCTACCATCTCAATCCCCTGAAGAAAAAGGTGGTGAAAAATGAGGTGGAATATATGTTACAACACCATCTGATAGCCCCAAGCACGCGCCCATGGTCATCCCCGGTACTACTAGTGCCCAAACCTGGTAAGAGATACCGTTTCTGTATTGATTATCGCCAGGTGAATAAGGTCACAGTAGCTGATACCTATCCTCTCCCCAGAGTAGAGGAATGTCTTGATGCCATAGGCAAACCTAGCTACCTGACTAAGTTCGACTTATTTAAGGGCTATTGGCAAGTTCCCCTCACAGAGAGGGCCAAACCCATCTCCGCATTCGTGACTCCCGACGGCCTGTTTGAATGTCAGGTGATGCTGTTTGGGATGAAAAACCGCGGCGTCCACCTTCCAGAGGTTGATGGGTATTGTGTTGCGTGACGTAGAAAACACCTTGGTCTTCATCGATGATGTATTAATATATGATGTAAATTGGCAGAACCATCTACGTCACATAAAGGACTTCTTCCAGGACATGCTCCAGTCAGGGTTGGTAGTCAACCTGCACAAGTCTGAGTTTGCCAAAACCTCTGTCATCTTTTTAGGCCATAAGGTGGGAGGAGGATGGATTGCGCCAAAGGTCAGCAAGGTAGAGGCAATCGTCCAGTACCCTACACCAACCACCAGGAAGGACGTCTTGCGTTTCCTTGGCATGGCTGGTTTCTACCGTAAGTTTGTCCCCTAACTTTTCGTCTATCGCCGCCCCCCTGACCAATCTTTTGAGGAAGGGTGTGACACTGTTGTGGGATTAACATTGCCAGGATGCCTTTGAGAGCCTCAAGGCGATTCTAATCTCTTCTCCAATCCTCAGGTCCCCGAGTTTTGAGGATAGATTTATCCTAACCATCGACGCTTCCGACTATGGCCTGGGGTCCGTATTATCTCAGACGGATGAAAAAGGGGTGGAACATCCTGTAGCCTACTATTCTAAGAAGTTTACCCCCAGTCAGCTCAACTATTCCGTCATAGAGAAAGAGACTTTGGCTTTAATCAGTTCAGTCCAACACTTTGAGGTGTACCTAACTAGCAATAGCCATCCTATCCTAGTACGAACTGACCACAACCCTCTAAAGTTTCTTGCCCAGTTTAAGCAGAAGAATCTTCGACTCACCAGATGGAGTCTACATCTCCAACAATATCCCCTCCAGATTGAGCACTTCAAAGGAGTGGATAACGTCGTGGCTGATGCATTATCATGCATCTGAACAACTGACTAATTTGGTTTGTTTTCTTTTTTTTTAGAAACACAAACCAAATTCCTTTTTGGTGGGAAGGTGTTACGAACCCAAGTTCATCGTCAGAGCACGGAGCAGTGACGACAACGCCATCTGTGAGTCCGCTCCCAAAAACCCCCACAACATGGACAACGCCATCTAATGATGACGGGAGATGCCGGCAATAGGTGCTGGATTGCTGTCCTAGTCGGCTCTTGAAGTAGCCGCTGCTGACCTCTGGTGAGGTGGCGCCTAGACAGTGAACGCCATCTATGGAGCGAAAAGGTGGACGTTTGTGTAAGTGATTTTTCCTAGTGGTTCCCATGTAGTGTCCCAGTACTGATGACGTGTCTGCTTTCACAGAGTCAACCTAGGACGGCTGTGATGTACGATGAATCAGTCTACCCAAGGCAGCCAAGGTCTCTTCACCAGTCTGCTTTGTAGAAGCAGTGAGCCGTCACCGGACGAGCACTGCTGAGTGTTTAATTGTCTGCCTGAGGAGTGGCAGTGACGGGATTCGCCATACCCGGGGCTGGCTGGTGGAAGAGACAACCAACTGCGGTGCCGACCGAGGAGAGTAACCAGCGAGATACATGAGGCTCTGCCTAGGGCTCGCAACCCTAGTATTCGTCGTGAAGTGGCCTAACAGCAAGGCTGATTGGTACCTGCCAGCTACAGGCTGGACTGTGGTTGTGGGCCATCACGACGGGGCACCCTGTGGAATTGTGATTTGGCTGGCCTGTGGCCAGGGTAGATTCATTGTGGTTTCCTGGTACCTGCAGAAGGTTGTGCCACGAAATAGGAAACCAGGCAATACTGCACGGAGTGAGCATCGTCAAGTGTTCAGCGTATTCAGAGGGAGACGAAGATATATATTGTGTAGTAATATTTCCCGTTTGTGACTTTTAATTTATATATGGTGGTGGGAAAAGAATTATATATATATAGAAAGTGATAAACTTGTGTATTTAATGTACCTCCCCTTTTTATTTACTTGCATTACGGAGCTCACCCCTTGAAAGCCTCTACTAACTTGGGGCCGGATACCCAAACTCTAATACCATCAGAGAATAACCCAGTTGCGTCCCATTAGGGCCATAACAATTTATGAGACCATTAGAGACACCTTGTACTGCACATGATATTGCATCCTTGATTAAGATAACCATTAAGACCACTGACGTGTTGCTGGGACACGAGCATAAACACCCAGCTGGCGACCTGAGTAGACCAGATAAAGAAGAAGAAAGCGTTCCAGTGTCAGGACAGGCAGGTTTAAGTGAGTTATAAGAAGCTTGAACCTCCCCACTCGCTAGGGGTGTATAAGGCCAGCCCTTAGTTGACTGGAGGGAGCATAAGGGCGAGCAGTGGCGCCTGGTACTGAGGGGCTAAGACCCGTGGGACGAGTCCAACCACAGGTAGGTTAGGGGGGGGTGAACACCTGACTATATATACATATATATATATATATATATATATATATATATATATATATATATATATATATATATATATATATATTATATGTATATATATAATATGTATTTATATATATATAATTTATGTATATAAATTTGATTTGATTTTCGTATATAAATAGATAAATAGATTTGCCTAATAAGCCAAATGTTCCAGAATTTATATATTTTTCAATATTTTTTTCTTATGAAATTATAAAGCTATCCATTTCTTTATGTATGAGTTAATTTCTGGCTTTGTTGCTGTGGACTCTTCCCTTTCACAGTATATACTCAAATGCTCTAATCTTTCTAACAAACGTGACCTAACATAAGCTTACCCTTCCATTTATCTTTCTTTCTCTTTCCTTTTCTTTCTCTCTTCTCTCCTTTTTCTATTCATTGTTTCCTCTGACGTTCCCTTGCTATCCTCTTCTTATTCCTATTACTATCCCCTTTTCATTTGGTGGTTATAATAGGAACTGCCTCGTATGCAGTTCTTATTCCTACTATTCCTATGCCTTTTGCAGTTCTTATTCCTACTACTATCCCCTCTACTACACCTTACCTTGCTCCTCACCTCTCTCTTGCCTATTTATTGCCTGCATCAATTTCCTCATCACACGGGAGACATCTCCTGTCCACGAGGCTAACCATAGTTCGTGCTTCTTGCCCAGCTCCTGTGCCAGGTAAGTTACGGGCTCACCATGGCCCGTGCTACTTGGAACTTGTACCGAGTAGCTGAATCTATAACAAAAACAACATTCCTCATCACTTACAGGCTATTCATGCCTGTGCCACCTCTTGGGTGGCTTAATATTTATCAATCAATTCCTCATCACAATCCACCTATCTGACGGGCTCACCATAGCCCCTGCTACATGAACACTTCGTTCTGAGTAGCTAAATCTGAAACAACAACATTATCACAATCGACTTGAGAATGGTCGAGGACGGACCGAAACGTCGTCGTCCTTTCACCTTTTAGTGTGTGGTCTGGTCAACATTCTTCAGCTACGTTATTGTGACTCATCGCCTGCATGCGGTTGAGTAGCTGCTGCAGGCCTTCTGCTAAATGTGTGGTGATCGCTGCGTCGTCGGCGAAGAGGAATCCCCTGAGGATTTGCATCTGTACTTTTGTCTTTGCTCGGAGTCTGGATACATTATAGAGTTTTCCATGAGATCTTGTACGGAGATAGATGCCTTCTGTGGTTGTTCCAAAGGCATGCTTGACGAGGATCGCGAAGAAGATGCCGAACAGGGTTGGAGCAAGAACGCACCACTGTTGATGTTGAATGGTTCAGAAGTTGATCCGTCGTATACGACTATCCTCTTCATGTTCTTGTGGAACGATTGTATCATGCTGAGTCAACCCATCCACTTAAAAATAACGTCACTTTTGGCTCGTATGCGCGCTATGGCCAAATTTGGACGTAATTTGAAATGAAATCGACTCACAAAAGCGACGTTCTGTTTCGTTTTCTATTTGAGTCGTCCAGCGTACGCGCAGAGGTTAGGAGAGGACACTTTAAATTAACGTTTTTCATAACGTTTTGAAACTTTATGAGAATTTCCAGCCCACCTAACCTATCAGAGGACCCTTAACTTACTGTTGTTGAAAAAAAAAATCCCAAATTTATTTTCATTTTTTTTCATTTTCAAATTACGTCCAAATTCGGCCAAAAGCGACGTTCTTTTTAAGAGGATATGTTGAGTAGGATGGGTGGGCAGCCAATTTTGGCCAAGATCTTGAAGAGTCCGTCCCTGCTCACGAGGTCGAAGGCCTCTATAAGGTCAATGAAGGCGATGTACAAGGCTTTTCTCTGCTCCCTGCACTTTCTTGAAGCTGTCTCAGGGAGAACACCATGTCAGTGGTCAACCTCTCTGCTCGGAAACCGCACTGTGACTCGGGGTACACTCTTTCGGCAAGAATCTGAAGCCTGACCAAGACGACCCTGGCGAAGAGTTTGCCAACGACGCTGAGGAGGGAGATGCCGCGATAGTTGTTGACATCGCTTCTGTCACCTTTATTTTGTAGAGAGTGATGATGTTACATCTCTCATGTCCTGTAGCACCGAGCCCTCCCTCCAGCACTGGCACAGAAGTTCATGAAGCTCAGTTCCACGAGCTCACTTGAGAACTTCAGGCGGAATCTCGTCGTCTCCTGGGGCCTTCCCTGAGGAGAGTGAATCCACTGCTTTCTCAACTTCTTCCACAGTTGTTTCAAGATCAAGTTCCTCCATGATGGGCAGGCATTTGATTGCATGCATCCAAAGTTTCTACGTTGAGCAAGTTCTCTCTGGAGTAGGGTTCGGAGTAATGTTCCACCCAGCGACTCATCTGTTGATCACGGTTTAAATGATCTCTCCAGTGGCTGACTTCAGAGGACCCGTCCTGTTTTGTGTAGAGCTTGTTGCTTGTTTGATCCCTTCGTACATGCTTCTTATGTTGCCGAAGCCAGTAATCGTTAGCACAGCCCTCCCATAGAGGGCTGTGCGCAATAGAGTTTGTTGAACTCTATTGCGGGCAGTACAGAGGGCCTGTAGGTTCCTTTCTGAGGCCAGGTTCTTGTAGGATGAGAGAGCTCGTCTCTTTTCCTCTACGAGGGGTAACAGTTCTGCTGCACTGTTAATAATAATCTGCTGATTTGTTCTGCCTCTTACCGAAGGTGGACATGGCAGTGTTGAAAATAATACCTCTGAGATGTGACCACCTCTCACTTGCGATATCGCAGAGTAGTACAGGAAGGGCATTTACCAGCACCGCAATGAATTCCTCCACCTTGTGAAGGTCGCGGGTCTTGTTTACGTTAATGCGTGGTCTCTCCTCCTTCTTTGCTCTATGGATTTTCCGGGGCTGGAACTTACTCTGCAAACAACGAAAAAGTGGTCGGTGTCACAATCTGCGCTCTGGAAGCTGCGGGTCAGTTTGACGTTTCTCAGATTGCAACGCCCCGTAAGCACCAGGCCGAGTTGGTGCCAATAGTGTTGGTCTGGGGTGTCTCCAGGAAACCTTATGCTGGGGATTGGTGTCAGAATAGGAATTGGCGATGCTGAGATCATTACGACAGCAGAACTCTAGGAGGCGCTGTCCACTCTCATTCATCTTCCCAAATCCAAACTGGCCCAGGCAAGAATGCCAAGAGCTTTGATCAGAACCAACTCTTGTATTAAAATCTCCTAGGAGGAAGACTTGCTCTTGTTGAGGTATGTCTCTGAGAGGCCGAGATCATCATAGAACTTGTCCTTCGCTTCGGTGGAGGAGATCAGTGTTGGTGCGTAGGAGTTGATGAGGCTGACCATTCCTGCTGCTGTTTGAAGCTGAAGTTTGATGATCATGCAGACCCCTCCGTGGGGGGTACTATGAACCCTAACAACCTGTTCCTGATGGCAAAGCCAAATCCATGCTCCCTTACCTCTTCTGGTGGTTTGCCCTGCCAGAAGAAGGTAAAGTCCTTCTCCCGTATGCTACCGGTCGCGGGCAGACGTGTCTCCTGCAGTGCGACTATGTCCATCTGGAACCTGTGCAGGTCATTGTTGATCACAGCTGTCTTACGGGCGTCGTTCACTTCCAGTAGATCTTCCGAGAGACCCGGTGTCATGGTCCTTACATTCCAAGTGCCAAGTTTGAGAGCTGGGTGGCTCTGTGTTTTTCTTTTGCCTGGTGCATGGGTTGACGATCCGCTTATTGGATTGTTGCCTAAGCCCCACGCACCCAGTGGAGCAAGCAAACCGTGGCGGGACAGCACCTTACTGGCTTGTGGCTGCCCAGCATGAGGAGGGCGGTAGCTGTCCTATGAAATTGGATGATTTTTCCCACCGACGGAAGCAGGCCCCTGGCGCCTCACTCTATGCCAATTGAGTGGTACACTTATCAGCGGTAACTGTCGCTTCCCGTGTCGAGCCAGGACACTCCAGCACCCTCTCCAGGGCACAGACCTGGGACGTAATTATGGAGGACTGGCTGTTGCCCATGCAGCAGATCCACCGTCTCCACGCTACCGATGTGATCCATGGGAAGGGCAAGAGCCGATACGCTTGGCACCAGTGTTGTCGCAGGAGTTGCCAGAGTGTAGCTGTAAACAGTTGCAAACTGCCTTAGATACTCCGACTCCGGATTTTTCCTCAGGGTTGACTCCCGAAGTCTTTCCCATGAGTGGGTTTAGCCGCAAGACAGCAGAGGTTTGAAATCGGGGTTTTCCTTCCCCTAGATGAGCTGCCTTCCCAGGCTAATGAGTTCAAACTGCCCGAAGCAACTGGTTTTAAGGCGCCAGACACCCGCCTTCGCCCCTTCTCTTCTTGGTAGAAGCAGTTCCGCCAGTCCTAGAGGTTAAGCCACACGTGCAGGCCAGAAGATTGGACTTGGTTGTCAGCGGCTATTTGAGACGCACGCCACCAGGGTCGCTTTACAAGCTGTGGGTGCTTATCTCTACAACCCCCCCCCCCCCCGGCTATAACAGCCCTTGGAACCATAAAATAGATTTACTATATATGGGCTCGACCTGGAGATGCTGCGGACCCAAGAGGTCGCTCCCATTGGCAGGTCATGACTCATCCCCATATATATATATATATATATATATATATATATATATATATATATATATATATATATATATATATATATATATATATAGATATAGATATAAAATATATATATATATATATATATGTATATATATAAATATATATAGATATATATATATATATAAATATATATAAATATATATATTTATATATAAAAATATATATATATATATATATATATATATATATATATATAATATATATATATGTTATATATATATTATATATATTTATGTCGTACCTAGTAGCCAGAACGCACTTCTCAGCCTACTATGCAAGGCCCGATTTGCCTAATAAGCCAAGTTTTCACGAATTAATTGTTTTTCGACTACCTAACCTACCTAAGGGGGCGCCACATCCGAAAAGTAAAAGTTGTTCAATTTTTTTATAAATTTATTTAAGAAATGGTTATAGAAAGGGCTGCAACTGGTCCAAGTTTCAGCATCACAACCTAAATAGAAAGGGAGAAAAAAAATACACAACGTATTTTGCAACGAATTTTCAACATTTTCAAAATCTTTCAGGGAACACATGTGTTAACTAAAATCATTTCTATAACACTCTGATATCACATTAGCATATAATAAAGGATTATGCTGAGCAGTTTTATCAAAAAAGTGTTTAGTGCAATAATACAATTATTCAAAGTTCCCCACCCAAAATATGCAATATATGATGTTATAAATATTTATAAAATCAATAAATGGACTTTGGACTAAAGTGCTCCGCACAAGTGTAGAAGCACAAACTCTACATATAAGGTGCAATTTTCATGAAATTTGATTAAAAAATGAAAGCTGTGAAACACCTTGAAGTTGAAAATTTCTTTACCTGAGTAAAATAAGATCAAAGTTTGGCCACCTGTAGCCGAGCTTGACGTGGACCAATTTCGTTCATAATTGGCACCCTTGCAGATAGGCATCCGTTCAGCAAGGTGTGTAAGTTCCATGCAAATCCCCCGATAACAAACGGAAAAAAAAAATTGGGGAAAAAAAAAATCCATAGAAATTTATATATATATATTCCTGCACATATATATTATAATTATATTATAATATAAATATATTATAATATCCCATTATAACACTAAAACATGCTAACCTATTATAATTGGTCCGAATTGTGGGTCCTCAAGGTGGCACTGCAATGGGCACTCACAGGCACCTGCATGATTGCTGGATCACCTTCCTTAGGAGTCTGTCTTGGCTTGTTGGAGGGAGGGAGGTCTAGGAAGGTGTGTAAGGAGGCTCTAGGAGAGTTGACGAAGGTGTGTGAGAAAGGTTGAGGAAAGTTGTGGGAGGTTGAGGAGATGTCAAGTGTCGCGCCTCTGCGTGCCTCATACCTCACCACCATCTGTCACTGTATTTACTCTTCTCCGCGCTAAAGCGGCTTTCTTTTACTGATATAGACATCGACCGTGTGCCAGATTTGCTGCTCTTATCTTCTAACGCTTCATCTATATATATCATTGTGCAGTAGACGCAACAATGCGCTATTCCAAGAGCGAGAATGGAGCGCGCATCGACGAAGCATCTATCCTCAATGAGACACACAAGGTGACTGAGGGTTTCTGGTCTGCCGGACCCCACGAGGGATGAAAGAGATGCCAATGAGTGTATATTTACTCTATTCATAAATACAGCGTTATTTACGACGTTATTACGAAAAATTTGACGTTTAGAACGTACGAGGCAATACCTTTCGCGCGCCACAGCTGCCGGGCACCGGATTCTGCACAATTACGCATGAAAATGTGCCATAAATACGTCAAATTATATCGTAAAATAATTATGATTGTACCAGAGTGTTGCCACAATGTTGTAGTATTTTTATAAATATTTCAAAAATTTTCGATTTTTTACCGAATTTTTTCGGATGTTGCGCCCCCAGCGCAACAGCGTTAAGGGGGCGCAAAAATATAACCTAAAAAAAAACCTAACCTAACCTAACTTTTTCGGCTACATAACCTAACCTAACCTATAAAGATAGGTTAGGTTAGATTAGGTAGGGTTGGTTAGGTTCGGTCATATATCTACGTTAATTTTAACTCCAATAACAAAAAATTGGCCTCATACATAATGAAATGGGTAGGTTTATCATTTCATAAGAAAAAAATTAGAGAAAATATATTAATTCAGGAAAACTTGGCTTATTAGGCAAATCGGGCCTTGCATAGTAGGCTGAGAAGTGCGTTCTGGCTACTAGGTACGACATTTATATATATATATTTATATATATATATATATATATATATATATATATATATATATATATATATATATATATATATATATATGTATCACTAAGAACTCTTTGACCCGGCCAGGATTATATCAGATATATCAATACGAAAATCCACAGAGGCCGTGAAGAGAATTCAAACCTATGCGCTGGGTACCCCCAGACGCGCGCTTGAAAGTGTATTGAAAGATAGGCATAAGAGGTAGAACTACTGGACAACGGAGCCAAAGTGCATAGGGAAATTGTGTGGAACATTGGCTCGGCTTTAGTGGAAGCTTCGGGAATCCTTGTAGGTTCAGCAGAATCCCAGGTTGCAATTATTTTGACCATGTCGTGGTTTGGTCGTCTAGAGCGTGTGCCTGGGAATACCCAGCGCCTAGGTTCGAATCCTCATCATGGCTCCAGTGGATTTTCTCAATAATAATAATAGGAAGAGGAAGAAAATCATGAATTCTATTACTACTAAT
The DNA here is from genome assembly GCA_020271785.1 of Procambarus virginalis. Taxonomy (NCBI): domain Eukaryota; kingdom Metazoa; phylum Arthropoda; class Malacostraca; order Decapoda; family Cambaridae; genus Procambarus; species Procambarus virginalis. The sequence goes on along the minus strand of WNGS01037010.1, from coordinate 46,888 downwards.
AATAATAATGAGAAAATCGCCAATAGCATTAATAATAACAACTAATATTTTAGCCAATCGGCCAGAGAATATATTAAAATGGAATGTATTCATGCTGGCTCAGCACTCTCCTCACAATTACCTTAACTTGATACCTGGTTGATACCTGGTTGATGGGGTTCTGGGAGTTTTTCTACTCCCCAAGCCCGGCCCGAGGCCAGGCTCGACTTGCGAGAGTTTGATCCACCAGGCTGTTGCTTGGAGCGGCCCGCAGAGCCACATACCCACCACAGCCCGGCTGATCCGGGACTTCTCTTAGGAAACAGTCCAGTTTTCTCTTGAAGATATCCACGGTTGTTTCGGCAATATTTCTTATAGTCGCTGGGAGGACGTTGAACAACCGCGGACCTCTGATGTTTATACAGTGCTCTCTGATTGTGCCTATGGCACCTCTGCTCTTCACTGGTTCAATCTTGCATTTTCTTCCATATCGTTCACTCCAGTACGTTGTTATTTTACTGTGTAGATTTGGGACTTGGCCCTCCAGTATTTTCCACGTGTATATTATTTGGTATCTCTCTCGTCTCTTTCTAGAGAGTACATTTGGAGAGCTTTGAGACGATCCCAATAATTTAGGTGTTTTATCTCGTCTATGCGTGCCGTATATGTTCTCTGTATTCCCTCTATTTCAGCAATCTCTCCTGCTCTGAAGGGGGAAGTGAGTACTGAGCAGTACTCGAGACGGGACAACACAAGTGACTTGAAGAGTACAACCATTGTGATGGGATCCCTGGATTTGAAAGTTCTCGTAATCCATCCGATCATTTTTCTGGCTGATGCGATATTTGCTTGGTTATGCTCCCTAAACGTTAGATCGTCGGACATCATTATTCCCAAATCCTTGACATGCTGTTTTTCTACTATGGGAAGATTTGATTGTGTTTTGTACCCTGTATTATGTTTCAGATCCTCATTTTTGCCGTACCTGAGTACCTGAAATTTATCACTGTTAAACATCATATTATTTTCTGCTGCCCAATCGAAAACTTTGTTGACATCTGTTTGTAGTTTTTCAATGTCTTCAGCAGAGGTAATTTTCATGCTGATTTTTGTGTCATCTGCGAAGGATGACACGAAGCTGTGACGTGTATTTTTGTCTATATCAGATATGAGAATAAGGAACAGTAGCGGTGCAAGGACTGTACCTTGAGGTACAGAGCTTTTAACATCGCTTGGACTCGATTTTATCTGATTGACTGTTACTCTTTGTGTTCTGTTCGACAGGAAATTGAGTATCCAGCGTCCTACTTTTCCAGTTATTCCCATTGACCTCATTTTGTGAGCTATCACCCCATGGTCACATTTGTCGAAAGCCTTTGCAAAGTCTGTGTATACAACATCTGCATTTTGCTTTTCTTCTAGGGCTTCTGTGATTTTGTCATAGTGGTTGAGTAACTGTGACAGACAGGATCTTCCCGCTCTAAATCCATGTTGTCCTGGATTGTGCAATTCATTGTTTTCCATAAAACTAGAAATTTGATTCCTAATCACTCTTTCAAACACTTTTATTATGTGTGATGTTAGTGCAACTGGCCTATAATTTTTTGCCAAGGCTTTACTCCCCCCCTTGTGCAACGGAGCTATATCTGCAGATTTAAGTGCTGCTGGTATCTCCCCTGTATCCAGGCTCTTTCTCCATATTACGCTGAGTGCTCTCGCTACTGTACTTTACATTTCTTTATGAATATTGAATTCCATGAGTCAGGCCCAGGGGCTGAGTGCATGGGCATATTGTCAATTTCTCTTTCAAAGTCTTCCGAGTTTGTGGTAATATCCGTTATATTATCTGCAGCTTGAATGTCATTCATAAAGAAGCTGTCTGGGTCATCAACTTTCATGTTGTTAATTGGTGTGCTAAACATAGCCTCATACTGGCTTCTTAGAATTTCACTAATCTCTTTGTTGTCCTCTGTGTACGTACCTTCATTTGTAATTAACGGTCCAATACTGGTCGAGGTTTTGGATTTTGATTTAGCGTATGTGAAAAAATATTTCGGATTTTTCCTTATCTCTTGTATAGCTCTCTGTTCCAATTCCATTTCCTCAGACTCATATGATCGCTTCAACGTTTGTTCGATTTCTTCGATCTCCCTGCTTAGGCTTATTGTCCTTGCTTGTGATAGTTGTGTCTGCCGAAGCATTTCCGTTATTTTTTTCCTTCTCCTGTACAGTCGTCTGCGTTCTCTTTCTAGAGTGTTCCTCTTTCTGCCCCTCCTCACCGGCACGTGCTTCAAGCAGACCTTGTAAGCTTCAGCTGTCAGTTGAGCTATTCCCTGTGTGGGAGTTTTGTCGCTTAAGACCGTCTCCCATTGAATGGTTGAAAGGTCTACATTTATTTTTTCCCAGTCAATCCTCTTATTGTTGAAATTGAATTGATTGAATATTCCTTCTCGCTTGTTGGGTCTCTTAGATCTACTACCGTTATTTATGCTAGTTCGCACTTCAATGAGCTTATGAACTTACTACACTACACATTATTGTTGTCCGTGGATGCCTGCTAGGCATATCGAAGGGTCATATGTATTTATTTATTAATTTGCGAGAAGGTACATTGGGTTGTGAAAGTATATTTACATATTTAATTAAGTGATACATTCTTGCAAAGCTTGTAACACGCTTAGCATTTCCGACAGGTCATTAAACTAATCAATAAATGTAATGAAAAGTACATTGTAACAAAATTTGGATTCATATAATAACTACCCAATTATAAATTAATAGATAAAAATAAATTGGTGAAGTTGCATGTTTTAAGTACTAAATAGGGGGAGTGGGAAGCACTGGGAACTGTGTTTGTAGTACAAAGTGGGATACTATGAATATGAAATTAGGTACTTCTTGGTTCTAGTATTCAGTAAAGTATACGTTGGACAATTTTTTAATTCATTAAGGAGTAAGTTTCAAATTTTGGGTTATTTTATTTCTATGGTATGTTTGCGTAGATTTTTTCTGACTATGAGAATATCAAAGCTATATTTATTTCTCTTGTGGTGTTCATGGGTTCCATTACATCTATCAAAGAAGAGTCTCAACTCAAGATTAAAATCTGCTAATGAGGTTATGTAAGTGTAAATAGGACTATACAGGGTGAGTGTGGGCAGCACGAGGTAATGTGTGAGTTAGTAGCACACAGTGGGATACTTTGAAGATGAAATTAGGTACTTCTTGGTTATACTGTTCAATAATGTATATATTGAACAATGTTTTTAGTTCATTCATTAGCGCGTCCCAATATCTATGGCAACGACCAACATTTGCCTGGATGCTACCCACAATAGTTGCCTAACACCCAGGTACCAATTTAATGCTATGTGAACCAGGCATCACGTGCAATGAACCGTGCCCAAATATCTCGTCCTGCATAGGAATGAATCTGGGACCATTTATTTGCGAGCCGACTGCACTGCAGGATCCTGTCATTACAATATTAATGATATGATTCTTTATAGTTTTTACAGTATTAATATTAAATTAATTAAGAAAATCAGTAGGAGTCATGAGCACGATTCGAAGCTATGCGCTGGGTACTACCAGGCAATCTTTCTAGACCACTACACCACAACATGGTTAAAAGCATTATAACCTGTAATTCTACTGAATACTCTATAGGGGTCCTGAGGTTTCCATAGGAGCATTATAAGGGTTTTACACAATGATTCATGCGCTCAAACTTGCAGTCTAGGATTTCTTCCTCCCCACGCTTGTCTTCAGGTACACAAGGAAGTCACATGAACGTGATATATCAATGAGACAATCAATAGGAGCCGTTCTAAAAATGGTTCCTACTGATTTCTCTACGGCTTGAATGGTTCGTACTCCTACAAAAATCAGAGGAGAAATTACGGTAATGTGATTTCTTATTACATTCATTGATATTTCGTTGATAGCAATACATTAGTGTAAACATGGCTCAAACAAAATAAGTTTTCCAGTATAATATCAATAGGTAGGATAATTGTGAGTGTACTGTGCAGAATTTCATCACCCAATATATTATTAAGTCTTAAGCAAATTTGTTTAGGATGGTTGGGGAGGAAAAAGGGTAACGACGTTCTTATCATCGTATAAGTCTAGTTCAAGTTCAAGTTCAAATTCAAGTTCAAGTTCAAGAAAGTTTTTGAAAAAAGGAAGTACATCTCAAAAGGACTGAGTAGGTTAGGCTGCATCTACTGGCGCCAACAGGGTCCCTCAAGGTGCTTATAAACCTATAGAG
>WNGS01037010.1:8138-41636 GCA_020271785.1 Procambarus virginalis | reverse complement strand
GCACTCGCCCTCCAAAAGAAAAGAATCAGCCGTCTGCCGACGTCTGTCTCTCCAGGCTGCACGTTTACAGCGGACAGCCCGAGCACAGTCCGCATTCACCAGGAATGCACTTCCGTGGACCCCAAGAGGAAGAGCGAGGAATAGAGCAGAGGGCAACGTCGAAGACAGTGTCATGAAAAAGGAGGAGAGAGCGAGGGAAAGGTCAGTGAGAGCAGCACTGAGGGTAAAAAGGTTTTAGTCCGCTTTCGCAAACTGCCACCTAGGGAAGGAGAGGGGAGGGCGAAAAGAGAAAAAAGAAACAAGGATGAAGAAATGGTCACTGCCATGGAGGTCATCAAGAACCTGCCACGTGAAATCTAAGTAAAGAGAAGACGAGCAAAGAGAAAGATCAAGACAGGAAAGGATGCAAGTCCGAGAGTCCAAATGAGTTGGTTCACCAAAATTCAGAAGAGACAGGGAAGAAGAAAGGATAAATGGCTCAAGAAGGCGACCCCGGGTGTTTGTCAAAACATCACCCAAAAGCGGATGACGACAATTGAAATCACCCAGCAGGAGCACAGGCTCTGGCAAGGAGTCCAGTACGTGTTTCAGATCAGGAAGAGAAAGCGGGACACTCGGGGGGAGATAAATGGAACAGTGTACCATTTCCCCACAAAGATACCAGCAGTATGAAGAGGCGAAGGAATATGTAAGGGGACAAAGGGAACATCAGAGCGAACCAAGAGAGCAGAAGAGTTAGGAGCCCCAGCAACAGCTAGGAGGGAGGGGGAGAGAAAGGAATAGCCACGAAAGCGACCAGGACGAGCGTCAAGCATCAGCTCCTAGAGACAGACAAAAAGGGGCGAAAATCGCGAAATCAGAAGTTGGAGTTCAAGGAAATTGGCGTAATAACCCCGAACGATCTATTGAAGAATAGACATCGACGAGAAGAGAAAGGACAACATCAACACAGAACAAGGAAGAAACAAAGGCGAAAAAGCAACATAGCACATTAAAGAAGATCAGGGTCACCAAAGTCAGGGGGGCATGGGTAAACTGAGAAAAGACGGAGGGAAGGAAGCAGGAGAGGTGACCAGAGGTGGACAGGCGGGGTCCGGAGGAGGAGGAGGCAACTGAGAGGAGTAGTCAAGGACAGCAGCAGGAAGAGGGGGAGTAGAAAGAGGGGAGCACACCTCAGCAAGGACAGCAACCGAGAGGGAAGGGGCCAAAGAAACCTGCATAGCAGGAACAGTGGACGCAACCACCAAAATGGGAGGGGAAAGGGCGATAGAGTCAGAAGTAGCGAAATCAGACCGAGGAAGAAAGCGAAGCCTTCTTACCCGCCGGGGAGAAGGAAGGAGAGGAGCCAGGCTTACGCTTCTGACTTAACGAGACAGGTGTCCAAGCAACTACGTGCTGGGCAACGGATTCCAGCTTCTCAACAGAAGCTGAACGAGAGCAAACAAGACGGCCGTTAGGAGAGCGATGGACATCGGCACACACTGACAGGCGGCGGGGAGAGTCAATAGATGGAGGAGAAGGACGGGAAGGAGGATCGGAAGGAAACGAGGAAGAAGACACAGGAGACATGACAGACCGGACAAAAAGAAGGGGAACCCCAGCCACAGGACCAGGAGGGGGAACCTTCGAGAGAAAACTCAAAGGAACAGAGAAGGGGGCAGTGGGCATATCAGGGTCCAAGGCCCAGAAACGGTTGTGGGTCTGAGGAAGGTGGGAAGGACGAGGAGAGGAAGAGCGCAACACGCGAGCTTAAGAGACGTTAGCATAAGGCGGGAGCTGGCGAACCTGGCGCTTCGCTTCAGGAAAAGGTAAAGGCTCCCGGTGATTCAAGGTGAAGACGGCTGCCTCAAGCTTGTAATGGATACAGGCACGGGAGAAGATAGGATGGGCCTCACCGCAGATGATGCAGCAAGCCTGGGGAGAAGTGCACTCCGACTTCGAGTGACCTTCGCCCCCACACAAAGGACAGAGAGAGAGAGTCCCAGAGCAGTGGAGGGCACCAAGCCCAAACTTCCAGCACTTGTTACAAAGCCTAGGATATGGAATGTACTCCTGGACAGAGCACCTGGCACCAGCAAGAATGACAGAGGGCGGAAGGGTCCTACCATCAAAAGTAATCTTCACAACCCGAAGGGGTGACGGCGACGACGACGAGGGTGTTACGGCCCTAATGGGACGCAACCGGGTTCTTTTCTGATGGTATTGGAGTTTGGGTATCCGGCCCCAAGTAGTAGAGGCTTTCAAGGGGTGAGGTCCGTAATGCAAGTAAAATAAACTGGGGAGGTACATTAAATACACAAGTTTATCACTTTCTCTATATATATAATTCTTTTCCCAACACCATATATAAATTAAAAGTCACAAACGGGAAATATTACTACACAATATACAGCTTCGTCTCCCTCTTAAGACGCTGAACACATGATGGCGCTCACTCCGTGTAGTCTTGCCTGGTTTCCTATTCCGTGGCACAACCCACTGCAGGTACCAGGAAACCACGACGAATCTACCCTGGCTACAGGCAAGCCAAATCACAATTACACTGGGTGCCCCGTCGTGAAGGCCCACAACCACAGTCCAGCCTGTAGCTGGCAGGTACCAATCAGCCTCGCTGTAAGGCCACTTCACGACGAATACTAGGGTTGCGAGCCCTAGGCAGGAGCCTCGTGTAACTCGCTGGTTACTCTCCTCGGTCGGTACCGCAGTTGGTTGTCTATTCCACCAGCCAGCCCCGGGTTCGGCGAATCCCGTCACTGCCACTCCTCAGGCAGACAACTGAACACTCAGCAGTGCTCGTCCAGTGGTGGCTCACTGCTTCTACAAAGCAGACTGGTGAAGAGACCTTGGCTGCCTTGAGTAGGCTGATTCATCGTACATCACAGCCGTTCTAGGTTGACTATGAAAACAGACACGTCATCAGTACTGGGTCACTACATGGGAACCACTAGGAAACATCACTTACTGGCTTAGACACAAACGTCCACCTTTTCTCTCCATAGATGGCATTCACTGTCTAAGCGCCACCTCACCAGAGGTCAGCAGCGGCTTCTTCACGAACCGACTGGGACAGGAATCCAGCGCCTATTGCCGGCATATCCCGTCATCACTAGATGGCGTCGTCTATGTTGTGGGGGTTTTCGGAAGCGGACTCATAAATGGCATTGTCGTCAATGCTCCGTGCTCTGCAGATAAACTTGGGTGCGTAACAGAGGGGGACGAGTAAACGTGTCTATCTGGAGGACAGAATGGCCCTGGGCCTCAAGGATATGTTGAATATCATCGTGAATCTGCATCGTCCTGCAGATTCCGAACACTGGTTGCAACATGGGGCGGAAGGAGGGTAGTGCCAACACTGGCATTCAACCGAGCGTTCTTGGAGACCTGAACAAGGGTCTCGCCAAGGCAGGATAAAGCAGCCTAGCGGGAGGCTGCATCCTGAGAAGGAGCAGCAACGACACGTGTACCGAGACGGGTGGGGTTGACGGTGACAGAGGCATCCACAGAATCAACAAGGTGCCTATGAAGGGAGAAATCGTCAGGAGGCGCAGAATCAAGAGGGAGGAGATCAAAGTATTTGGCCCACGAAGCAGGACCATACAAGGCCTGATAGGCATCAAAATGGGAAGGAATCGAGCAAGTGCGGCTGTCTCGAGTACGGCGTTGAGAACCCCCAGAGAGGGGTTAAAAGGCGCAGTAGTCACAACTAGAGACTGAGCCGTGCCAGGGGATGAGGTAGTCACCACTGGGGGCTTGAGGCTCGACACAACCACAGAGGAGGGAGGGGAGCCGAGGGGAGTACTCAGAGAGGCAAAAGTAAGTAAGTAATTATCAAAAGAAGGCACCAAACCGCAGAGAGGCCAAAGGAGTAGCAAGGTCAGGGCCCAACGCAGCGGGGTCTACAGAACCTGGTCTTCCAATACAGTCTGACTCGGAGGCTTGGTCGCCCACTCCACGAGCCTGAGAGGGTAAAAGAGGGACATTCAACAACATAGACATTAAAAGAAACATTTCACTCACGAATTTGCCCCCACACCCACCATGCAGCCACAATTAGAGGTAGGACACCCAACAAGAAGCTATCGCCGATCAAGCCGGTGCCCGTAGAGGTGCGTCATGAGTATACGCCAGTAGTGTAAAGTGTGCCAAGTCGGCGCCGTTTTGCTTTTTTCGACGGGCCGATTTGGCACACTGTTTTTTTGTTGCCCCGGTGAGATTTGACGGCGCCGATTTGGCACACTGTTTTTTCGTTGCCCCGGTGAGATTTGACGGCGCTGATTTGGCACACTGTTTTTTCGTTGCCCCGGTGAGATTTGACGGCACCGATTTGGCACACTGTTTTTTCGGCCCTAAAGTCTCAATTTGAGCTAAATCTCTAGATTTCACTAATATGAAATGGGAGGCGTTTAAACTGATACTTCTAGCATATTTCCCAGAGAAAAATATATTTTGGGTAATTAATATACACGAAATAGCCAGATGTCTGCCTTTAGTGAAGATATCAGACACAATTTTGGAATTGACAGATTCGATGAACAAGTCATCAATAATAATTAAAATAGGTGAATCGTCTGTACGTTCATCTAAAGGGTTGATAATCTCAGGATGAGCTATTATTTTCTTGTTAATTACTGGATCGTCTAGCAATGCTTTGTAACTGCCCCCACATATAATAATACTGGAGAATTTCAGATGGTATTTTTGTACGAGTTTAGTGCACAAATGAGATTTTCCACCATTGGAAAATCCTGCAATGATTATTCTGCTAGGTTCATTGAAAATATCGAGTTGTTCTTCAGTGATAGGTGAACTATCCATGACTCGTGTTGGGTTTGTACTGACATAAGTATGATAAGGACATTATATTTAAACATGGGAGGTTGCATAAAAAACATCAAAGTATACATTTCATAATTTTTTTATTTATTTTGCATAGAACATTTTTCAAAACATAGGTTAGGGGGACAAGGTTTTATAAAAACATCAAAGTATACATTTCACAATTTTTTTTTTTTTTTATATAGAACAGTACATTTTCAACATAGGTTAGGGGAGACTGCATTTTCAAAACATCAGTGATGAATCAGGGGCCCCGCAATTTTTCAAAACATCAATGATAGGTTAGGGGAGGTAGCAATTTTCAAACACAAAAGATAGGTTAGGTGAGGTTGCAAATTTTCTATCGCCAATTTTCTTCAGTCACTAATTGTGAGGATACGTCTTGTTCACCAGTGCATCGCGTTTTCCCCACATATTGAATATGGGATGGAATCCACGTCTCACAGGACGTGCAGCAGCAAGTGCAGGTACATCCTCCTCATTCTCTTCTTCATGTATTTCTGCTCGAGGTATATCTGGGTGTCCATACGCCAAAGACTGTGTAGGACTCAGTACATAACGTTTATCGTCAAAGGCGGACAATCCACGTTTTGTAGTGAGACAGGTACACATACGACCTTTAACATTCCTAATAGATCTGGATTGGAACCTCTGCCCAATATTTAACTCTAAAGCACTTTGGAAAGCTGCATGAGTGAGTTTAGACTGATGATAAGTGGAAATTCCTTTACAACGACAGATCTGAACCTGATCTTGAGTGAGAATTGAGTACATTTTAGGCTTCAGTGCAATGAGCTCCTTGATAATTTTGGCTCCAACTTCCGATTTTAACAATCCCAATTGACCTTTGCGAGAGTCATCGAAATAGGGATTTTCAGGAGGGAAATTGCTGAAATCCATATGCTGAGATAAAGGCAGTTTATTTAATTCCTCAAAAGCATTTGGACAGGTCAATTCAATCAAATACGAATCTGTATCCGTATACAACAATCTAGCTTTGTCTCCATAATGAACTTTGATCGTATTATACCAAAAATCATATAGGATCCTCTTAGCTATTTGCAAGATCTGGAATCCCAAATAGGTTGGTGTATTGACTTTAAGTGATTGTTTCTTAACCGTGCAAATGACTCTGTCTTCGCTCAACAAAATGCTCCGTTTGAAGAACGGTTTACGTGCAAGCTTTTGGAATTTGTCTCGAGATGTAACTAAATAATGCTGATCACCATATTTACTCACATTTGTTAAACTCTTGCCGTAAATTGCATTTGATACTAGCTTGAACGCTTTACCCTTAATGGCGCAAGGAGTATTTGCACGTTCACGAGCATTTGTTTCAACAAATTCCTTAAGGTACTTGCTTTGTTGGAATTCATAAACTGCATTAACCTTAGCTACTTCTAATCCCAATTTCATCAGCATCTGAAGCAAATCTAAACTGACCAGGTAATCTTTTTGTGGGAGATGAGAAGCAATTAATTTATTGTTTTTCTTGGGGAGTTTGCGATCTTCGGTATTTAAAATATGTTTGCTATAATCGGACAGAAGATCGGTTGAAATATTAGCATGCGACAGGGTTAAGGGTAAATCATCGGTGTATCGTGCCACCTCAGGTGCGACATGCTTGGTATCACACATGACCCAATATCCCTTATCCCCATCACATGCAATATTTTCCAATCCTTGTTGGAGCCAATCATTACATTCGGCAGCAGATAATTTACGGATCCCACCTTGAGGAAGCAGTTCTGTCATACAGGTGGCGTATAAGCCATTAAAATCCAAATACAGAATATATTTATCAGTACTAGAAGGATCAGCACCCGTATGCTCATTTTGTACACTTGTGTGTTGCCGCACAACAGAGGTAAATCCGCCTCTTAGATTTCTACGCAATACATCGTACAAATGGGGATCAGAAATAGAGTCCAAGACAACTTGACCTTTAAACAAGAAAGCGTCCCATGCAAAACTAGATAACGAGACATAGTGTGTAATGTCTAACTTGTACAGCTCAAGCATGGTCTTGCGCCATACAGTAAACACATCGCACAATAGTCCAGTATCTACTTTCAAATAGACCTTCAAGTAATCCCCAATGGTCTTGCATTCCGCTAATCTAAAGACTTCTTTAGCCTGTGTATAATCGGTCTCGCTTATGGCCTCGTGCTTTAAACTATTGAAAAAGGCTTCGGGAGGAGGAAGAGCCGGTTCATTTAATTTCTCCAAAGATGAAATATAGTCATAACAGAATACTTGTTTACCTGTCTTTAATAAATGATGGGCAGCTGCAGGGACGTCATCTAGCATAACTGAGGTGTAAGTGGTGGGTTTACCTTCCTTGATATGTTCTTTAGCTAGTTTTTCAAGCCCACCATTTAGTAAAGCCAGACTATCCATAAACCGAAGTTTACCGATATCTACTTTCATGAACTTAAATCCATCTTTGGAGGCAATATCAATTTTACGGTTAGGGAGGTTAGACAATTCATTTAAAATTACCCCGAGGTCATAAGCCGCATTGTGAGAGAATGTATACAAATATTTATATGAATTTCTGCACAACATGTTACACCTACGGCAATAGGCTGCTAGATAATTATTAAATTCAATAGCATGATCATGATGACGGTGCTTGTCCATAGCTGATTTGAATGGCCTATAACACATTTCACATGTGGTTTGCCGTCTATGGGCTTGCCAATGTGCACGTGTCATAGATATTTTGTATTTAGGCATGGTAGATTTATTTCTCTTCCATGACTTCTCCAAAGTATCAATGAAATGATTGACAGGGTCATCCCCCATATACGTTAATTTCTCTACCACCTCCAATTCCCTGTTGATGATGATAAAAGCATATGCCACGGCTTTGTGACGCTTTTCAATCATACCTTGGGGATTGGAGGGGTCCAACAAGCACTTGAAATCATAATAGGCCGTGTGAGAAGGTCCATAAGCACGACCGTAATTTTTGAACTTGATTTTATGACCTTCAGGGTAAAATTTCAATGTTTGTTTAACTTCACACGACTCTTCATGATCCTGCATAGCATCAGGTGACAAATGAATTAAGCACGAATGGCAAAAAATATGATTGTTTGGTATTCTATTTGGATTGCCGCGCATGTTGCGAACATACTGATTGAAATCTTTAATGAGCACAAGATGTTGATCCTTTAGCATGAGCAATGGTACTTTAGGAGCAGAATGATCCCTGCCTTTCCTAGCTAAGCTAATGTAGTACCTATTGTCTTCACGTGTAAGCACATAGATAAAAATACTTAATTTATTTATACTTTCAATTTTATTGATATTATCGTACGTTATGGGTATTTCAATATCCTCACTCCAACGGACAAATCTAAGACACCACCTGGCAGATTTGGAACGCCTGACAATGTTTTTTTATGTCATTTCCTGAGCAAGACATATATATGCTGCCAAACATTGGATCAAACAAGCATTTTGTTCCCCTTTAGGGTTGAAAACAATTTTTCCCACGCAATTTATCTGGATATGGTACATATTCTCCTAGACGGATGGGATGCTGAACAGCTATAGAATTAATATAAAAACCAGAAATACTCTGTATACCTAGATTGGAACCTTCTGTCTCGGCAAAGAACTCTTCTAGCTTATTATCCAATTCAGCAATCCATTGATCTACGACAACACTAGCCTCGTGTCTAGTTACAGTGCGTTGCTCAGCCCTTATAGGCAACTCTCCCTCAAAATCAGGTTCATTTTCTTGATTTAGCCGTTGTAAATTGAATGTAAAATCGGGGTATATTAAAAGGGCAGGAGGCAAATTGGGATGAACGGCATCAAACAAGGATTCTATTTGCCGGATAAAATAATCACGATATATAGTCAAATAATGGGCAGGATCACCTTGGGCATGATCTGGGATGCTATATGAATGGCGTATGTACCCCCCATTGAAATTATTGATCACTTCAAGCACTTCGGGTTGAGGAGGAGGAAGTATAACATCTACCTGCTGCTGTTGCTGCTGTTGTTCCTGAGGTGGCGGTGGAGAATTAGCGATAGGCTGGCTGGCTTCCATATCTGAATCTGCATCCCAAACCAGATGCAGGGAGTCTTCTTCGTCCTCCAGTTGAGAACCTATAAGTAACATGAATAATAATTTCAAAAATAAAATTAAATATATAGGAACTTTAATAACAATAATACTGGCATTATTTAAATATGAAAATAATAATTAATGCGGATGATACTTACAATTAGAACTTTCCCTGATGTTATTATCTTCTGGTGTTGATGAGCGAGCTTGGCTCGTGCTAGGCTCTTCACCACCTCCTCCACGAGGATATTCTTCCTCTACCTCCACTACCTGCTGAGTTGGCGAGCCTAAAATCATATAAAATGATCATGTGAATAATAATTGAAGATGATAAGTGAGGTATTTATATAAATATACCTAACAAGAATTGGGAATAGTTTAATATCGCAGAAAAACTATATTTAACTTACTTTCGTACTGGGCGCTTTGGTGCGATGAGGCTTCTGAGTGCTCTGAATCAGAACTAGTATCAGACTCGGAATCATCTAGATACATGCAAAATGGACATGCATCAGGGTTGCGACCTGTAGATTTTAATTATTCTATATAGTTATGCGTATTTTTAAGGAATGCTGCATAGATGTATAGCTCTACAACTAAATTGTAAATAATAATTCATATATAAATTAGCCGCTGCAATTTAATAAAGAATGTATTTTTTGTTCAGAATATTAATACAAATAATACCCGATGCTGCGGTTAAGTCATTTTTTTTTCAATAGTAACTATAAATATGCTATAACTCACAACATATCTATGGGAAATTTCTACAGTTGTTATAACAACACTGTTACTTACGGGTAGAACAAATCACTTTGGAGCACGATGGACAAATCTTATCAAAATGTCCACGAGGTATTTTAAAGCACTGCTCACAGTAAATAACACACTGATGCCGAGGATTGGCGGAGAAGGTTATCCTACATTCAGCACATCTCGCCTGGCACAGGTGGAATGGTCCTAGTTTAGGAGCCTTGCAAAGTTCACAAATATACATGGTTGAGTTGATAGATACGAGTCAACGAAGTTCGTTAATGCACCAGTGCTGGAGCTAGTTCAGAGTGTTAGCACAGGAAACCTGAGTTGGACTGTCCTTTGGGCTGGGGGAGGTCCTTATAAGGTCAGCTCGTCTGCTGCCAGATGTACGATTCTGATTAAATTGCTGTACGACATTTGGGCATCTATTTTAATTTTGAACTTATCAATACATAATGATTACAGTTTTGGATGACTAAAATGTATATTCTTAAACCTCTGATTAGGTTAGGTGGGGATGGTTAGTCATTTTTGAATAATAATATGCTAGTAGGACGCTAAAGGCTGCATTGGCCATCTGGTGACGTCACACATAGTTGACCAGTCAGGTGCTGTGATACCTTGACACTTGTATGCTAATGGCTAGCAATACCTCATCCCTATACCTGAGATCGCTTTTTGTGATGTCACTAAACAATGTCAGCAACTGGTCTGTAGAATGTACTTGTTTGTTATAAATAATAATAAGTTAGGTTAGGTTAGGTTAGGGTAGGATGGTTTAATGGGGTTTATGAATAACAGAAAAATAGGAGCAATGAGCGAAAATACGAGCTATTGTAGCTGAATATCGACTCTAGTGAAGCACAGAGTATAGGTGAGGTATTAAGCCTGATTAATAGTTCACACTTATGTGTGAACCTCCTGGGATCCACATTTAGCGCGTTGATGCCTCGGGCCGCATTAGGGATGATGGCGTCAGAAAAGAAGGTAACTGCAGAAGGCTTGCTTTTACTGAATGAGAATTTTGATTTGTTATATGCTACAGCAAGGTGTGGGGGAGGTTTGTTTTTTGAGAGAATGTGAGATGTGCATATATATTTATGTACGTGCATATATATTTATGTACGTGCATATATATTTATGTACGTGCATATATATTTATGCGTTATGAAGCAATATTGGATTACTACTGAAATTGCATTGAAGTCACCATACCCGGCAGGGACTATTAGTTTAAGAAGCATTATTGGATTACTACTGAAATTGCATTGAAGTCACAATGCCTGGCAGGGGTCTGTTTTCATGCAAATGGATGATAGTGGGTTTTCATTTTTATTTGCCCTATGATCAATAAACGAGCCTTGAAGAACGATGGACAAAGCTTAAATTACATTCTCTAGATAGACGAAGAAATAGGGGTGACATGATAGAGGTGTGACTGAATGGACATGACAAAGGGAGGATATTATTAGCTGATTAATACAATAAACACGATACAGAACACGAAACAAAGGGTATAAATTGGATAAGTTTTAAATTTAGGAAATAGACCTGGGTAAATAATGGTTCTGTAACAGGATTGAACTCATTTCTTATGTTAATATGAAATCTTAGCTATAAAATGATCTTAGATAGATGGGCAACAGTATGGAAATACCTTATTGAGAAAATGAGCTTATAATGGATAACGCCATTGTACATTAGGCTTGACAGGAGGCAGCCTTTTATTCCCCTTGATATAAATATAGAAAGTGGGAATACGTATACTTTAACAGAAAACGGACTTATTTAAAGAAGATGAAGAGAGGGTGACTGGCTAGCTGGTGACGTCATTGACCATTAGCGATGCCTGTGCATGGGTCACTGGGCTAACGAAATTTGGGTATGCCAGGGACCGGCATTTTAATCCTACCCCCAGGCAAATTGAAGACTAGCGACCTGATGATGTCATTGACCATTGGCTATGCCTGTGCATGGGTCACCTGGGCAACGAAAAAACAGTGTGCCAAATCGGCGCCATCAAATCTCACCGGGGCAACGAAAAAACAGTGTGCCAAATCGGTGCCGTCAAATCTCACCAGGGCAACGAAAAAACAGTGTGCCAAATCGGCGCCGTCAAATCTCACCGGGGCAACGAAAAAACAGTGTGCCAAATCGGCGCCGTCAAATCTCACCGGGGCAACGAAAAAACAGTGTGCCAAATCGGCGCCGTCAAATCACACCGGGGCAACGAAAAAACAGTGTGCCAAATCGGCGCCGACTTGGCACACTTTACCCTACTCAGATGCCCCTACACTGGGTGACCCTAAGTTCAGATTATGGATGCCAAACCCTAGTAGTGGGGGTCTGTGCGACGATGCCCAAGATGGAGGCACAGGTCATCTTGGGAAATGACGCATGTGGAGGACAAGTCCTCCCGAACCTCGTGAAGGACGAGGAGTGCTTGGAGCACTACGAGAAGAAAGGCGGAGTGTTCGACGCCTGTGGGGGCGAGAAAGGAATCGCCATGGATGCGTTCCCTGTTAGTGCCGTAGTTCCGAGGCAGTGCAAAGGACAAGGAGGGTGTGGATCTGATAAGGCCGACGAGGAGACGTCCGACGGCCTGGAAAATGATCACCTCTTCAGGGAACCCGGAGAGCAAGTAGAGGGCGAAGGCAGCCCAGGTGGTGAGGTACAGATGACCCTCACCGGTTCTCCTGGGGTGGACCGCACTCGGCTCGAGGAGCAGCAGCAGGCCGAATTCCCCAAATTGATTTGTAAGGCAAAAGGAGGACGTGTTGGTCCCGAGAGGGCCACTCATTTCAACAGGCAAGACGGCATGTTAATAAGACAGTGTAAACCTGTAAGGAGGGAGGTCGGAAAAGCCTCTCCAGGTACGAGAAACCGGGTAGTGTTGCCAGCCGAGTGCAGAGCGGCAGTGTTGGGTCCGTCGCACGCCGTTGACTCTGCGGGTCGCCTGGGGGTGACCACGGTGCGACGTTCGACGTCGAGAGGAGTGGCCGGGCAACTACAATGGTTATTCTCTTGGGTGAGAAGGCACAGGGAAACTCAGACTGACAGTGTAAATATATTCCAGTCTGAGTGTTTCAGACGAACAGTGACGAATTGGGGAGTGATGCGGATTCGGTCGTCGCCCTACCGATCGCAGTCGAAGGGGGCGATCGAAGGATTCCACTCCATCTCGAAGACAGTTCTGAGAATGTTCTGCGTAGAGCAGGAAGATGGGTGGGAAGAGACAGCGGACCCTGTTTTGTTGGCCATTCGCAACGCAGTGGCAGAACCGTTAGACTTCTCACAGTTCCAGCTGGTGAACGGACACGAGGTGTGGAGTCCTCGGTCCGTGCTAGAAAAGCAGTGGACGCCAAGGATGACCTTGGGAACGGTCAACAGACACATGAGGAGTGTCACACATTGGCGGCTGGAGTACTGGCTGGAAGTCGAGCTTTTCAGTGGGCAGGACCACGTAGTCGCAGATGCGTTGTCCCACTTACACTAACAAGACATGACTCTTATTTTAACGGGAGGGGTATGTGACGGTGTTCCCCCCCCCCCCTTCTAATTCTCCCACGCCTGCTGTAAGAGTCATGTCCACTATTCCCAAGCGTTCTCTACGTTGCGGGCCTCAGCTTAACATATGTGGGAGAGAATAGTGTTCTCGCAGAGCTGAGAAATTTATGAAAGTAGAGTATTTTGGCCTGTGGGATAGGCCCTTTAGGAAGCCAATATGGCGCTGGCTCTTCTGTTCTCCCGCCAAAACTGTGTGACGTCAGTGTCACAAGATTGGTCACCATCAGCGACGTGGCACTGGGAGCTAATGAAAATCTCCCTTGGCAAATGTGACGTCACATAGGCAGTGGGGTCCAGCCGCAGCGACAGGTTGGCGCCATCAGTATCACACGACGCGTCCGCGAGGCAGGACGTGCGACCGGTCATCCTGTCAGAGTGACGGATTACCCGAGCTCCGGTGGATATAAGCTTCTCCCGTTGTCAGCACGCACTCTGTGAGGTCTACCTACAACCCAAGTGGGGACTGTCATGTTCACAGAAAATGGTACCATCCGTTTTCTATGTGCGGCGGATGGACGCCACTAGAGGAGGTAAACAAGAGCGCACAGGACGCCTGCCAAGCTTGGGAGCTACTCTATCATGTAATCGTTTATAAGTATTAAAGTCAGTAACCAGGAATGACTTTACATCAACCTTACTACCAAGACTATCTCGGCTATATACAGACACCACACTGGCGACGAGGATGAACTGGGAACGCAGGTATTTTGTTCAACAAAACACAAGGGAGAAGCATGCTGCCTCACGCGCCCGGAGGAGGAAAGAGAAGCTGTGAGCACCATACCCCATGCTTATTTGTGCTGACTGTTTCTGTGTGCTGATCGTTGCTGTGTGCTGGCCGTTGCTGTGTGCTGGCCAATGCTGTGTGTTACCCCAAGTTGTGCTGACTCAAGCTTTGTACTGAGTAATCTGCGAGGCGACGTTGTGTACGAAAAGACGCTTTGATGCAGTGTACAAAACCCGATGTTTTGGTTACGAAACGACGCTCCGTGCTACAAAATTCTTCACACTGTGAGTCAACTGCTGCCTACTGCTGCCTACTGCTGCCAACTGCTGTGCCAACTGCTGCCTACTGCTGCCAACTGCTGTGAACCAACTGCTGTACCAACTGCTAACAACTCCTGTGTTGCTGTGAGTAGGAACAACACATGTACACAAGGGCTAGGTAAGAAGTCAGTTGCTGCTGTGTTTTGCACTGTTGTGAACTTTTGCATTAAAATGCTTGTGTGCTTTGCAAAATTAAAGTAATTACAGTGAATTCTTAAATAACATATACAGTGCAGTAAGTGTTATATATTCTGAGGAACATTTTAAGTGATAAGTTTAAATTTATTCAGTAAAAATGGCAAATATACCTCAGTTTCCTGCATTTGATCCTGACTGTGACCAGACTAACCTGTCACAGAGGTGGGTCAAATGGCTTAAAAGGTTTGAAAATTTGTTGATAGTTTCTGACATCAAAAGTGCTGAAAGAAAGCGTGCCTTTCTGCTTCATTATGCAGGTGATAGAGTTTGTGACATCTTTGATACACTGAAAGATACTGGTGGTGCTAAAGATTATGACACTGCCAAGGCCAAATTAACTGAGCATTTCAAACCAAGGCAAAATACTGCTATGGAAATTATGCATTTCAGGAGAGCAAAACAACTCTCTAATGAAACTGTTGATCAATACCATACACGTCTGCAGGGTTTAGCAGCCCACTGTGAGTTTGCTGATGTTGACAACGAAATCAAACAGCAAATAATTGAAACATGCACATCTACACATCTTCGTCGAAGAGCTCTAGAACTTGTTGATGATGAAAGTTCTCTTAACAAGATACTGGATATGGCTCGTCGAATGGAAGATGCTGCACGTGATGCTCGTGCCATGGAGTGCAGTGCCAACAACGGTTCTGCCACTGTTACTAACAGTCATGAAGTATGTAAGGTTCAGGGAGTACACCATGATCGTAGAAGATATCATGCCAAACCTAACATTAAATTGAGCCGAGAACCACATCACAACTGGAGTCATGGAACAAGACTCAAGCAGTCACAACGACTCACATCAGAGGTTGTCAATAATAAATGTTACAATTGTGGAGGAGACTACCCACACCAAGATAATGTTTGTCCTGCACAAGGTAAGAAGTGCTATGAGTGTAGAAAACTAGGTCATTTTGGTGCTATGTGTCGTTCCGCACTAAAGAAACCACAATCAATAAATAAAAGCAATGTACGAGGATCAAGTCATAGGAGTCGAGGTGGCAAACACAATATTGCACCTCAAATCAATAATGTTAATAAAATACAAGACAACATTTCATTACAACCAGTCTCAGATGACAGTGAATGTGATTATATTTATGGAGTACAATCAATCACAAAATGGAATGATCTTCCAAACAACCCAGAGACTATAGTATACATTGCTGGCATTTGTCTCAAAATTCTTATTGACACTGGATCAAACATTGACACCATTGCTGAGTGCCACTATGAAAAATTTAAAAAACAGTTCCCAAGCTTGAAAACTACAATGGCAAAGCCACTGCCTATGCTTCAAAGGTAGCCTTACCAGTGATTGGAACTTTCACTGCAGAGATTAAGTCAAAGAATGCAATGCTCATTACTACATTCCATGTTGTTAGGAATGCAAAGGAGTCTTTACTCAGTTACAAGACTTCAACCAAATTGGGGCTACTTCAGCTTTCTAATGCTGTAGCAGTGGAATCTGCAAACAATGTTGATGCTATTGTTGCTGAATTTTCTGATCGGTTTAAATCCATAGGTTGTTATACTGATAGCAAGGTACATCTGCATATCAACCCAGATGTAATTCCAGTTGCCCAACCACATCGCCGACAACCATTCCATACTCGCAAGAAAGTCGATGCCGAACTGGATAGGCTGATAGAACTAGATATCATTGAACCGGTAACAGGCCCAACACCATGGGTAAGCCCAATTGTCACTCCACCAAAGCCGAAGAATCCAGATGAGATACGCATTTGTGTAGACATGCGTGTTCCCAACAAGGCAATAATGCGTGAACGCCATCCTACACCCACTGTAGATGATATGATTACCGCTTGAATGGTGCAACTGTATTCAGCAAGTTAGATTTAAACAGGGCTATCATCAGCTTGAACTTGATGATGAGAGTCGATTCATCACAACGTTTACGACACATCGAGGTCTGTATAGGTACAAGCGCCTGAGTTTTGGTATTAACAGTGCTGCTGAAGTATTCCAGCACATCATCAGCCAGGTATTGCAAGATATACCTAATGCTGACAACATGTCTGATGACATCATTGTTTATGGCCGTACCCAAGCTGAACACGACAAAGCTCTTCGTGCAACATTGCAACGCTTACGAGAAAAGAATTTGACGCTAAGCCGAGCAAAGTGTGAGTTCAATCAACATAAAATTGAATTCTTTGGACATGTACTTAGTGACAAAGGTCTGTCTCCAGATCCTAAGAAAGTTGCAGATATCAAGAATGCTGCACCTCCTTCAACATCCACTGAAGTACATAGTTTTCTGGGAATGGCAAACTACTGTTCTCGCTTCATTCCAGATTTTGCTACCATTACGAAGCCTCTACGTGAGCTCCTGAAGAAAATGCATCATGGTACTGGAGCGATGTCGAGCAAAATGCATTTGATGCTGTGAAAGATGCACTAGTAGAAATGCGACTGCTGCATACTTTGATCCATCAATGGACACTGAGTTAACGGTGGATGCTAGTCCTGTTGGTTTAGGTGCTGTGTTAGCCCAACACAAACCTGGTCAACCAGATTCAAGAGTAGTAATTGCCTACGCCAGCCGTTCTCTCACAGATGTTGAGCAACGATACAGTCAGACAGAGAAGGAAGCTCTTGCTCTTGTATGGGGCTGTGAACACTTCAATGTGTATCTGCTTGGTGCACCCTTTACCACGATAGTCACTGACCACAAACCGTTGGAGACCATCTTCAATAATCCAAAGTCCAAACCACCAGCTCGCATTGAGAGATGGGCTCTTCGTCTGCAACCATACAACTTTACGGTGAAATACAAGCCAGGTGCAGGCAATCCCGCTGATTACATCAGTCGACATCCTGCCAACAGTTTCACCATCACCAAGCATCAGCAAGTTGCCGAGGAATATGTACACTCTGTAACCTGTGATGCAGTCCCTAAGGCTCTCACTCTTGATGAAATCCGTACTGCAACCCTAGAGGACCCAACTCTGCAAGCAACAGTGATGGACTAAGAAAAAAAAGTTTCCACGCATCCCACCCTCAGGAGTTGACCAAGATGCATTCAAAGCACTTGAACGCATCCAGACAGAATTAAGTGTTACGCAACAACGCGACACCGTGCTGCGAGGTACTCGTATCGTCATTCCAGCTGTTCTCCAGCAACGTGCTCTGAAGCTTGCACATCAAGGACACCAAGGTCTTGTAAGGACCAAACAGCTGCTACGAGAAAAGGTGTGGTTTCCTGGCATTGATCGTCAAGCTAAGGACATGCATGATGCCTGTGTCCCTTGCCAAGCTGCAGTGGATACTTCAAGACCAACACCTCTACAACCTTCACCACTACCTGCTGCACCATGGATGGAAGTATCGATGGATTTCTGTGGACCGCTACCAACTGGAGAGTACTTGATGGTAGTCATTGATGATCACTCACGTTATCCAGAAGTAGAAATCATCACTTCCACATCTGCAAAGGCTGTCATCCCGAACTCGACAAGATCTTTTCAAACTTTGGCATTCCTGAAGTTGTCAAGACGGACAATGGACCGCCATTTATGGACAAGACTTTGTCAACTTTGCTGAGCATATTGGATTCAAACACCGCCGTGTGATGCCACTACATCCTCAAGCAAATGGAGAAGTAGAGAGATTCATGCAACCTCTCATGAAAGCTGTACGCTGTGCTCATGCCGAAGGACGATCCTGGAAACAAGCTATGTATGCTTTTCTCAGGAACTACCGTGCAACACCGCATGGAACACTGGGCAAGTCGCCTGGCGAACTTTTATTTGGACGTCCTATGAGAATCGCACTACCTGTCATGCCAGCCAAGGTAACGGATAAACGTCTCGCTCAGAAGGATGCCAAGGGCAAAATGAAAATTGCTCATGATCAACGTGCAAAGGAACAATTCATAAAGGTTTGAGATACTGTTCTCGTTAAAAGAAAAAAGAGGGAAAGCTAGATATGCCGTATGATACAAACCATATAAAGTGATTAGTGTAAAAGGAACTATGGTAACAGCGAGTAATAGAGATCATAGTATAACACGTAATATGGCTTATTTCAAAGTGATTCCAACTAGTGTAGAAAATGATGAAGTGCAAGTCGTGCAAAGAAAAAGAAAAATATTATAACTCGATAAACAATTCATCGAGGGATGTTTTTGTATTTAAGGACTCTCGTCCAAAACGACATGTTAAACCCCTACACGATATGATGATTAATTGTGTTCCTATGTAATGCAAAGTATTTACTTGTTATGCTGAACTAAATTAATATTGTTTGAATAATGCAGATCTCTCATTCAATATTTTGTAACTTTGTATTACAGTTTCTTTCATGTTTGTTTAACATTGCATATGTATTTTTAACATTGAAATCCTTTGTGGTAAAGATTGTTTAAATTCTTTGTGTGTTTAATTAATGTTAAATGTATATGCAATATCTCTTGATATGTTAATAACTTACTTTGTGTCAATAACTTTGCCTTGTGCTACAAGCATGGTAGACATCCTGTATTCATGCTTGTTAAAGAAAAGGAGGGATGTTATGTTCACAGAAAACGGTACCATCTGTTTGTATGTGCTGCGTTTCATATGCCAGCAGTATGTAAACAACAGGGAGCGTGCAGGACGCCTGCCAAGCTTGGGAGATACTCTATCATGTAATTGTCTTTTATTATTAAAGTCATTAACCAGTAATGACTTTACATCAACCTTACAAACAAGACTATCTCAGCTTATATACGACACCAGCAGGATCCCTTACTATTGTGCAGTATCTGGAACCCCATATAGTGGGGTATTGATGATTATGATTAAATATAAGTGATGAGTTTTTTGACCGGTGCACATGACTCTGTCTTCGCTCACAAAATCACCGGTGAAGAACGGATTACGTGCAAGCTTTTTGAATTTGTCTCGAGATGTAACTAATAATACTGATCACAATATTTACTCCTTTGTCAACTCTTTGCAGAAATTGCTTTGATAACAGCTTGAAAGCTTTGCCCTTAATGGCGCAAGGTGTATTTGAACGTTCACGAGCATTTGTTTCAACACATTCCTTAAGGTACTTGCTTTTTTGGAATTCATAACTGCATTTAACCTTAGCAACTTCCATTCCCAATTGGCATCAGCATCTAAGCAATCTAATGACCAAGTAATCTTTTTGAGGAGATACGATGCAATTAATTTTATGTTTTTCTTGGGAGTTTTGCACTCTTCCGTTATTTTAAAATGGGTTTGCTATACGCGGAACAGAAGATCAGTTGAAATATTTGCATGTGACAGGGTTAAGGGGAAGTCATCGTGCATCAAGCCCCTCAGGTGGCTACATGCTTGGTATCCTCATGACCCAATACCCTTTATCCCCATCACGCAATATTTCCCAATCCCTGTTGGAGCCAATCACTGCATTCGGCAGCAGATAATTTACGGATCCCGCCTTGAGGAAGCAGTTCTATCATGCAGGGGGGTATAGGCATTAAAATCTAAAGACAAAGATATTTATCTGGCTCAGAGTGGTTTTTGTTTCTGGTCACCCCTGATAGCGTGCGCTTTGGGGACACGGTGGTGTTGGTGTCTTACACTCAGAGGGAAAGCCCCTCTTAGCGTGATGCAATACATCCTACAAATGGGGATCAGAAATAGAGTCCAGGACAACTTGAGTCTTAAACAAGAAAGCGTCCCATGCATAACTAGATAACGAGACATAGTGAGTAATGTCTAACTTGTACAGCGCAAGCATGTCCTTGCGCCATACAGTAAACACATCACACAATAGTCCACTTTCAACTTTCAAATAGACCTTCAAGTAATCCACAATGGTTGCATTCCGCTACTCTAAAGACTTCTTTAGCCTGTTTATAATCGTTCCGCTTATGGCATCGTGCTTTAAACTATTCTAGAAGGCTGCGGGAGGAAGAGCCGGTTCATTAAATTTCTCCAAAGATGAAATATAATCATAACAGAATACTTGTTTACCTGACTTTAATAAATGATGGGCAGCTTCAGGGACGTCATCTAGCATAAATGAGGTGTAAGTGGTGGGTTTACCTTCCCTGATATGTTCTTTAGCTAGTTTTTCCAGCCTACCATTTAGTAAGCCAGACTATCCATAAACCGAAGTTTATCAATATGAACTTAAATCCATCTTTGGAGACAATATCAATTTTACGGTTAAGGAGGTTAGACAATTCATTTAAAATTACCCCGAGGTCCTGAAGCTGCATTGTGAGAGAATGTATATACAAATATTTATATGATTTTGCCCAACATGTTGCACCTGCGGCAATAGGCTGCTAGATAATTATTAAATTCAATAGCATAATCATGATGACTGGTGCTTGTCCTTATCTGATTTGAATGGTCTATAACACATTTCACATGTGGTTTGACGTCTATAGGCTTGCCAATGCGCACGTGTCATAGATATTTTTGTATTTAGGCGTGGTAGATTTAATTCTCTTCCTTGACTTCTCGCCAAAGGGTATTTCGTCTGTGTGAGGTGTTGAGTTGATTCCCAGGGTCATCCCCCATATACGTTAATTTATCTACCATCTCCAATTCCCTGTTGATGATGATAAAATCATATGCCCGGCTTGGTGACGCTTCTCAATCATACCTTGGGGAGTGGAGGGGTCCAACAAGCACGCGAAATCATAATATGCTGTGTGAGAAGGTCCAAAGGCACAACCGTAATTTTTTAACTGATTTTATGACCTTCAGTTAAATCTCATGTTGGTTACGTCGCAGTCTCTTCATGATCCAGTCATCGCATCAGGTGACAAATGAATTAACACGAATAGAGAAAATATAATGTGTGGGGGCTCTGCTGTGAATTGACTAGGGGTGGGGCGTTTTGCAGTGTGTCTTGGCGACAATGGATGAAAGTCTTGATGGGTAGCTCACAGGAGATACGTGTCTCCGTTGTCGTGAGGCAGTTGACTCGAGTGGGTATGCTGGGGTTACGACGTGTTAATGCGTCCGGCTCGGCTTTCCTGTCTGCTTCTGAGGAGATAGTTGGGGGTTACCTAGTGTTATCTCACTCGTTGCTACATGATAAATAGACCGGACTTGGGATGCGCTATGTTTCTTGGGCTCGTGATCAGACGGTGGTGGTCGGTGGCGTCGTGCGTTAGAGCCCACTCCAACGACAAGCTAAAGGGCAGCCAACCGGACAGCGGAGAAACGTGCGCAGATAGGGTCAAAGGGCGCGCCAGGAGAAATGGACATCGTGATAGGCTGGCTGCGAGACATGGGGCAGTAGTGTGCATGAGTAGTTAGGGGGGCGTCCGTCGCTGGATGGTTTAGATCAATGGGTGGTTCGTGTGGTGGAACCTGTCTGGTCTACGGTGCTGGAGAGGGCACGGAGTCCCCAAGACGAAGGGGGAAACAGCGAGGAAGTTATATAAAAACACCAAACGCCGTATACCGAGACGCTAACCGTCGGGCTCCGCAAGAACTCGGCAACGGAGGAGCCAAGGGCAGCAATCCGAGCGACGACAACACGACCGCATCCGAGGACAGGCGGTTGTGTCAGATGATGCGCGGCAAAGAACGGCCCGACGTCTGCAAAAAAGATCAGGGGTAGAAGGGGTGGCCGGGGTTCTATAAGTCGAAGGAAAGAAAAGAGGGGGGAAAGAAAGCAGGGAGGGAAGGGGGGGGGGGGGGAACGCAGCCAAACAGGGGCGAGGGCGGGGGGAGAAAAGAAGCAAAGAGAGAGGAAGAAGGGGGCAGAGCGCCGGGAGGAGCGGGGAGGCGGAGGGGACGGAAACCCCCCAGAAGGAGGGGCACGGCACGCACGTGACTGGTGGGAGGAGCGAAGACGCGACCGCGGCGGCGGGTGAGGCCGGGGGGGCAAGGAGCGGGAGAGGGCATCTTCTCACAGCGAAGCCGGCCCACCAAGATTCTCTCTTCGGGCCGCGAAGCGACGAAATAAACACCCAGAGATGAGAGGGGGGGAGAAAAAAAGAGAAAGGAGAGGGGAAGGGCGAGAAAAAAAAGAGCAAAGAAAAAGGAGGGGAGACGGAAGGGGGAGGGGGCCGGGGCGAGCGCGAAGGGGCGGGAAGGGGACGGGACGGGAAGCGCGGCGCCGCCTCCACGGGAGGGAGAGGCGCCGCCAACGGGTCAGACTGGAGCCTAAAAACAAAAAACAGGAAGAGGGGGGGAGATGGACAGGCAGAACAGAAGGGAGTAATACGGAGCAATAAGAAAAGAGGGCAAGAGGACCGCAGAGAAAGAAAAGGAAGAGGAAGACGATGAGGGGGGAGGGCGCCGGGCGGGAGGACCCCGGTCGGAGGGTAACCACGGGCGGAGGGGGGCAGGGGCACAGCACCAGGGGGCGGGACCAGAGCGTCACAGGCAAGCCGGGCTGAGGGGGCTGTCGGGACGGCACCGGGGTGAGGGACGGGCGCACTATAACCAGGGGGGGGGGGACAGGGCCGGCCACGACACCGGGGGGGGGAGGGGCCAGGGTCCCAGACACCAGGGGAGGGGAGAGGGGCGGCAGGACACCGGCCGGGAGGGGGGGGAGCCGGGCGCACGAGCACCAGGGGAGGACATGGGCACAAGAGGAGTGGGGGTAGGGACCAGGCGGCACGACCAGGGGGGAGGGACCCGGGGGCAGCAGATCACCGGCCGGGAGGGAAGGGAGGCCTGGGGCGGGCACGAGCAACAGGGGGGGACCGGGGCGCAGAGCCCGGCCGGGAGGGGACGGCGGGCACGAGCAACAGGAGGAGGGACCGGGCGGCACTAGAAACAGGTGGGGAGTGAGGCAGGGCCAGCAGATGGCACCGGGGGGGAGGGTGAACGCGGGGGGGGGGGGGTTTTATTGGGTGGGGGGGGGAAGGAAATAAAGAATGGGAGCACGGAAGAAGAGCACATCCGCCGTTGCCGGTAGGGACGTCGGGATGTCGCCGAGTGAACCAGGTGGTGGACCTCCCGCACATAACACGATATTATCGAAGAACAGAGTCCAAGCAAACCATAGTGAGTCGAGCGATGCACCATGTGAGACCGTCCGCACGGATCACCGAACGAGAGAGGAGTATGAAATCCCGCGCGCACGATGTCCAGCGGGGGAGCCAATGTTATGTCCAGCACCAGTATAAGAGGACACGTCAACGAGATTTTACCAGGAGGGCCGGTCGCAGAGCACAGGGAATCGCGGCAATCACACCCGGAAACAGCGCCCCCGAGACAAGGCGGCACGATCACCAGGGGAGCCCGCACAACACACAAGAAGAAAGAGAACACCGAAACTCCTACTACGCCTAACCCCCGTATGTAAAAGGAGCGACAGTCGCACACGACGTATCCGGCAGAAGTTACGACGCATCACCACGAACACCGGGAGATTACGAACAACCACAAACCGGAGGTCTACGTGAGACTAGGGGCACACTCCCACACAAGGAGCGGAGTACACATGAAAAAAGAACCAGGGCGACACCAAACCGGGGAGTCAAGTAACACAGCGAACGAAAACACGGAGAGACGACCACGCAAAAAACGGGAGAGAACCGGGGAAGACCCAGAGAAGACCAGGGACGACACAGACACAGGGGGGGAGTTACTGATTCTCAGGGCGCCGACACCGAAAGGGACAAACCCACGAACGCCTGAGAGGACACCACCACGACAAAGGTAGACACAGGGCACGAACACCCGAGAGGAGACACAAAGAGCTGCTGCGGGAGAGCACAAAAAGAAATAACGGGCGGATTGTGATGAAGAGACAAGGCAAGAACGCAGGGTGAGAGGACGACTGACAATACAGACTGGCTAATGGGTGTAAGACATACCGTAACGCATCACGCTGACGTGTGGGAAATTGATACCTCCAAGACCCGGTGGAAGGGGGAGCGACCTGGCACGAACACAGCGGAACCAGCTCAAACACCGGGGAAGGGACGAACAGCGACACACGCGGAGAATGACGACAAACCGAACACGGAAGAGGGACGACGCGCACACGATACACCCGATGAGGACGACCAGGGGGAATAATGATCGCACGGACACAGGGGAGAGTCGAGACAACAAACAACAAAGAAAAGTAGACAGACCAACGGAGAGTAAAGACAAAAGAAGAGGGACCAGCACGAAGCACGGAGAGGGACGAGCGGCGACCGAACACCGGGGGAAGGAACCGGAACAAAAGACGAAAGTCTGAGGGAACGCACAAAGGAGGACCAACGAAGGGGAGCGTAAGAGCCAGCATCAGAGGCAGGAAGGGGAGGAGCGAGAATTGGGCACTAGTTTCAGGAGTGGACATCTTGAAAAAGAGGGGAAGGCGAAAAGCTACAAAAAGAGGAAGGGTGGGGGGGGTGCATGGAGCAGCGGTGGAGAACAGGGAGAGAGAGCCTCGAGAGGAGGAAAACCGAGCACACCAGCAACTCATTCACCGCCATGAGAAGAGAGCAACGGAACAGGCCACAGCGGAGGAGCAGCCGCAAGAAGTAGGCCAATAACGGGCATTAAAATGTGGGGAGGACATCGCCAAGAGAAAGTGAGAGGGTGGGGAGGAAAATCTCAAGGGGGGGACGAGGGAAGCCGCTAAGGAAATGATAGACTCCCGGCAGGGTGGGGGGAACAAGTCCGAGGGGGAGCCCCAACCTATCGCTAAGCGCGCCACCAACCACCTCAGGAACAGCAGCAGCCGGGAGATGGGGGCGGCCGCCTCAAACCCGAAAGTGCGGTAGGGAGAAAGACGCAAGGGGGGGTATAGACGCATGCATATAAATCCCAGAAGCAGGCCCAGGAAGCCGCCCAGTGGGAACGATAGAAGGGGGAGGATGTGAGGAGCAAAGAAACAGGGGGGGGGGGAGGGCCGTGTGAGCACCGCACAGGGAAGTGCCCGCCTGGGTGCCTGTGGGTAAAGGACCATGTGAGTATGCGCCGTCGGGAGGGGTCTCGAATTGGACAACGGCGGCATGGCAAGACAGGAGGAAACCGGAGTGGGGGTCAAATGGGGGGGAAAGAGTGTAGCGAGGAGGGCCGGGACAACGCACGGGGACTAGGCATGAGCAGGGGGGGGCGTAGAGCAGGGAGGGGCGGGAGGGGAGAAAAGGAGGGGACGAAGAAGAAAAAGGCGGCGAGAACAGAAGGGGAAGGCGAGGGTAGACAGGAGCAGGTCTGGGGGGGAGAAGAGGCCGGGTACGGGTTCACATCCTATCCGTAGTGTGGAGACGGGCCTGGTGCTGGCCAGATAATTGAGCTGCGTGGTCTTGGACCACATTTTTAACCCTAAAGGGGAGCAAAAGAGGTTGGAGGGCTGTGTCGCGATGTGGGTAGGTGCAGCAGGGTATATATAATGTCTTTTCTCATGGATCGAGACATATCAGAGCACTGTCATCAAGTCGTTCAGTGGTGTCGTAAGTTGTCCGTTGGATGAGGATTCAAATGCCCGTAAACGTAGATAAAATCATAAATGGAAAGCATAAATAATTAAGTTATTTATCTAGTGCTTACAGGAAGATATGGTACTATTACCCTAGCTGTGAAAGGCAGGAGCATCCTGCTCGTAAGGTACCATTGCTCATGCTAGAGGATCGACATCTTGTGCTCATTAAAGAATTCAATCATTGTCCGCAGCATGCGTCGTCAATTAAGCAGAGCCCCCCCAAAATTATATTTTCTCTCATAGGGTCGTGTTTAATGCATTTGTCACCTTGATTGCCCCGAAATGCTGGGATCATGAAGATCCGTGGCGAAAAGTTTCTGCTCAAACAATTGAGATTTTACCCTGAAGGTCATAAAATCATAAAAAAATTACGGCGTCGTGCGATTGGGCCTGTCACACAGCATATTATGATTTCGAGTGCTTGTTAGACCGCTCCAATCCTCAAGGTATGATTGAGAAGCGTCACAAAGCCGTGGCATATGCTTTTATCATCATCAACAGAGAATTGGAGGTGGTAGAAAAACTAACGTATATGGGGGGATGAACCTGTGAATCATTTCATAGATACTTTGAAAAGTAGGAACGCGAAGTAAATCTAACCTGCTTAAATACAAAATTCTATGACAACTGAACTTGGCAACCTATAGACGCCAAACCACAATGTGACATACTCCTGTGTTTTATATACCAATCAAATCAGATAAAACAACAAACCGTCATCACTGATTATGCTATTGACTTTAATAAGTATCTTGCAGCTATTGCCGGTAGTGCAACATGTTGTGCAGAAATTCATATAATATTTGTATACTTCTCGCACAAGTCAGCTTATGAGCTCGGGGTAATTTTAAATGACTGTCTAACCTCCCTAACCGTAAAAGGGTGATATTGCCGTCCAAAGGAGGTGTGTGGGCGGTTTAAGTTCTGAAAGTAATATGCATAAACTTCGGTTTAATGGACAGTCTGGCTGTTATTTAAATGGGGTGAGGCTGGCTAAAACTAAGCGGGTGGTGGTGAGGGGCCGGAGGTGGGGGGCATTGGACCGGGGGAAAAGCCCACGACTGTAAGCAGCGGCGTTATGCGAGATATTCCATGCAGCTGCCCACCTGGATTAAAGAGGAGGCAAAGGCAGGTATTCTGTTATTGATTTATTTCATCTTTTGGAGAATTAATGAACGGCTCTTCCTCCTCCCAAGCCTTCGTGATGATGGTCGGGTTAAAGCGGCGAGGCCGAAGCGGAGAACGAGGAAAACACGAAAGAAGCGGGAGGAGGCGAAGGGCAAGACCGGGAGGAGAGACGGGAAGGCGGAGTTGTAAATAGAGACGACTGTGGTGAGGGGGGGGGGACGGGAGCGCAAGACAATCTGGAGCGAATACAAGGGGACAGGACGCACTAGGCGCGGACTAGGTGGCGGCAGGACCGGTACCGGGGTAAAGGCACGGGGCTGGGACTCTAGGGCGAGCCCGTTGGAGAGGTCGTCATAGAAGCGAAAGAGCGAGGGACCGCGGTGACGACACACCAAGGGGACAAAAAAAGACATACGGGGCCGACCTGCGGCACTAGAAATATAGGCGGGATTTAGAGTTATGCCTTACCCACCTGCAAGATATAGAACTCTGCGGTCGCAAGGCGATCCGGAAGGAGCTGCGGCCAATGGGGAGGAGGGGCGCCAACAGGGAGGGAGAGAGGGCGGTGATGGAGAAAGGGATGGGGGCAGGATATCCAGCAAGTGTACGCACCGGAGGGGCGGATGCACCGATGAATTACCCTGCACCGGTCACATGCAAAGATATTTCTACTGATCTTCTGTCCGATTATAGCAAACACATTTTAAATAACGAAGATCGCAAACTCCCCAAGAAGAACAATAAATTAATTGCCTCGTATCTTCCTCAAAAAAAGTACTTGGGAGGCACGTTTAGATGTGCGTTCAGTTGTCGTGATGAAATTGGGATTGAAGGGGAAGTTGCTAAGGTAAATGCAGTTTATGAATTCCGACAGAGCAAGTACCTTAAGGAATTTGTCTAAACAAATGCTCGTGAACGTTCCAATACACCTTGCACCATTAAGGGCAAATGCTGTCAACGGTTTATCAAATGACAATTTATGGCAAGAGTTTGAACAAATTTTAGTAAATATTGTGATTCAGTATTATTTAGTTACATCTCGAGACAAATTCCAAAAGCTTACACGTAATCCGTTCTTCAAACGGTGCCTTTTTGTTCCCAAGACAGGTCATTTGCACGGGTCAAAATCATCACTTATACTTTAATCATAATCACTCAATACACCAACCTATCTGGGTTTCCAGATCTGCAACTAGCTTAAGAGGATCCTGTGGTGTTTGTATATAGCTGAGATATTCTTGGTAGTACGGTTGATGTAAAGGCTATGTCTGGTTCCGTTGACTTAATCTTGTAACGAGTCATGACTAGGGGTCGCCAAGCGTGTGGCAGGCGTCCCTGAGCTCTTCAAGTGTGTTTAGCTCCTCTAGTGGCGTCCAGCGACCGCACATAGAAAACGGAATGTACCAAAGGTTCGGGTGAACATGACAGTCCCCCTGTTCTTTTAAAATATGAATACAGGATGTCTACCTTGCTTGTAGAACAAATCAGCGGAAGTTGTACTGTTTGACCAAAGTACGTTAGTAACGTAGGGGGGTGTGGGGGTGCTCTGGAAGTGGTTGCATATATGTACATTATGTAAGCAGCAAAGAAGGTTGGGTAAGACAATCTTTCCCACAAAGGAGCAATGTAAAAATACAGATCAATGTGAAAAACACAAGAACAATGGAGAAACGGAATACAAGTTGACGAGGGAATAGTGAATTGAGAGATCTGCCAGTATTCACAATATTCACATTTAGTTTCGCATACAGTAAATACTTTGCATTACATTGACACCAAAAAAAAAAAAATTAATCATCATATCGGGTAGGGCGTTTAACATGATGTTTAAGACGAGAGTCCTTAAATAAACGAACATCCCTCGATGAATTGTTAATCGAGTTATAACTCATTTTTTCTTTTTCTTTTGCACGACGTTTCACTTCATCATTGGTGCTACACTATTTGGAATCACTTTGAATAAGCCATATTACGTTTTATAATATGATCTCTATTTCGCTGTTACATAGGGCCGTGACACTAAGCACTTTTATGGGGGAGTAGCATACGCATATCTAAACGTCCCTCTTTGTTCGGTGGAACGGGAGAACAGTTAGCTCCACCCTGGTGATGATTGTCCGGCACGGGGATAGGAGCAAGTGGCATGTGCCCTTTCGCTAGTGCACTCTTCTGAGCGAGACGTTTATGCGTTACTTTGGCTGGCATGAGAGGTAGTGCGATTCTCAGAGGACGTCCAAAGAAAAGTTAGGGGGCGCGCAGGCGACTTGGCCCAGTGTTTCCATTGCTGTGGGTGCCTTAGGTCCGAGAACAGCATACAGAGCGTTTCCAGAGCGTCCCGTCGGGCATGACACAGCGTACAGCTTTCATGATAGGGTGCATGAATCTCTGCCGACGGGGGTGCTCATTATGTCTTGATGATGTAGTCACACACGGCGGTGTTGGGGGGAAATCCAAGTATGGCTCGGGCAGCAGGGTTGACAAAAGTCGTGGCGGCTATTAAAATGGGGGGTGGGTCCAGTGTCCGTCGTGACAACTGCAGGAATGCCAAAGTTGGAAAAGATCTGGTCGAGTTTCGGGATGACAGCCTTTGCAGAGGGGGAAGTGATGATTTCTACTTCTGGAAACGTGAGTGATCAGCAATGACTACCATCAAGTACTCTCCAGTTGGTAGCGTTCCACAGAAATCCATCGATATTCCATCCATGGTGCAGCAGGTAGTGATGACGGTGGTAGAGGTGTCGGTCTTGGAGGTATTCCCTGCGCTTGGCAGGGCACAGGCAGCATGCATGTCCGTAGCTGGAACTAATCATTCCAGGAACCCACCTTTCTCGTCGCAGGCGGTTGGGGGTGGGGGGGGGAGGGTCCGAATCCAAGACACTGATGGAAGAGTGTCCTTAGGGTGCAAGCTTCATAGCACATTGCTGAGAACAGCTGGAATTGACGAACATACCTCGCAGCACGTTGTGCGCGTTGATTGGTTGCTTAACTTAAATCGTCGATGCGTTCAGTGCTTTGAATGCATGCTGGGCAACGCCTGAGTGGTGGATGCTTGGAAACGTGATTAATTACTAACCCTGAATGGTCAATGCATCCACTGGTTGCTAAGATTCACAATAAGTAAAAGATATAAATGGAATCCTCTGACAGAAAATATTGCAGTACTTCTTTTCATCAAGAGTGGAGCCTTAGGGACTTACCTCACGGAGGATAAGAAGAGGGGTGTACAGTAATTCCTTCAGGGTCAAACGATATCAAATGATGCTTGTTTAAATGAAGGTGAAACTGTTGGCAGGATGTCGACTGATGGAAGCAGCGGGATTGCCTGCACCGGCTTGTATTTCACAGTAAAGTTATATGGTTGCAGACCAAGAGCCAATCTCTCAATGCGAGCTGGTGGTTTTGTCTTTGGATTATTGAAGATAGAGGTCGACCCAAAAAGTAAATGTTTGTCAGTGACTATCTGTAGGGTAAAGGTAGCCCAAAAGAACAGAAGATACACATTGAGTTTTCACACCCCAACCAAGGAGGAATAACAAGCGCTTCCGTCTCTGTCTGACTGTATTGTTGCTCAACATCTGTGAGAACGGCTGGCATAGGCATTTACTACTCTTGAATCTGGTTGACCAGGTTTGTGTTGGGCTAATACAGCACTTAAACCAACAGGACTATCATCCACCGTCAACTCAGTGTCCATTGATGATCAAAGTATGCAGCAGTCACATTCTCTACAAATGCATCTTTCACAGCATCCAACATGGCATTTTGCCTCGATATCGCTCCAGGAACCAACTTGCTTTTTCTTCATGAGCCTGCGAAAGTGAGAGTAGAGGCTTCGTCATGGTAGCAAAATCTGGAGTGAAGCGAGAACAGTAGTTTGCCATTTCCCAGAAAACTATGTACTTCAGTGTATGTTGAAGGAGGTGCAGCATTCGTGATATCTGCAACTTTCTTAATATCTGGAGATAGCCTTTGTCACTAATACATGTCCAAAGAAATTCAATTTTTTGTTTATTGAACTCACACTTTGCTCGGCTTAGCGTCAAATTCTGTTCTCGTAAGCATTGCAATGATGCACGAAGAGCTTTTTCGTGTTCATCTTGGGTACGGCAATAAACAATAATGTCATCAGACATGCTGTCAGCATTAGGTATGTCTTGCAATAGCTGGCTGATGATATGCTGGAATAACTCAGCAGCACTGTTAATACAAAACTCAGGCGCTTGTAACTATCCAGACCTCGATGTGTCGTAACGTTGTGATGAATCGACTCATCATCAAGTTCAAGCTTGTGATAGCCCTGTTTAAACTAACTGCGAAAATACGTTGCACAATTCAAGCGGTATATCATATCATCTAAAGTGGGTGTAGGATGGTGTTCACGCATTAGTGCCTTGTTGGGAACACGCAAGTCTACACAAATGCGTATCTCATCTGTTTTCTTCGGCTATTCGGTGAGTGACAATTGGGTTCTTAGGTCCCCTGTGTTTGGGCCTGTACCGTTTGAAAAAAACAATGATGTCTATTTCTATCAGCCTATCTAGTTCGGCATCGTCTTTCTTTCGAGTATGGAATGGTTTTCGGCGATGTGGTTGGGCAAACTGGAATTACATATGGGTTGATATGCAGATTTGAGGGCATGCGTATCGGGTGGTAAAAAAACCTAGTGCGCTGATTGAAAACCGATCAGGAAGAGTCAGGGCAACAATGAGGGCGTTGAACATTTTTGCCAGATTCCCCGGCTACGCATTAGAAAGCTGAGTAGCCTCCGTAGTTTTGTGGTTTAAGGCTTGTAACTGATAAAGACTCCCTGTGGGGGGGTGTGCATTCTAATAACATGGAAGGTAGTAATGAGCTTGCATTCTTTGACTTAATCTGCTGTGCAGTAAATGTGTCCAATCACTGGTAAGGCACATTTTGAAGCGAGTAGTGCAGTTGGGCTTTACAGTGTATTTGTCAAGCTTTGGTAACTGTTTTTTAAATTTCTCATATTCGCACTCACAGTGTCAATGTTTGATCCATGCAATGAGAATTGAGACAAATGCCAGCAATGTAGACGATAGTCTCTGGGTTTTTGCAAGATCATTCCATTTTGTGATTGATTGTACTCAATAAATATAATAACATTCACTGTCATTTGAGACTTGGTTTTAATGAAATGTTTTCTTGTACATTATTAACATTCGTGATTTGAGGTGCAATATTGTGTATGCCACCTCGACTCCTATGACCGGATCCTCGGTGACGGTGGTTGCTTTATGTGGGGTGGTGCACTGTTTCTTTATTGCGGACCGACACATAGCACTAAAATGGTAAGGGGGGGTTTCTACACGCATAGGCGACTTCGTTACCTGTGCAGCAAACTTATCTTGGGTGGGGAGTTCCTCCACAAGGTGTGTGTAGACAAGGGTTAATTATGACACGCCTGCCGTTGATGTGAGTCGTTGTGACTGCTTGAGTCTTGTTCCATGACTCCATTGTGATTTTCTCGGCTCAATTTAATGTTGTGTTTGGCATGATATCTTCTATTAATGTGTACTCCCTGAACATTACATACTTCATGGCTGTTAATAACAGTGGCAGAAACGTTGTTGGAACTGCACTCCATGAGGCGACGGGCGGCATCCGGCAGGGGGCATCGTTCCCAAGGGTCGACGAGTCCATATCTCAGTATCTTAGTATATCCAAGTTATGTATGATTTCACTGCTATTACTTTAATTTTGCAAAGCACAACAGCAGTTTAAGGTGCAAAGTTTCACAACAGTGCACAACACAGCAGCATCTGATTTCTTACCTAGCCCTTGTGTACTTGTTTTGTTCCTACTCCAGCAACACAAGCAGTTGTTAAGTCATTTGGTACAGGCGTGGTCACAGTTGGGTGGGGTACGCGGCAGGAGGCAGCAGTTGGCAGCAGTTGGTACACATTAAGTATAAAGGCGATATCCTCCGGTAACAGCTGTCGCAGCACAAGCTGTTGGATTGGCCAACAGCATGTTTCCAGCAACACAGCAACGTCAGACAACACAGCAAGTCAGCACAAAGCCTGGGTAATGGTGCCAATCTTTCTCTTTCTCTCCGGGCGCGTGACAGCATGCTTCCTTCCGTGGTGTTTTGGTTGAACAAATACTGCGTTCGCCAGTTCATCCCGCGTCGCCATTGTGGTGTCTGGTGTATAGTTGAGATAGTCTTGGTTGTAAGTTTGATGTAAAGTCATTCTTGTTTACTGACTTTAATAATTATAAACGTTTACATGGACTATGGCTCCCAAGATTGGCAGGCGTCCTTTGCGCTCTTGTTTACCTCTTCTAGTGGCGTCCAGCCACCGCACATGAAAACGGATGGTACCATTTATGTGAACATGACAGATCCTGTAATTTTTTTGGTACAATCCTTCAAAGTTTCTTATGGAGACAACAGCTAGATTGGCAGTGTATACTGGAATACAGATTCGTAAGAAGATTTGATTGAATTGACCTGAGGT